>WBNO01030141.1:2520-63794 GCA_013400575.1 Peucedramus taeniatus
TTATAACTTCTCTGGCGTTTCTCTCACATATCCTAGCAGAGGTAAATTATAATTTTATCAGAAGTTTGTCAAAAGGAAGTTGAACAGAAATCATGTTTTAAGTATCCTATAGATATATATATATAAGCCTTTTCTCAAATAATCTTCCCTAACATCCTGATGGATTTGCACTCTACCTTTAAAAAATCCTGTCACTTCCTTTAGTGTACAAGAGCAAAGATTGCAGAGTTAAAAACATCAGGTTCACTGCAAGTAAACATCTGCCGTGGTAAATTCCCATAACGTTTTAGCAGTATCCAGATACTGCTATTAAAACAAGACAAGTATTTAGACAGGAAAATGGTAAAGCATAATACTGAAGCAGGATTAATTTTTGCCAGCTAACAGCCCCAAAATAATGCTATAAGCTGAAATTACTAGAAGTAAGGAGCTTGGAAATTATCACTGCCACACCCAGCTCCCTCTTCTGTTGCCCTTAGGTTCAAACTTGAAATATTCCATTTTGGGGAAGCGTTTATCTTTAGCTGAGAACTTTATCTGGGCTGTTTGGGTCCAAGTGTGCTGGGCCAAAAATAATTTTTAAAGTGGCACTACAGATATAATGCAGCAATAGCTGGTTCTGCACATTTCTTTCCAATTATTTGCTTAAAAAAATGCAGAAAACAAAACAAATGAATGGAGAAGATGTGCAACTTTACTGTTTCTATCCTGTGGAAGTGCAGGAACTGTCAGTTTGTAAGGTCTTGATGGCAGCCAGGACACACAGTCTAGATTTGTTCTTGACAAGCAAAAATAAGAGCACATAAATATGTATACAGGACAGCCGTAACGAATGTCACTTTTAAATGGTATCATCTAATGGCATGCACATTTCTTCCCATTTCTTTAAAAAATCAGCTTCAAAATTCCTTTGACAAAATCTACCTCTCAGCCTCCAGAAATTTTTGCATTGCTTATGTTATACCTGTCAAGATCTGATGACTGTATGTTATGTATTCATCTGAACAGAACCACTACACTTAGTTACAGGCTATCATCAACCAATTCATTCTCTTGCTAAAATCAAGTCATCCAATTACTCCTTGACTAATCAAGGCTGTTTTGGCTTTTTCTTTTTTCAAAAGGTACTCAACAGCATAAACAGTTCACTTACAAGAAATGGAAAGGGGCTAATCAGCAGAATTATTGTTTTGCTGCCACAATTTGCAGTATTTAAATGTAGTTGCTGATTGGACTGAAAGTTTTATGATATAGCATATAAAACTAGTTCGACATAAAAACGAAGAAGCTGCCTATAGCCTAAACCTTATTGTTTCTAGCTGCTCCAAGCTGCCACTGCGATGCTAAAATCCAAATCAAAATACTACTTCTAAACTTATCTTATTCTGCTCCTAATTGCAATTATGGAAATTAATTATTATCTTCAAGATTAATTTCTCTTTTATATACCAGTCGCTTCATTTCTCTAATTATCCTTACCCTTAAAGTAAAATGTAACCAAACATTTGGCTAACACTAAGCTTCACATAATGGCATTCTGGCATCTTGCATTCATTTACTAAAGGTAAGCAGTGTACTGGTACATGTTATGCTGCAATTAAGGGGGATACTTACAATTCGATCAGAATCTGAACTGCATCACAAGCTGAAACTCCCATTGGTATTTAGGGTAATGACCAGCATTTTTTGTCAACAAACTACAAGGGAATGTTTAATAACACTACCACAAACCAGACCTAGAGAATAATTGGTACTTGCACTTCCTCTCCCACATACATTCAATGACTGCTATCAAAGAGCTGCTCGGCACAGACGAGCACGTCACATCACGATACACACACACACACACACACCCTGTGATAAAAGAGCAATAATATCTATCTGGCCACTTACTGGTGAGAATGGGGGAGAGAACAAAACAAACTAAAATACAGCAACTAGAGTTGGGAGCTAGAAGTAGGGTATTTCTTTGAGCTACAAAAAAACAAGACTAGAAGTGTCAAAAAAAAATTTGTATCTATACTTAGACTGGCTTGACATGCTATCATCAGTATTCCAAAGATTTAAACAGTAAAAGATACTGCTATTTCTGACTGAGGTACAGGTATATTTAACATTACAGAATGTACTAAACTTTGATGATAGTACATTTTACTATGCATATTTATTATTAGAAGGAGAAAACAATACCATCAGAATCAACATTTTACAGCTTCTTAAACAAAGCACGCATTAACAAAGAACCAAAAATAAAGTAGGTTTAGCATGTTTTCCCTTAGAAGCTAATTTCAAGTGAAATTAATCACCTGTAACACAAACCTAATATTCTTTAAGCAGAGTAATTTTCAGTTGAAGAAGATGCACCTGCCCACATCTTCAACATAAGCAAAATCAAGTACAAAAAACATAAAATAAAACGCTGTAGTAAACCTTGACTTCTGAAGAAATAATTTTTTTAGACATCTTTTGTAGCTTTGTTTTGTGCTACAGCCCCTTAAGTTTTGTCTTCATAAAGCCCTAACTAGTTGTAATCACTTGCAGTCTAATTGTGGACATTTATCTGCTTTTCTTATGCATAGAACATAGCTATTAAAGCTGAATGGTGATGGTGTGAAGTATAGGTTAAATTGGGTGAAATTAAAGCAAATTACTCTGGGATGTGGAACTCTGAAAATAGAAACCGCCAATGATTTGCAACCCTCTTGATGATCAGCTTCACAGAACCCTAAATGACAAGAAAACTTACATATTTTAAAGTTAACTAGATTTTTTTAAAAATAATATGTATAAATTTATTTTAAATGCAAGCAGTCACTCTGGCAATAATTATTTTGTCTTATCTGCATCGTAAAAATATAAGAAAAGGAAATATTTAAAACACTTTTTTATTCTCAAGTTTAGCTGATTTTTAGCAACAAAAACCAGTTCAGAATATTAGGTGCAGCATTAATGACTTTGAACAACATTACAGTTTATGTGTACCATATGGCTATACAGACACAGGATGGTAAGAGCAGCTGCTTTAGGCTTTCCTGACTGGTGCAGTATTAGCACTTAATTCATTAGTTACCTATATAAAAGACAAGCAGCTACATTTACCCTGCTGAGCCCTAATACCACACCAGTCAGGAGAGAGCAAACCGCTCCCCAAAAGTCAGAAAGAGCAGCTGAATGGCAGCCCTTTCAATACAGCATCTATTGGGAGTATTTGACAAAAACGGGCACGTCTATTTCTGCACCAGCAGACACACAATGAGAGCATGGAGAAGCAATACAGGATTCTAAATGACTGTAGTATCAACTTCTTAAGCATACAAAGAATTTGCATTTGCATAAAAGTACTCGTAAAGCGAGTACTGCACAAGGTCAGAGACAAAAATTAAAATCTCCCCGGGAAACACTGAGGCAAAGCAATTCACTTCAGGACACGAGAGTCGGCAGAAGAAACCACAATCCAGTTCCTGATGGAGGCAGTTTTATCACAGAAAAGTTGTTACCAAGACAATCACTCCAATGAGCTTCTCTGTAAAATCCTGCTCCAGAGCTCCTACTCTTGAGTGTGTCTGACAAATATTAGTGATTTATTTCAGATGTAAAATGTGTTTACTTGCCACTGCTCTTTCATCCTGGCACCACTGGGCTGTAGTCATCACTCCACAGGCAAACCCTTCTACCTGCTGAGATTTGCTATCAAGTTGGCCATACTGAGTAAAGGACATTATCTGACAGCTGAAGTAATAAATCTTTGAGCCCTTTGTCCCTGTTTGCCAAGGGCTTGCTCTGACTGCCCTTGATTATGTACTTAAAATACTATCACTGCACTTCCCACCAAACAGTTGGGACACAATTGGAATATACACCTTAATTTCCTTTCTTGCAACACACATTACCTGGGTAATTCACACAGATTCATTACCAGAAGACACCTTGGGAAGGGCAGCACTTGATGTAAAACTTTTTGAGATGGCTAGCATGTCACATAAATTGTTTAAAATTCCCTAGGAAAAACTAGTCTCTTTGTTCAGATTTTTACAAACCACAACTGTGTTAACTGGAAGAAGGGGCAAATGAGGAACTGAAGAATGCACATACCTGCTTCAGAGACAAGAGCTTTTGTCACCCTGAGCTCAGTCCCACTCTGTTTTAAGTTACTTTCTGTTCTAATGACCAAAAACCTTCCTTTGTGAGTTTAAGTCATGAAACAAGAAGCAAAGAGGAACAAGGGGGATTCTCCACAGAACTCCCCTACCTGGTGAGTGTTCTGCAGCAGCACTGCCTGCATAAAGCATACAGCACACAGGAAGGTCTGGCCACAAACATCAGTGGATAACTTCTAAACGTCCATGGGTACCATACATCCAGATTCTCCTACTCAAAAGTAGACTGAAATTCATGTATTTGCAATCTGACAGAACCTACACTGCACAAAAACATGGTTCCTAAGCAGAAACCATTTGGAAAGCAGAAATATGCCCATATGTATAACTGTGCATTCATACTGCTTCCAGAAACACCCTATCTCTGTGCTCCGTTTTACCCCTTTTTTCTGAAGGTCAGCAATCCCGGTCTTCTCTTCAGGACACCAGGATGACTGATTCCTTCTCTTAAGGAATACTCAGTGTCAAGCTCTATGGTGCCAGTCATATTTGGAATCTGTGAGAGTTGCCATAAAAAATATAACTGCTAGCAGTAACGATGTTTTTAAGACAATATATCTACAGAGATCATGAATAGCAACTAGCAGCCACTAGCAGAAACCCACAGGGCAGTTCTACCTGGCCTTGAATGACCAGATACATAGGAAACATCTTAATTATTACTGGACTATTTATCTGGGTCACAGATTGATTATGTCAAAGGTGCAGTAATATGAAATGCCACTTGAGCTCCAAAATTTTTATTGTGTTTGGAATAGCAGAACTACTTAGCAGTTACCATGATTGTACTCCTGAAAACTGAAACACTCTGAATTCCTAATGCTACAACAAAGTCCAAGCCACTAAACTCTGCTGAGCCCACTCTGACTCCTGTGCAGAGATAGATCAGCTCCCTGCTCCGCATTCTTCACAACCTGGAAGGTTATTGGTCTTTGCAAAATAATGAACAGAGAATGAGCAGCTCAGTTCAGCACAGAATGCAAAACTGCAACCCTCCTGAAACACACAACAAAGAGTATAAAATTGTTTAAATACAACTTCTCTTCAAAAGCATTTAAAGCAATAACTTAAGATATATAAATATCAAGAAAAAAACTCAGCAAGAAGTTTTCAGCTACAAGAAATTAGTTATCCAAGAAGATTCCAAATATTCCATAAGTTAAAATGACGTTTTTGCTATGATAAAACAACAGCCCTACAAAACTGTCCAAACCCCCTGAAGTGCCTTACAAAAATGCTGTAAAAATGGATTATAGAATTTGATTGGGGAGGGAAAAGAAAGCTATGTTTACAGAGCAGTCATTGTTTACCAGAAGAGTAAGACAGTATTTGGAAGAAGAGTACTTACAAGGAGTCCAAACTCAGTCCATCACATGTTAACAAAGAACTTTATTCTCCATTATCTCAATGTTGCTCCTTTGAGGATCTATTTTCTTGCACAATGGAGGTGTGGAGGAGTAAACATACTTAAAGGAAGACCAGCCGATATTTAACAAAAATGAGAGCTGGTAAAGATTTAGATCAGCAAATACTGTTTTATCACTGCCATTAGGTATGCATGTGCCCTATATAAGTTTGTAATGAAGTGCAGTGCTGCTAAGTGAGTTAGCTTTAAAAACAAAAGCAAAATGCCTCTCAGTAAATTTACCTTACAAAAATGTGCCTCATCATAAAGCCTTCCCTCTAGACATTCTGACCCACATTCAGAGTGTAAAACAAATTTAATGCAAAAGAAGCAATACTATTAAGCCAGATTCATCCTTTGCAAATCAATTCAAATTTTAGAAGAGTGTTGCCTGTGAGTTTCTAGTAATAAAAATTAATAACTATCATTTTAAAATATATCATTAGCTTTAGCTGCATCATTAGGTTAAGAGCTTATTATTTTTCACACACTATTTTTCACATGTTTACTTCTCTACAAATTAAGAGATGTCACAGTTCTTAGGACCTCACATAACAGTACAGGCTTGCAATTACAAGAAATATCAAGTGATCTTTTTAGAACAGAATCTAAAATACTAAAACCACAAGGTAATACATAATTTGCATCTTATCTGAGACGCTAAACTTAAAGTGGGTTTGCAACATTTCCTGTTCAATGTTCAAATCTTCATGTAACAGCTGACCACATAAAACTTGATACTAATACTTTATTTTGGATATTAAGTCTCTTCCTTTACAATTATAAAAAAAAAATCCCACAGAAAAAATTAATAAATTGCTTGTTATAGATTGGCTGGCCCATCACATGGGAAAAACTCATTCTGTACATTATTTCAGTAAAGTAATCCCTAGCCCTCAGACATTCACTTTTTTTCCTAGCAACGTTTTCCTTAAATGGCAACTATATTGTGGAACATATCAATCGTGTTCTGTAACTATCTGGCACCACCTAGTAGCCACTGGCATCTTCTTTACTAAAAACCATTAAGAGATTCTGTTAAGAGACTGTGAAATGGTGATACTGAGCGTGCAAGGAATAGTAACTCAGACTTCTTGAACATCATATGGTCAAGAAAATCTTTTATGTTGAATTAGTTAGACAGATATAGTCACTAACTACTTGTGTACTGTGCAAATGACTTCTGGCTTCCTTGAAAAAGTACATTAAATACTTTGTGTGTATGCTTGAGTTTTTAAGCAATCTAAGAATCTGCTGGCAAATTTCAGCAACAGTTGACAAAATGCATTGTTTTATGCATGTATGCAAAAAACTGGCTGGTTATTCCCTTTTCCTATCCTCAAAACACACAAATAAATTAGAACCTAAGAAAGAAAACATATGCTTTGATTAACCTGAACCCTAGATATACAGGGCATTTTTTCCATGACTGCCAGAGCAGAGTGCCTTGTAGGCCCTAATATTGGGGAGGGGGGATGGAAGAGGAGTAATATGAATATATCAAGGCTACTTCATTATGTTCCCAAGGTGTGACTGGGTAGAAATCTTTATTTCCAGTGGTATTACTCCTTTAGCCTGCAAGCAAATACAAATATGCAGCCCCACTGTTCTGTTTCTTGCAAAATAAATATATTATATTTTTGCAACATCTAACCACAGCTTTTTAAGCTGAAACAGTTGTTCTTCTTTTACTTTAGATGTCAAATCCATCACAGAAAAGAATTTTGTTTTTAAAAGACCTCCTCAATGAAGCAGTTTGTCTCCCTGCCATTTAGCTCACTATATTTTTACAAGCACCAGGCTGAGCAAACTATGATTGAGAGAAGCCATCTTATGCACATTGCTGTTGTCCCACATCATTCAGAACAAACCTTTTTAGATCGTTAACTACCACAGGAGTGCTGATTACACAGGCACCAGCAATTTCCTAACCAATGACCACCTGAACAATGATGTGTTCAGCTTCTCAGACCCTGAAGCCTTTCAGAGGTGAATCATTTCACAGTTTGGAACTAGATCTCCATAGCAACTTCCCTTTGAGGGTTTTAGAATCACCATCCCGTAATTCTATGATCATCAAGCTCAACCATTCCCAATGGTTCTTTTCACAGCAGATGGAAAAGGAAGCCTTGAAATTTTACAGTCTATTTCAAGCAATTCATCTGGCAGCCTATTAGAATTCAAAATATTTCGACCTTCAATCACAAAGCATGTTATCTGAAGCTGTGGTGATCTCAAGTCAAGACAAGCAGACGTTTTAGTCTAATCATCCATGATGAGAAGAGACTGACAAAAACTCTTAATTCAACCACCATCAAAATGCTTATTTTAACTGCATGAAAGTCTTTCAACAGGCAATGAAAACACACCATGTACCATTTTATCACAACCTTCCATTCAAGGGAAATACGAATTCTGAATATTGGCATGGATCTTTGCACTCCCTGACTGCTTTTGAACAAATATCTCCTCCTTGGAAGTCAGTATAAATCCAGATCTACCACATTATTTTTTTTCAACAGCTGTCAAGGAAAATGATAGAAGCAAACTGCAATTAAACTTCTCATGATTGAGTACAATAATACTGCAAATGAGTTACTTATTGATAGCTCCAGTTCGTTACAGGCATCTTCTAAGAAATACAAATCACTTACTACTCAGAAAATAAATACCCATTAAATTATGAAAACACAGCATTGGCTAAAATCTTGAAGCAAAGCTCAGTTTCATGATAATCATAATCAGAGGGATGTTTAAAGTTGGGGATTTTTTCCTTTTTCTGTTCCCAATTCCTACCTCAGTTCCCTCTGTTCGGCATTAAAGAAACGTTTCACTTCTCCTGAATGTTTCAGTCAACTACTGAAATAATCCCATCGGGGCACAAGAGCTTTTAATATGAAAATATTTTCACCTAAAACCCCAGGCTGATTCACTCATATTTATCAACCTTAAGCTAAATTCAAATGTTTTAAAATCTCACCTATGCACTGCTACACACTACTGTGTTATTAATACCGTTATCTGGTGACTAAAGAATACAGAAGACTTCAAACTTTTCATATGTCAAAATGCCACTAATAGATTTTTACAGAATGAGCAGTAAGTTTACTTTAAAAAAAAAAATCAAAGAATCCCCATTTAGTGACTTGGCAGTGAGATGCTGATATTTAACAACTGCAGTAAAATGCATGAAACTTAAAAGGAACAAGAGAAGGCCCCCACCTGCACCCAGGCCCAGTATCCACGATGAATAGTGAAATAAGGGAAATTAACATATATGCTATATTTTGTAACATTTGTAGAGGAAGGAACACTTAATTGTTTTACTTTCTTTGATGAAAAAGATGCGTATTCAGAGTCCCTAAGTAGTTACTTAACTGAGTGGCCACAATTGAGACCCTCTCCACAGCACTTAAAATGCCACATTTTATTAGCCTACAGAGAAAAGAACAACCCCCTCCCCCTTCACTGACCGTATTCTCCTAGGTATCAGACTGCTGAGCCATACTCTTACACTACTTCAAAGAAAAACTCTTTAAAAATTAGAAACTTCTTAAAATAACCCATAAAACTAAAAGATCTTGAATATATGATTTATTGAGTGGTAGCTTACTAAGAGTTAATGTATTGGAGAAGTAATTTTGAAAAATTACTGTAAAAGAAATGATGATGAAAAACTTTGGGGGAATAAATTGGCACAATAGAGGATTTATCTTCATATATTTTTCACTGTTTGCAAAGTAGCCCACAATCAGAGCTACACAGCTGCTTACACTGTACTACTTGAAGATCTGAGGGGAAGTATCTGAACATAACCACAAAATTTAACTAAGGATGAAGCTAGAATTCAAGATAGAGTAAAGCAAATAAAAATGTTATGCATCAACTAAAAACGTAAACTGTTTGTTTCTATGTACAATCGACTGAAATAAACACAGGCTTTATTCTTGCAATCTGAGAAAGAAACCATGGGAAAAAACCTTGAGTATGTTAAGTACCATCTCCTGCAAAGACCAGAGATTACAGCAATTACATATGAACAATATTAAAATTCTTAGTGGTTTTCAATGCTAGATCAGTTACTACTGCAAATATCTTTTTAAAGAGACAAAGCAGTTACAAGATAGATTTTACAATACTCATAACTTTTGCTCAAGAAAATTTTCAACTTTATTTCAATATCGAGGGCAATAAAATATCTTTGTTATCAGATGTTTTATATCATCTATAATGCTTAGCTTACTTCTTTTTGTCTGTTTACCAAACGTAACATAACTACCATGTACAATTTTTCATTCAGCATTTGGTCCAGCTGAAATTGAAAATAAAACTGCCCACGACCACCAAGTTAATTAAACATCTTGCTAATGAAAAAGTACATCTGTCACTGCAAAAAAACCTACATATATAGACAGAACTACATACCTACATTTGCAGTGTAGCTATTGCTAAATGTAATTTGAACAGGAGCATTTTTTTAAAGTTCTTTAGTAACAGTAAATTAGAAATATCTTGAATTGTACAATTAGACTGCCAGCAAAGGATACCTATTAGTAACACATATGCAAATCATCCTAGAGGTATATCTTTACAATCTATTCTATGATTATGCACATGTTTTAAAGCATTTTCAAGGTATTTTACCAGATATTTCTCAGAAATATTACTCTCAAAATCTAGGAGGCTATTTTTAAAGTTGTCTTCATATGTCTCTAAGTATGAGAGCTGCACTTCCAGCTTTTCCTCTTCCCAATATTCCCACCACCATATCTGAAAAATCTCATCTTAAGCACAGTAGTTATATATTAGCTCACCGTTTAACAATCTAGAATAACCTTAAGTTTATTTCATAACATATAATCAAGCAACATACAGTAATTAAAGCACACTGAAAACAGCAGTTACTAGCTAATTAACATTACAGAAACACTTTTCTTAATGCTAGAAAAAGACAAAGATTATATAAAATACTGTAGCATGAGGAAGAGTTTGTTATGAACCTTTTTGTTCAAAACACTGAAAACTTCAACTTGAGAATTTGAAGTTAAACTACTTTTAATTCATGAATTTAAAATGTCAGTGCAGGTTCTGAATGATTAGGTAAGCCATTTAGGGATTACCCTTGCACCACGTGGTTCATGTAGGGCAAGGACCATTCACATAAACTGCTGTGTCCCTCAGGACAGCTCACCATCCACACACATGCCCAACTTCTACACCATCCTCATGCATGCAGAGTTGAAGAAATAATACAGCCTCACTATTTTCATGGCCATAGGAAGTATTTTGGCATCACCACAGCACCTGAACTGCAGCTAGGGACAAGCAGCAAAGGCTATCTCAGGCTGTGACAATGACAGGCACGCTGGGCTGGAGTTTGGGGATGGCTGCCAGAGAGCCTCTGTGCTTTTCTGGACACACTGGTTTGCAATGCCAGTACAGCAGCAGACTTTGATAGATAGCTATTTTCTGCTTTGCTATTAAATTACCGCTTTAAAACACTGACAGTATTTTACCTCTACATGCTATTTTTAAACCCACCTTCTACTTCTTACATCATATTTCATATTTTAGATCTGTCTGTATTAAAAGTAATACCTAAAAATGCTTACAAGGTAAAACTGAGTGCACAATCAGCTCTAGCAAGCAGTCTCTGTGGAGACCAACACTTTGGTGTGAAAATATACTCTGGTATTTTTTCCCATTATTTGTATCACACACTTATTTACCAGCTTCCATATATTCTTATCTGTTCTGATATATTTGTATCACTTAACAGAATTTTTCAATGTCAGGAATTATTTTGTGTCACCTGCCATGTTTTCTAAGCTTTCCAAACACAGTGCATATGCAGGTGTATCACCTTTCTGCACAGTTTCATGATGACTAGATGGGCAAACACAAGGATTACAGCTACAAAGCAGTAGCTGGTTAGTAGTTAACAACATCAGGCCTTCCATAAAGTCTGGCACACAACCACAGCTAATTTTGTGCTCACATCCAGGCACAGGGCAGTGCACAGGCAAAGACATGGCCAACACCAAACAGAGGGCAGACTGCCTTTCTCAGCAGTATTGCCTTCATCTCCTAGTCACTATAGGCTGGTATTTCTATGCACACCCCTGCAGGGTTTCCTTAAATTCTGAAATCCAACAGATGCACTTATACAAAGGTACACTCAAATTCTCAAAATTCTCTACACATGAAAGTTAGTATGAACATTTGTATCACACAGCAAAGAAAGCCTGTATCAAGCAGGCCACCTCAAAATGCCTTTTAGCATGAGGAAACATGTATCTTAAAACATTTCCTCTCTCATAAAAAAAGTATTTTAAATTCAAACATTCCAGAAAGAAAAATAAATACTAATGTTATTATCCCTCATTTGACTCCTGCCTTTTTAAATATCACTGCTACCACAACTTCTTCAATAGGCTGTCATACAAACTCTCCAACTCATGGGCAGTGAGACACTTTCAGAAAACACTGAAATAGACAATGCTGACTGCTAATTCCAGAACAAAAGATCATTTGTTCAAGGTTTGGTTTGACCCTAGTCTTATTTTCCTGATAAAATAAACCTAAAAATCATTCTTAGACAGAATGAAGATTCTCTCCATCTCAAAACACTCAAAGAAACTCTTCAAAAGAAAAGGATCCTACTGGCCATTATGCTTCTGGCAATTTTTGAAGTCTCTGAAGGAAGTTGTCATCCATCAGATGCCCTTAAATCTATTAAAAAAAACTTTCATCCAACTATTGTAGGAAGGTTCCTTGCAATTTTTCTCCCAAAGCTATCATGTAGCATTTGTCTTGGACCACATCTATCCTGAAGAGGTTATCATTATCGTAAAAAAAGGCAGAATTACTTTAGGGTTCCTAAAACTAGTAGACTCTCAGTGAGCCACAACACTTAAACTTCTTCACAATACATGAAAGATGAAAACTCCCCAGATTTCAAAGGATATACAAAAGGCACATGCAATATTCAAACATTTACATCAATGCCTCTAACACTACTTCTATAGCTGCCCCCCAGAGCAGCAAGTCAAGCACCACCATCCCTTCATGCAATTTCACTCAACTTACAGCCTGCTCACCCTCTGCCCACAGGACAGAGCTGACAGGAGCAAGCCAGAGGCCAGAACTGTTCCGGCAGACTTCACACCCCTGCTAGTTCAAGGAGGAGAATCTGACAGAAAAGAAGATTTCTTAAGAGTTACATCCTATTTTAAAGAAACATTATGGTTCCAAATGAGTTTGTTATAAAAAGACAGTTCACTTTTTAATTTTTCTCTTTTTGTAACATTCTTGATACTGTATGTACTTTTTTATGTAATGTAATGTTCTAACCTAAATTAGATCAGGGATTAAAATAAAAACTCAACTATATCACATAACACAGAATGAAAGTGTTACTATTTCCTTTCGATATGGCAGATCTTTTGAAAATATGCCTAAACTTCAAAAAGTTTAGAAGAAACACACAACAAATCAACAAGAGACTTTTCTCAAAAAAAAAGAAAAAAGTTTGAAGAAAGCATAGCTGTTGCAATGCTATGAAAACAGGATGCATTTTGGTTTTCAGCTAGCCAAAGTTAACTGAATGCTTATTTTTCAAACAATTTGTGTCTACACAATTTTTCTAAATTTTATGTCATGCTACTGCAGAAGAAGGAAAATTCCAAAAAGCTATAAAGCTGTTAAGTTTCCATCCTGACATTTATTTAATAGTACACACACATATAAAATCTTTCTCTTTAAATAAATTGGTTGGCAGTATAGCTAAGAAAAAACATGTTAAGTGAACAGAAGATGGATTACCCTTGACTAGACTTTCCATTTTGGTGAAAAATCAGAACTCTGATCACAAGCAAATTTCTCTGTGGTTTGTTGATTACTAACATTAGAAATGTTCTCCGAATCATTTAAATCATCTGTTTCTTTACAATGTGCTTTCAGTTACTTGTTTTCAATCTTCAATACAACATTGCTGATAATATTACAGTACCCTTCCTCCTAAGAGAGGCAGTTAGACCCTGTCTGCATTCCACAGGAACAGGAATCCCTTGCTCTGGGATGCAGCTCCATCTGCCCTTCTCCCCACCACGGCCAGCCCGGAGCGCAGCTTACCCATCCACTCACTCCATCAAGCCATGAAAACTGGTGGCATATGATACTGATTTATGAATTCAAACTGCATTTAAATACAAGTAGTATTTTCCCTTACCAAAGACTTCCAAAGGGTTCTTTCTTCTCAAAAATGCTGAATATTTCAGCCTAGTTTCGTGGAAGTATTTCTATGCAGTGCTTGTATAATACAGAATTAATGCACTTCCACATAATTACAGATATTCTGAAACAAAGAATGTGATTTGTTCTCCTAGGCAAAGTTTAAAACAAAAACCAAAAAGTAACTTCACAGTGATTTTATGGCTGAGATTTGAAATTGTTTTGTACTAACTTATCTAATTTCAGCAAATTTAAGGTTTCAACTTAAAACAATTTTCCTGTAGCTGCAGTGGTCCCAGCGATATCATTCCAGTCAAAAAGCTTTCAGTTCTCAGAGACTGCGAACAAATTATTGTTTCTCATATTTTCACTGCTCTAATACAGTAAATTAACAACATTCTGGTAAATAGCAACACTATTTAGAACAAGAACAGGTTTACAAAATCCTGTTAACCAATATCACCCCGCTGTTACACAGCAAGAATACATAAGTGGGAAAGGGAAAAAAAAACCCTCAAATCAGCAAACGTTCAGAGTCATTCTGGAAAAAAAAATCCATAAACAGAAAGAGATGAGAGAAAAGCTTAACTTGATGTTTTTAGCTGACAAAAGCAGCATTGTTCTCCAGCAGGGAGGGAATTTGAATGTTGCTTATAGGAACCAGATGAAGGGACTCCTTCTATGGCTGCAGGACACAAGCTGGAAATGCTGGTGTTCTGCACCAAGCTGTCCATACAGGGGCAGCTGAGGGCACCTTCCAGGCAGGCAGTGCCTGTCAGCCCTGTGGGCTTCCCAGCATCACCCCTGAGGATCCCACGTGCCCTCTCCCAAATCCAGCCCCACGTGTTCACACACGAGGACAGCCGAAAACAGGGAGGTTGCCCAGCCTGCACAGCGAGGGCCAAGGGGCACTCAGGAAGGAAGAGCCTGTAGCCATCAGCTCACCCTCCTGCTCAGGGAATCCAGACACATCCATGGGGCACCAGTGTGGGGAGCACACTGGACACATCCACACACCACTCGGATACACCGTTCTCCTGGACTCCACTGGCTCCCTTAACTCACTGACCAGCAAGCTGCACCCTTCCACCTACAGCAAGACTAGGAAAAACTGTAAAATTCCCAAAATAGTGGCTGGTTAGGAGAATCAGGATTATGATGTAAATTACCTTTACAAGTGTCTAGTCCATCACATTATTCAACAATGCTCAAATGAGGTAGTCAAAATACCTTAGCATGGCAACATTACACTAACCATATAGGAGGAAAATCAAAATTTAAGAACACCTAACACTTTATTTAAAAATAGGGGGCTTCATTAAAAGCAAATTATTAAATAATTCTGAATGGTTTTATCTTCTCTTGGTAACTGAAACCCTACTGAGGTTAAGCAAGCAAGACAACTGAAGAGCTGAGCAGCCAATTGAACTGGCAGTACCTTTGCTCTGCTAGGTCTATTCACACTGCACTTCCCAGCTCCAAAAACGGCTAAAGCAAGTCAACAATTACACTGCAATACTTCTCCATAAGGAAAATGCATACATGCAATGACACCCCCCTCCCCAATTATTTACTTAAGAGTGCAACTGCATCCATTAATACTCAAAACCACTCACAGTGAATCCATACAGAGAGGGGAAAAATTAAATTTAAACAAGCATATGACTGTTATTTTATTTTGGTGTGGGACAAATCAACTAGAAGGAAACAATCTATCTCCTCACAAGAAGAATGTGAATTTGAAAATGATCAATTAACCCATACGCTACATTAATCACTCTAAATGGCACAGCCACCTTAACGTGAGTCTGCAAAAGTAAACAATAAAGAAAAGAGGAAGATGGTAATTTTTGTTTTCTATAAATATATACTGATTAGATAAGGTTCAGACCAAGCCATCTTTATTCACACTGAGCAGAACTTGACTGCAATTCATGGAACTTGGATCACATAGTATGACTAAACAGAAGAACTGCACCCTTGGAAAAAATATAGAAGTACTTTAAAAGGTCACTTTTGTTCTCTCTCCCTACTTGCTTACATACACATTTTAGGAAAAATGACAACAGGAAAACATGTGAAAGGATGAGAGCAAAAATTAATAATTAGCTAGTTAGCAGCTTGGAATTATGCTGGAATAATAAAATGGAAGTATCTTACTAAAGTGAATGTTGTTAATGGCTTATCAGTTTAAAATAATCACATTCTTATCAAAGCCACTGTATGGGAAGACACTAAATGAGAGCTGTATTTTTAATACTGTTTTGCATGGTCTTTAGCTCGAATTTGTGTTATTTTCATATCCCATCCCCACAGGATTATTGTTGAAACAGTGCTGTAGTCATTATCTGACTGTAAGCTACTTTTAACTTTATTTCTATCTAAATCTCTAACTTGGATTACTCCTCAGAAGAGTAAGTTACTAGACCAGTGTGTAAGAATAGAAAAGTTGAATTTATATGCTCCTGTCTCAGGGCTTCAGGTCCAAGGAGGAGGGGTGACTGCTGAAGGGAGCCTTTAATGCTCCAGGAGTAGTATGCAGCCACAGAGATTTTATCACAGATTCAGTAGACCCAGTAAGCCCTGCACACAAATATGGAATTACACAGTAGTCATGTATTCCTTCCAAAAACAGAGCAATTGAATACAAAAATCAGCAATGAAGTAGCTTAGTTAGAGCCTCATTTCTTCAAATGGGAATTATGCCTCACCTGACTTCAGTATATAGAAATTCTGAAGAGATGTTATGCCTTTCCTGAGGTTATGGGGCCTACTGCATACTCAGCTAACACACAAAAAACTACTAATTTCACCCACTTGGTTGAATTGTCCACAAAAACCACATTTTATTCAATACAATGTAATTTGAGAAGGGGACAGCAGATTTTCCACTAATTTCTATAGCACTGAATATCTGTTTTAATACAAGGAGAACAACTTTAAGAAATCATGGCCAAGTCACATGCAAATTCTTCCCATTCACTTTGAAATGGGAAGATATGTAAATAAAAGAAAAATACAGCAATAACAGAGGAACAGAACATCACAGATTAGGTATTTCCAACAGAGAAAGCCATTCAGTAGGTATCTGTACAGTCATTAGTACGGTAGGGTCAGAATCAGAAAAACGTGGTTTGCTTGTGGGTTTTATTTTAAACCGTGCAAACAAAAACTCTTCTGTTCACATCAGAATGTGTTCATATGGAACAAAACATCTCCTGCAGTCCAGATCACTTCACTGCAAGACTTTTTTCTCTGTTCCAGTATCATCATGTGCCATTAATTTGCTACTTGAAAAAAAAAAAACCCTGAAGCCTAACATGTATTTTTATCTGCTTGTTAAAAAAAGTACGAGAAAAGCTCTCCATAATAGTGAAGGGAGGAGGAATGGAGGGGGTGGGAGACAAGAACAGGACACAAAAAACCACCTTTTCCAAAGACTGTTCTAGGCAAAAGGGACATGTCATGTTAAACAGTAGTCAATAGCTGTATACAACCAGTAAACAAATTCAGCTCTATGAAAAAAGAACTACATCACCATTTAGTGGTTGCAATTTAGATTATTCTAGCGTGTAATACTTTAATTGTATAAAACAAAGCTGATGTCACAAACACAAAAGAACTTCTTGCAAAGCAAGCACCACAAGTAATTTTTATGCTGCCACTGATGGCTGACAAGTGATGAGCACTTTGTTCGAATTCATATACTTATGCATCTAAGGCAACAGGTGGCTTATAAAAAGAAAACACTAAGAGCTTTTTAACTCTTCATTATCAAAATTTTTATAATAAGTTTTAGCATAATGACTAAACAATCTCTACAAATAAAAGCTCAGCATACTAACTACAAAGATGAACCATGGCTCAGGGAAAATGATCTATTATTTTGCTAAAAGCAGAAACTGAGGTAAGGTTCTGGATCCCCACTGACTTGAGCTCTGCCTACCCTCATAACGGTTTGTAATTGGAAACTGTAAATTTCTAAATTGCAAATTTCTAAATTGTAATGACACAAAGCACTCAATATTTTAACAGTAGCTTGTGATATATAAATTAAAATCAGTTTAAGTCAAAAAAAATTGTATTTTCTTGCTGAATGTCTTTTCTATATCCATCTCAAACAATAGCCAAATGTTGTGGTAGCCTTGGAAGGAAATTTCTGGAAGTGTATTTTCAAGTCTTAAAACCAAGTGAAAGTGATGCATTTCAATTGTTGCCTAATGTAGTTTTGGGCCAAGAGTGGCATTACAGAAACAACATGGTTTTTTCATTAATACTGCACAGTCCAATTAACACTTTTGTTTTCTTTATGCACGGAGTTATTAAAAAAAATCATTAAAGCAGCTATGCTGCACAGAATGAAAGAACATACTTAATTTACATTTGCATTTAAGTGCAAAGAACTTCAAAGCAAAATAATAGACACCATAAATACAGAGATAATTCAGATTTAAAAAAAAAAAAAAAAAACCTAGAGCGGTATTCACTGATTTTGTTACTTTTTTTTTTAAATGGAAGGTAAGTTGAGAAGACAAAAACGCAGTAAGAATACCAAAACAATCTTTATATTCTGCTTGGTAATTAAGCTATGAAATAATCATCTGCTTATGATTAAAATATTTTAGCGTTTGCTGGTTTGGATAGAGTAAACTCACATACAACATATGAGACTTTTTCCTCTGCATGGCAGTTTCATCATGCCATCCCTGACAATTTAAAAATACGACATCAGTATTTCTTATCTTGTACACTACACACACACACAATTTCTATGGTGATGTTAATTGGATTAATTTTTCTGCTTTTTGACACTTCAGAGAGACCAACCCTGAGTTTCAAAGTGCCCACCTTTTGGATTCCCTCTGCTTCTTTACATATTTTGTCTGAAAGCAAGCAACCCCTCTCAGGTAACACACATTCCTGTACTTCTACATTTCCTCCCCTTTGCAACTCTTTCACATACTCCACTTCCCATTCCTTTACACATCAAATTACCAAAGCTAGGTGCATAAAAATATGCAGTAAGTGTCAAGGAACTGTTACATCAGTAACAGCTATCTAGGCTAGTACTGAAATGCAAACCTATGCTCAAACATATTTTAGAAGTTTAACTAGAAAACGAATTTGAGGTACAGAAGTTTCTGCCATCATCCATATAAGGAGAAAAACCTGTATGATGGAGGGGGAATAAAGAATGTAGAGAGAAGGAAGAAGGTATGTTGTTTGATTTTGTAAGGAAAGACTTTTAAACTAACTTTAAAGAAAACAAATTAATCATGTATTACTTGAATATGCAAAAATTTAATTACATATCTAATGAGAAACACTGAGGTTGTGAAGAATCTTCTTGCTATTTTATCAACAACAGATGAAGCTTCCCTTTAACTGCAAAACCTAAAATAAGTACCAAAAGTAGCATTTCTGAGGTACTTTGCAAAAATGAATAAATGTTTGGTTGATATTTTGTTAATTGTCTCCAGGCACAGAGGCTCCAGGGTGTTGTTTGAGGCTAGAGACCCCCTGGCATCAAAATTAAAGCAACAGTTTCCAAAGCAGCTCTTGCAACTACTGCTGATATACATCCAGTATTTAAATCCAGCCCATTGCTAATTCTGTTTTCCACAGAAGATACCAGGATAAAAATTCATCTTGAAATACACTAAAAAATAGCTGTGAGAAACTGTGTGAAGCAAATATAATAGTGGCAAGTTCCAAACAGAGAAAAAACCAGGCCATAAGAATTTCTGCAGAGATGCCATTGATAACTCACTAATATATAACTCGTTGTAAACCCAAGCAGAAAAGCAAAACTTCATCTTCAGCCAAAGTGAAGCTGGACTTCATCAGAACAGAAGAGAAAGTCTGGAAAGCATATTGAAAACATACCAAGTATCTTTGTTGAAGGCTCACCAAAAGAAGGCAGCAGATTTCCACATCAATACTTCAGCATTACAACAGCACAAAGGCACATCTGCAACCAAACCCTGCATCTCAATTACATCTCAGCATAAATAACAGTCATAAGAAAGTCAGATTTCTTCAGACTCCAGTGGACAACATGCAAGGTTCAAAAGAAAAGATCCCTAAGTCTTGTAAACTTCGAAGAAAAAAAAAGGGAAGGAAAAAAAAAAAAGGATGCAACTGGCATATTTCGTATGGCTGCCTTTTTACAAACATTTTTCATCTTACCAATCTTAGCTTAATGTTCTCTCAGCTAGAACAGCATGGCTGTTTGCTGTATTACATATTAAATCTGATTAGAGAAATGACCTATTTTTAAAATAACCCAGCAAGAAGAATATGGTTATTTTTAAGACCCAGAACCCCTTTTACTACACGGCTTCACAATCATTTCCAACAGCACAGAAGAAAGTGGCAACATATCCACAAGAAAAGGTGTCGGAGTTTGGAGTCAATTCAGCTTGTAGAAGACCTTCCCATCCAGTGTACGAGTCTTGCACAACGTATGACTTGGAAATGGACAAACACCTATTTTTCTACAAGTGGCATTTTGGCTGTTGTAGAAACCAGGCAGATACAATAAACAGCAATTCTGAAAGGAAACTGAACCAGAGCTTTCACTGTCAGTTTATTAAACAGTGTCATAAACTCTCATAGGCAAAGAGAAAGGAACTCTAAAATGACATCCCAAGGATCTCAGACAAATTTGCTTGACACAGAACAAAAAGGAGGTATATACTAATTAAATCTTACAACAGCATACCTTAACTAACCCAGAAGCTTTATTTAGTTTGTCTAGGATAAGTGACTTACAGCCAGAATAAGAAACCCAAAGGCAGGTTACTCCTGGTGTTCATTTGCAGTAGTCAGTCCACTGTTCAGTACACAGCAATCAGATATATAAACTGCTCCTTGTCTATCTTAACACTAAAGTCACATAAGCCTCGGAAATTATCACCTCAGCTCATTTGGTATGGACTCACTTGCATATTCAACTCCAAAGCATGGAGGGACAGTGATAAAGAACCCCTGAGCAGCAACAGTGAACTCCTACTACAAACACAGGGCAGCCCGTGCCCTCAGCTGTGCTAGGAAGCACAGCCATCTACGATTCAACTGAGAAACACAAGTGCTTCAAGGAACATCTCCAATTTAGTTTTCCTTAAAACTCCGCAATAAAAAAAACCGCAAAACAACAACTTTCTCAAAAGCAACTTTCTGAAAGGGATACTGCAATATTCTCAGTTTACAGACTACTCACCTTTCTGATACAATCATGCACCTAATTAAAGTGAAAACACTCAGCCACTTATCTTTTTGCAAAGAACTGTTACTTTACCTTTTCTGAGGTAGCCCTCCTCTGACTAAAAGAAAACAGGCAAACATTTAATATTAGAAACAAAAGCATTAGAAACACCAGTAAAAAAAAAACCAGTATCTGCAGTACTTTTCCCTTCCAGCTTTCAAGAAAGTCCACGAAACAGCAAGAAAAAAATTATTAATAAATTATTCAACTATCACTGTTTTTAAGAAGTCAGGATATTCTACACTATCAGCAAAGACACCCACTCAAACAGGTAAACATGTATTTCACAAACAGCCACCTGAACACCCCAACTCCATCACACATTGACGATTTCTTTGAAGAACCACAGAAGAAAAACTCATCTGCATTGCCTAAATGGCAATTACACACTGCCAAATCACATACACAGAACTGCAATAAAAGTAGTTGTAGGTCAAATAATAGCAATGACTCAGTAAAGATAGCCTGCCTGGTCTTTATTCTCAGGAGAGGGAGGGTTTACTGGTCAAGTACTTTGTGACTCACAGTACAGTATATTAGAAATTTTCTATGTATTCTTTAGAATTGAGAGATTGCCCTTGTAGCTCAGTAGGTAGCTCTCCTGTTTCTGGCCTACGAGGTCATAGCTTTAAGTCCCTGCTGAGGAAACTTAACAAGTTCCATCTATAAATAGAATGGCATTAGATGCTGCTACTCTAGCAAGGGTGGTGGCCTTTAGACAGGAAATTTTATGTTTTCATCTGTTCTGATACAAAAAAGAAACTGGACATAAAGAGGCATAGGATATTATGCTAAAGATGAATGACAAAGTGGGTTCCAAAATCCACTGTCACTTCAATCAGCGTGATACTAACAAATCTAGCATTATCAAGCTATGATAAAGGATAGACAAGAATGCAAGAACAGTAATTTTCCTTCTCAATAAGTAATTAAATAAAATTACAGACTTTACAATATTTGAGACTGAAACCTCCTAAGGACAATACAATCAAAATTCAATTTGTGACATCAAGAGGCAACCTCAACATAAAACAAATTTTGGACTGTTTGATTAATAACATCATGTTTGAACATTCATAGCTCTCTCTATCTGAAGAAGTAAAGTATATCCTTGAGAGACATTTATTTAATTATCATGGATTAATATGATATATATAAATTTTTGCTCCTAATATCCATATATTTGGGAGGCTTATTCAGCTCTCAGAACAACTACTTGTGATAAATTTTTAAATTAAACCTCTTTTAACACTTACCTGAGTTTGTCTGTGCTTTTAACTGTAACCACCTGGCCTTAGAGGAACACAGATTAAAGGTCAGGTATCAGTTTCACTTAGACTGGCAAGGTAATTTACTGTTCAATAAAGACAAAGGCAAACTCACTACAATGATGACAGTTTTCCAGCACCTGTTCCACAATCTCAACCCACATGCCCAGGAAAACAAATTCACTGCTCCGCCGGAGACAAAGCTGAAAACAGAATACTGTGAACAGCTTTGAGGTACAAACACACGAATTTTGTTCATGTACACACACCAAAAGAAAAGAAACACCAGCAATGTAACAGGAGATTAGGGTGATTTTATAATGTGATTTCCTGCATCTCAAACACACTAACATTATGTTCAAGGATGACGAGAGATCTTGCAATGTTCTTCTGCAATTTTTCAGCTAAGAGGTTATTGCCCTTCCTGTAATTATCTTCTTGCCTAAGTGAAAAATCTGATTAGTTACAAGTTTTCCATAGCTGGCCAAATTATGCTAGTTGATCCTGCATTGGTAATGGTCTATCAAACAGGATGCTGGTGTACAAAATGTACAGCAAATGTACAGCAAAATGTTCCTCTCTCTTGCAGGTGTATGTTTCAAATAGTAGTAACTGAAACTGCATGAGAGAAGATTGACAAGAATCCTATCCCAGTCCTTTAATTCCACTATCAGCATTTTGGACAATAATGTACTAGCATCCAAAGCACACATAAGACTCTTTTCTGTTTTTCAGATTCTTCTACAAACAACCGCTTTTAAGCGTCAGCCTTCATCCTAAGTCTCTTTCCATGCTCTTGTATTGAAATTTTGAAATTGCAACACACAATGCAAAACCAGTCTTGCAAATACAAATTATTTCACTTTTGGGAATGATTTTGCTAAAAGGAGTAGAGGAGCGACATTTTCATAACGGCGTGATTAGAAAAATCTCCTATGCAAAATCTTTTTTCAAAACTGAAACACTGTACAATATTTAACAAAAAAAATCCCAAATAAAAAAATCTACAAAGAAAAAACCCACAAGTACTAGATTAATACACAGACACAACTTCCAGTTTAATTTGAAAGCTTTCACAATTTCTGGATTTAATATGGAGAAGTTACTGAAAGCCAAGTGAAAGTTTAGCTGAGCTTTGAGCCATTGCAAATCTTTTACTGAACTTTAATTCAGTTGCTCTAACAATGAATAAGAAGAGAAAATTTCCATAGGAACTATCATCTACCCAATAGCATACATCAATACATCTTGATAGTGTAACACTAACAAGTTTGATATGTGCAGACTATTTTTAAACTTTGGTAGCTTAGCAGTGAAAGGTTTGTATTTGTAAACAGGCAATGCTTTTTTAACAGGTGTCAATTGCACTTAGTAATATAAAACAAAATGAAAGCATCTTCAATAAATTGAACCAAAATATGTCAAAGACATATTTTTTTAAGACAGGCATGTTAACATCATTTTAAGGTGAATTTTTGACACATTATAAAGATGAAAAACCAGCTTCAGCCATTAGAAATGACGGAGCCAAGCTACAGCTGCATAAACTGAGCCACTGTGATTCCCAAAGCACAGAACACACATGCTGAAAGGATGAGATGTAAGTCATACTTTGTTCACTGAAATGTTAGTGCAGTGGAGTGTGGCCAAGTGATATCCTCACATGCCTCCTCTCTCAGTAGCAGCTGGATTCCAGGAGCAGCAATCAGCAGGTATGGTTTCTTGTTAGAGAACATGGGGGAAAAATGCATCATGCCTCAAGTATATAAAAGCTACAGATGATTAGCATCTTCATACAGAAAATACACACATTTTCATAGGAAGTAAAAAAAAATTAGTGAAAAAAAAGGATGTATCTTATTCAGTTAAATAACTTTATCATCACTTTGATTTTTGTGGGCAAATCAAAACACCAGCAGTATTAAAAGTATAAACGTTATCATTAACCTTCATGACAGTAAAAAAACAAAGTTAAGTCAACTTGATTTTAAATGCTGAGCAAAAATCAACAAAAATGTTGTCAAACTCAGTTTTGATTAGTGCATTTTTTCAGTAAGAATAAACTATGCTCAACTGACATGATTCATAGCTATTAAAGCTTTAAGTAACGACAAGCAGCTTGAGAAGTTACCTAAAACCCTGAAGGAGGCAGAAGCAGGGGGCGGACTAAACATTTCCAGTTTTAACAAACATGAAACTGGAGTAAAAGCAATTAAAGCTTTCTAGGAACTCACTCGCATTGGTCACACCAGTCACTTCCGTAAGACTGCAGGGGATGTTTACCTAGCTTCATGGCTCTTTCACCCCTATCACAAAGAACAAGATTTCATGGATTATCAGTTAGCAAACTCCCCATCCCACTGCTAAAAGGCAGCTGGAGCTCCTCTGCTGTGAAGTCAGAGCACTTCCAGAGGAGCAAAGCAGGAGCTTCCCGGCCCTAGGTACCTGCACTCCCCCAGCACTGAGTCACTGCAGGCAGCCCACAGGATCCTCTGCAGGACTGGCACACCAGGGCATGGCACAGGTGAGCTCTCAGGTTCTTTCACAAAACCCAGTGTTGCCTGCCCTACTTTAAATGTTAGGCATCCAACTCTAATGTTTTTTTATTAATTGAAAAGGAGCGTTTGATAGCAAAGTACTCTTACAGACAAGCTTCCTCCCAATTTCTGTACCTTTGAAGAGAAAGACTGGATTTCATTAAAGAAACTAAAAATAAGAGAAAAAATGTGGAACATATTTTCTAGAAAACAAAGACTGCAGAAGAGAAATTCAAAAACACTAAGAGCTCTGGCTATTTAACAGCCAGTACGTTCAAAAACTTGACAGATATATAGCAGTGACTAAATACTGATATCTACCATTTTCCTCACTGAAGCATTGTTTAAGCATAATTTGTAAATTTACACTTGTAACAAAATTGCATTTATAGTTCACCATACAAAGAAAGTAATTTTCTACAAGTACTTGTGACCGATCTGCCATAAAGTTGAAAGGTGGTTAAAGCCATTAAACTGGGGAAGAAACACTATGATAACCTTCAAACAGCCTGCCTTCTGCCACCACAAAAAACACTGCTGCTTCAGTCAAAACTGCAGTACACCTGAAACATGGAGAACAGAACTGTCAGAAATGTTTCAAACTAAGCCATGAAACTTGGAAGATGAAAAAAGCTGTACCTTAAAGCACGTGTCAGGTTACTATGGGACTGCAAACACCACCATCCAGGACACACAACCCTTTCAAAATTAAATCCCCCACTAACTCAGCCAGTAAGTAAGCAAGTATATCTGTCTGAGGTTTTCAGAACTGGGTGTGATCAAAAGTACATTATACCCGTACCCCTAAGAAACTGGGATAACATCTGAAATTTTTCTTTTTAAGTGTATAGAGACCAACTGGTTTAGTATAAATATCAGTAAAGCATTTTCAGTTTGGGCACTTTTACAGAAAAAAAAATATCTACAGAAAGTATCAAAACCCAAGAATGGATTGCTCTATTCTGCAGGGGAAAATTTAATTCGCTTATTTGCTGAGCTAAGAGAATCTACTTCGTACTAATCATGTATAAAAATACAGTGGTGCTCAACACAAACTTACCTCTCCTTTTACTTGTCCTTTTACCCTACCACGTGTGGTTGCCATGTGTTGACTGTTTCTTTGCATATATTAAATATACCTTAGACACATAAACAATGTTTTTACTGATTTAATGGAAACCATATATCTCAGGAAAAGTAACCATCTAACTAGGATATGGAAATTTGAAGGCTGAAAATCCACAGCCATTTTGAGATGGGGGTATTGTCTCTTTTTAAATGAAGTAAAGAAAGTAGAAAATTAGCCGGGTGGAAACAGAATTTCTCCTCAGCTCTATGCCATGTAAGAGCTCACCTGTGTACCTTGTGGTGGATCAACTGACAGGCAACAGCCTTCTCCAAAAAACATGTCAGAACACAAAGAGGTAACAACAGTGTATTCTGTCATGGCAGTTAAAAAAACGACAAATAAACCTTCTGTCCTAAAGAAAATGCAGTTTAGCACATCCTCAATAAAGAATACAGGATAAAACTCTTCAGCCTAGAACTATAAAATACCTTTGCTGAGCTACCCAAAGTTTGTGTCACCATACTCAACTCCGTTCCTATCAAGCCACTTTCTTACCTTTTGTTACCTTAATTAATACAACTTGGTTAATTCTCAAACTGCTTTCTGCAAAATTACCAACTGAACCAAGCTAAGTCAAAGCCTAACAAGCCTTTCTTCAGTATACTCAGGCATGCAGAGCTTGAAGTTTACAGCACAAATCCAAATGACCTGCTTCTGACTTCCTGCCTGGCATCCATAAGAAAGAAAAAGACCAATTCTCTGAAGGACTCTGCTTCCCATGCTGGCCATTATCACAGGCAGTAGTAGTGGGTATTACAACAGCACAAAGACAGGGAGCAACACTTTCAGTGTTTAAAGGTGAAAATGTGTTCCAGATCAAATCAAAATGAAAACAAACACTAAATTTTTCATGCTTTAAAAATGCACAATCCCCAGATCACTTCCTGTTACAGCTCTTCTTACCAACATTTTATCATTCTTATCTTCTCTTCATCTTCAACAACACCTCCTTTCCAGCTTGTTGGCATATAAGTCTCACCCTGCAGTCCCCTGCCTATTGCCCTTGAACAGGAGCAGCCTGCCTGGGTGGTTCTTACGTCACTTTCTACTGTGACTGCAGAGATTCAGGGTTCAGTGTCCACCCACCAGGCTGAAAACTGACAGCTGGTATCAGGGCACTGGTTCCCAAAGATACACAGTTCATCAGGAACTTGGACCAAACCCTGGTAAAAGTCAACAAAGAAACTTCATTCTCTCAGGATCTGCAAAGTTCAAGGATTTACAAAAGCAGCAGATTTCTACTTCCATTTCTGTCTTTTATAAACACATTCCATTCTTCCTTCTTCATGAAATTAGACAAATAAACTGCCATGCACTGCTGGCAAAAGAAAATGACACATCATTACTGCAGATTTTCAAAAACCCCGTTTCTTATTAAGTCCCCAGTACAAGGCTAATGAAGAAAGGCATACCTGTTACATAGCAGAGGATGAGGATTGTCTTGGCTGGAAAAACCAAAGACCCGATGGCTTTGAATTGAATGGTAGAAGTTAAATTGTAATGAATATTTGCTCCACAGTTATTAATTACATTATAATGCTGTCCTTAAGCTAGAGAAAACAGGTAAGTAAGTTTACATACGCATCAGATGAAAGATCCCATCACAGGCGTTAATGTGAGACAAGAAGGAATTTCCTAAGCCTTGTCCAGTGTGGGCTCCTTTCACAAGGCCAGCAATATCCACCACGTTCAAAAATGCTGGAATTTTGCTGAAATATAAAAGTTAGAAGTTTCATTACTAGAGCATATTAGCCAAAATTTTTGGCACAGAAATAAATTCAGAACATGAAAATCTTATTTTCTGGAACAAGTTAAACATCACAGTATGGAATGCATAAGACAAAATTCCCCCCATCCCATGTAAAACATCCATTCTCTAAGTTCTCTGCAAATATTTATGTAAAATTAAGTAAACTAGATTTGAAGTGTGGAATCATACAGACAACTACACACTAATCAAGCAGGCCTGGAAGACTGAGGCATAATATGTCATGTGTAATGCACAGTCTTCACAGGTCCAAAGGGATAAGACACAAAAGGCCATTGCACTCTGTTATTGAACACCTCCAAGGTTATCATTTAGTTCAGTAGGTTATGCAACTTTCTCAGAAGAGCACTTTTTTTCTTAATACAGTGCTGATTAAAATTAGCAGCGACCAGGGTTATGCAAACAATTTGGAAAAAAAGCAGTTAAGATGGTATTATAATACAAACAGCTGTGATGTTTTCCACCATAGTGAACAGTAAAGGGTTAAGCAGACATGTTCACATGACATTTTTTACAGCAACAATACAATACTCATGAAGTTCAAATTAGCTAACAAAAACCAGAAAAAAGCTTTTAAAGCTTTTATGGGAAATTTATAAACTGCAAACCTTCTATCCTCCATAAATTCTCAACTTGTTAAAAATAAATAACAGAATGGGCATTAAATTTTTCATGTACACTCTAAACCAAATTACTTCTCAAAATCCAGCTGAATCAGGAAAAAAACCCAAGAAACCACTAAAACTTTGTGATAAGGTGTTGACTAAAAGCACCTTCATAAGCTCAATGCAACTAACATCATCATCATGAACAGTGGCAAAGACTGAAATGCTGCAAATCCCTCACTTGCAAAAGACCAGACACTGCACACCAGAGTCTCAAGATCTCCAGCTTGATGGCTCCAAAATAAATAGGTGGAAGAGTAGTTCATTCCCATCAAACACTTCATCACCATCATATTTCATTAGCACTATGCCAGGATTACTACAGCAGCTCACTATTTTACAGGCAGTAAGTACAGCAGCAAACACCCAATCCCACAGCTTTCACACAGCCCCAAGGAGAGCGGTGTGACTGCCCCGATGGCAGCATGAGCAAAAAGAGCTGGTCTGGAAAGCAGAGGGTGTCCTGTTCTATGGTGAGTGTTCTTCAACACGAGATTCAAATCCCAATATATAAATTCTGTAGAGTACCTTAAGAGGCCTTTTCCAAAGACCTACCTCTGCAGTGCCGCCCACAGACAGAAACAACCAAAAAGGTGGGAATGCGGGCTAGGGATAACCTAGCCAGTAATCTTCTAGGCAGTATTACACTTCTGAAATCTTTACTGTCCACAGCCCAAACTGAGCTTGATTTTTATTAGTGTGACAAGTTGCTGATAAATATGTGTTTTCAAATACTGAATATCTGACAACGTGACTGCTGTCAAATCTGTAACAGCAGGATAATCACCTGTCTCATCACAGTGCCTGGTACAGCAGTTATAGCCCAGACTACAGAAATTCATGGATCATTGTCTCTGCGCTGGGCAACTAACTTAGATAGAACAAAACACAATTCCAACTTTTTTTCCTTTGGTGCTACCCCACTTTCATTTGACTGCAAAAAAAAAAAAAAATCAGCAGATGTGCTTCCTCACTTCAAATTAACTCTCCAGTTTGGGGAGATATGACTCACTAGAATCTGTTTGAGTATGGAACATCACTTAGTTCTGGAAGAGTGGTGGCCTAAAGGTTTGGTCTTCAACCTTGTTCTAACACTTCCAAAAAAAATTATTTATTTCAAGTAAAATAATTTCACAATACAAGATCTGGACAAAATATTTTTGTTTACCAATGTGAAGTTCAAGGTGTCACTAAACCTGTTAGGTATAATACATTAGGAACTTAGTGACATGCTCCATGTAATTAATATCTTTGTGATGTACTTAGAAAGAAGCAATTATGTAACACAATAGTGACTCTAAACTTCACTGGGCCCATGAAAAGAAGGACCCATCCTTGGGAAGACAGACATTGTGTGCTGCAAGCTAATGCTGTGGAATGCAGTCAAAAGTACATTAATGTAAGTACATGCTGAAGTAAACCAATTTTGCAAATTTCACGTTTTTGTCCCACTATATTTTTTTAACTACCAGTGCACAAACTCAGAACAAATCCTTATTTAAGACACTACGGAGAGTAACTCACATTCTGAAGACAGAAGCCAGTAAATATTAATGCATTAACCCAGTAACTCCTTTTGTCTGATACAAACAGAACTAACATACTTCAGAAGAAACTGCGGGCAACTTCCCAGTCCTTGCTTTTTGACTCACTCAGCAGCAAGACAGAAAAATGCCACTCTTTAAAGCACTTCTCCATTGTAATTTTAAACCGTGTTTTAAGGAAAACAAAGGTGGTGTAAGAAATGTTCTATGCTCCCCTCTCACCTTTCTGGTAGGATTAAGGTAAGGATTAGGCCTCCTGGCCAGCCAGTCAAAGCAATCACACTTTCACTACAAAGATGCCACATTAGAGCAAGACAGATACCTTCATATGCAGATGGCCACTCTATCACCAGAATCAACCTCATTTGCTACACAATGGAAAGAAAACCCCAGCACATTTCTTTCACAGTTGAGTAACACAAGCAAGAGACCTTTGAAGTGTGTGGGAGTCCAGGCCACTTTCTCACCTTCACTTCGGGTAACACAAAGCTCACATTCCAAGCAAATTAAAACTATTCCCACTGGCAGACACCTTGCCGGTCTAAATCTCTGTTTCATCGAAGAAAGATGAATACACAGAAAAGCAGAAAAAGGCACAAGCTAGTCACACTTGCCTGCACACTGAAGGACAAAGAGTCAACATTATGAAACTAAATAAACAGAGAACACTGCAATAGAATGAGGGGAAAGTACCATATATATTCAATATGGTTTATTGAAGACTTAACTACATTTTGCCTTTTTTTCTCCTCCTCTAAACAAATTAATTTCCATTTCTTAGGATTCGTTAGTCAGCATTAGCATAATGTCACTGAACCTCAAATGATCATCAGGAACAGGTGGCATCAACTGATCATTTGTATAAATCAGTGCTACACCAATCTACCATAAAGCATGTCACAAGGATTTATAATATGAAACAGAACAACAAATCCAGAAGTATCTCTATATTTTAACCACAGGTTTAATCCTTGAGCAGGGATTTTTTTACCTCACTTTGAAAAACATTAGCATTGAGTTTGTGTTAGTGTACTACCTTCACTGTATGAGCAACCATGCAGTAAAGAGCACAAGACTCACTGGGTCAGATAAAGTAGTTTTGCAGTCTGGTGGTTAGGGCATTTTCAGGAATAAAAGGTTTATGCATCCACAGGGTAACATATTATGCAGAAAAAGGAAATTCTTCTTCCTTCCTGAAAATTCATACAACTTCAGTAAGAGTGATCTGTTACCATTCACAAATGACCTGAGGTAAAAGCAGCAACACAGAAAGAGAACATGTATTTTGTGACAGTCTCTTTGAGAGCCATTCAACTCTCAGTCTGTCCTCACTGCTATTTTTGGCTCATTTCCAAACAGAACAGTTTGGAACTCCCTCTTCCAAGTGACTGTTACAGCTCCCCAAATCAATCTTGCAAGCAGTTCTGACCAATGTAAGCAAAACTCCTCACTGGGCAGTCAAAGCAATCTGCTTCTAAAGACTGAGGTACTGCAGATGAACCCGGTCACTTCTATGCAAGAATGATTTCATTAGTAGCATTTTATCCATGGTACCGACAAACAAGACTTGAACCTAATGGCACATGAACCAGAAGTGAAAAATCTGCTAATTAAATTGCGCTTATATGAATTATAACGAGGTAAGAGGCTCAGTGTGGATTACAACACATACTCTTTGTCCTGTACCTACCAAATACCTGCATTCTCAAACTATTCAGTAAGTTACTACACCAACAAAATACAACTAATTACATTTTGCCTTCTCTCATCAGGCAGAAAAGATGGCTCAAGTCATCATTACTTAAGATTTTTCATTCACTGCTGACAAACAAGCCATGCTAGAACAGACATCACATCCCAGCTGATTTACACAGCCTCAGAACAAACTGAAGAGTAGGCAAACTCAGTAACACCTAAGGAAAAAGAACATTAACAACAGGATATGGTTTCCAATTTCCAGCAATTAAAAAAAAAAAAAAAAAAAAGAAGGGATTCTATTACAGATGCTGATATGTTAAGAGTTCCAGCCTGCTAAGTCATTGATCTCTCAGTTTGAAAATACAGGTGGTTTCCATTTACACAAATGTTCTTTTCAAACATAAGTCCCATGTGATGTCCCTCAGAAAGTCCCACTGCTGATCTGGTTTCTACAAAATGCTTTCCAGCAACTGATTGCATAATTTTGACTTTAAAACTTTATCATGTATCTGAGTATGGTATCCTACAATGAGTTCAAGGGAACTTTCATTTAATATTGCAGAAGGCTTTCATGATCTAGACAGCAATGGGATTTACTCAGATTTAGTTCAGTAACCATCACTTGAGCACTGAAGATCTAAATGAACGAATTTTATCAAGCTGCAATGCAACAAAACAAATCAAAGCAATCTGCTGAAAAAAACGACAGAGATCCTGAAGTATAATGGACATTGCTGGAGTTGAAGAGGGATAGCTGCAATTTAGATATTCTCCTCCTTTGAGATAACCAAAATTGCTTTAAAATTTAAGTTTGAAAAGGATATCCAAGACAGATCAGAAATAGTCTAGGTGAAAGAAAAACATTTGTGGTTGCAATAAGCTTTGTGTTTGTGAACACATGTGCAAGGCAACTCACAGGTGCAAACAAGGAATGAAACAAATACTGACAACTTTTTAAGTAGTTTGATTCATCCCTTCTCTCAACTCACTCCTACTTATAATCTCATTTGATTTTAAGCAAGGGAGGAAGCAGAAACATAAGACTTTAAAATCACCTTTTTATTAAGATTTTCAGACAGCCTGATTCCCATCAGCCAATGCAGTCATTTGGTGTAATTACTTACAGTTAGGCTGCAGGTTAATTACCTTAGGCTTACAGTGCTTCTTCCTGAATACTTCTTTTAGTTACTCATGTAACTTAAAGTAGAAAAAAATGCAAATAATTACAGTGAGATTATTGGGGCACAAAATAAATGAAATAGAGGAAACTGCAGTTTCCTCTACCACCTCAGTGAAAATCATTTTGAGGCCGGACTCCAGTGTCACTTGAGGCACATCTCAAGGTCAGGCACAGCACATCACAACTGTGGCAACAAGCTGGGGGACCTATGGCCTAAGAGTGGTGGGTACATACACCCAGAGGCTTTCAAGCTATTTGTGAGTTAGGACACAAATCACTGCTCAAATTACATGAGTTTGACATACTTACACTAAAAAAGAATAGTTCTAAGTTTAAGGTGATTAAGCAGCACTTTAATGAAATTTAGAACAAAAAATACACAAGAAAATAGCTTCATTAAAGCTTTTATTAAGTTACTAAAATTTCTTCAGATGCACTATACACAGTTCTTTTTTTGTGTGAGATACCCATCACTACTAAACACACAGTGTCCCATAAAATATTAATTGCAGTTAACAGAGCAACTCCTTCTGGCTTCCATGTCATAATTTTCATGTCAGGAGCTACTTGTTGAGATGAAAAACACCTATTTTCCATTACAGAATTATCAGACCTCATCCTCTGCTACCTACTTAGTATTCATAGATAGGTGGGGGAAAATACACCTTTCTGCTTTAGTTCCTGCTGAAGTGAATCAGTCTACAGAAAATATCTCTTTCCAGTTACTAAACTGGAACTAATCCAATCATTAGTCAGTAAAACCTTGCTTGAAAGTATCTGTACTGTGGTAACAGAGGTAGGAGGACAACCAAATAAAAAAATCAAACATCTCCTTTCTGAGAAAACTACACATGGGCACAACGTAACAAATTAGTTTTCACTGAATATTGCATGAAATTAATAACAAACAAATAAGTAGTTTAAATACATACATTAAGTTAGTAACATAATATAAACAAATACCTTAAAGTCGCAAGCATTCAAAATTGTGTTCAATATATTAAGGTTTCTTTTTTTTTAGTATCCCATTTCATTCACACCAAAAAGCAACAGCAACACTGAAGCTCAAAGAAGTCATCTATATCATTTGGCAACAACATAGCAGCTTTTACTGTAAGTTTTTAGAGCCCACCTTCTGTGTACAGTCTATATCATTCAACTTATTTATTGTCAACAGTCACATACATCCCACTGCTGCAGAAAGAAAAAAAGCACAGGTTACAAGTTCTGCCAGTGTACCTTAATCTATTAAGTACAGATTTACCTGTAGATAATAGTATTTAAATTTTTGCCTATGTGATTTCATTTACAAACATTGACATTTCCAATTAATACCAGTCAGCTTTCAGCATGGGCTAACAAGTAACAGCACAGCAGTCCCAGCCAAGCTGAGGCTCTCCTCTTTTAAAGAGAGGAATGGATGTTCAAGCAACAAGACCTGAAGATCCCAACTTTTCCTCCAATGGCAGAACAGCCACTAACTCACACCAGCAATGCCCCCAGCAACAGAGTCAGTCTGGCTGCAGCAGAGCAGTCCCAGCTCAGTGGCACAGACAGCAACTGCCAGCCCAGCCCTGTCCCTCTCCCTTCTGGCTCACAGCAGGCTCCAAGGCAAGATCACTTTGTCCTGTTACACACTATTTCAGTTAAGACAAAGTCATCCCTTTTTTCTTCTCCCCATCTCCCAACAATGACTGCAGTTCTGTGAAGACTAAATGTAACATATGGGAAATAAAAACCCAAATGCTTTAGATTTTGAAAGACAAAATCTTGAGGCTATACAAGAGTCCAATTTAAAGAGAATTCACTGTTTATAAACATTCTGTGTGCACAGATGGATTACATCTACTAATCCAAACAAGCAGAAAATTACCACAGAACATATTACATAAAGATGAAGAACAAAATCAAGACTATACAGAGAAATTAAGACATTTAAATTACAATTCAGTAGCCTATCTTTGTGACTACAGCCTTCTTTTTCTGAGTTAGTCTGAGGCAGACAAGCACAAACAGCCCAGCAAGTTACCTCAGCCTAGTAACCTACTGGACTATCACTAATTATCTCTGCTTTATTACTGTTAAAGTGAAATACAAAAATCATATAAGCAGCCTAAGTGAACTCAGGAGCTATAACTATCCACTAATGTCCACATCCATTAACTTTAAGTAACAAATGTCTGTAGAAAGTCAAAAGACCATTAAAATACAAGCTGACTATCCAGCTTGCTATCAAATTCAGTATATTTACTGAATAAAGATTCAGAAAATATAATATTTTCATTAATATTTTAGAGCGATGAGTTGGAAGGAAGAAAAGAATTTGCTAGTCAGAGAACACACATACAACTATTTACAATCTTAGCACTCCCTGTAAAGACAGATGGCCAAAGGCAGGGTGAGGGAAGAGGTAATAATCTCTTTGTCACTTCAGCTATTAATATGGGAGTAGCCATTCATAGCTAAGTGAGAATAAAAACAGATTACTGACATGGACAAAGCAGCAATAATACTACAAGTTAGACAAGTGAGTTACAACAAAACTTAAAAGCTATGCCATTATCTGTGCACAGTCAACAGCCTGAAAGCTCTGTCTCTAATTCAACAGTTTTAATATCCATGCAGTAACCATCATGCTCAACACTGACTTGAGCAGGAAAAAACAAGCTAACATGTTATAACAATCCACCCCAACAAACAGCTTCATATTAATGCAGTATTTAAAAACTGCACAATAGTTACAGATGGAAACAGCTTGCTTAGACCTGAAAATTAAGTCAGAAAATGGATTTTTGATTAGCAATTAATCAATCCTTTTTAACTGTGGGTGAGATCTGGCTTTAAAACTGAGGCCCAAGAGTAGAAAAAAGCACACACGTGCATGCTAGTTTGACCTATGATTTATGTACGCTCACTTGATTCAAGATACCTCTGCAAGTAACTGCAAACTAAAATTAATGAGTCACAAGTCTTATTTAAGTTTCTGTTTTCTGAAAACACTTTAAATTTTGCTGTTCAAGCAAAAAAAAAAGTTCCCACATTGAACATACACAGCAGATTACAGTCAATAGCAAAAAAAATGATGTCACAAAATTAACACACTCCTAGAATAATGAAAGAATAAGAAGAAATGTACAAGTAGCAGAGCCTATTAAAAGGAGACAAAATTTGGGACAAAAAAGACTGCCCACAAAACCTGTTGCCAAATAACTGGGGATGCAGGGATAATGAGAGATATTTGTTCAGCTTCATACAGCACATACAATATTCTGAACGCTTCGAAGTATAGGGTGGAAATCTTTCAAATGAGCAACCTCATGACAAGTTAGGTATGTCCACTAATGTTTATTTTCCAAATATCTTCACAAGATCCTCCATGGCACCTGGGAGCAACCACCTTCAAAGAAAAGAACACCTAGCACCAAATGGTGCTGAGCAATGACTGGGAGCTCTTACATTTATCATTCTTATACAATAAAGGTTATATCGGGGACATGGGAAAGGTATAATCCAGGTAGACATATCATTTCACATTCTAAAACAGATGTCAGTAACAAACTTCTAGACATTACAGTTGCATTAAACTTTTACGAAAAGTTTTGGTTCAGTAATACTATTTCAGCTGCCTAACTGCTGAAAAATATTAACAATTACCTTGGAGGTTTGTGATACTGGCACAGGAAGTCAAATCTGTCATCCGGCACAGGTACTCGACTCTCATTTGGATCAATAGTACAGAAAGGAAAATTTTCTGCTGCTGCTTGACTCTTTGTTAACACATTGAAAAACGTTGATTTCCTATAAATGACATACAAACATCCTTAAAGAAGTTCAATTTAGAAGCACTGAATAGTACTGGATTAAACCACGCCTTATTAAACCACATCTTAAAGTGATACTGAGCTTTCCACTTACTTCAACAGCAGTGACCATTCCCCTGATTCTAGCAGAAGACACATGCACCTGCAATGTCCCACTGAAACCCAGGGATGTCTCTTCCCTACCCTTTAAAATTCCCCTAAGCACATATATTGTACACACATTAGCAAAAAAAAATTAAGTCAAAAGCAAAGCACAGCTCTACCGACTATTTCTCATTTTCTTCAAGTACAGTGAGACACTGTAAGGATGCTTAAAACTTTTTTTAACTGGTTTTGCCATGACTCACCCTTTCCACAGGTATATTGTTCCCTAGGATTTATTTACATTGTAACACAATTTCAGTATCTAAGCAATAAAAGTCAACAATGAAAAGAGAAAAAAAGTGGCACAAAAAGCAAACCACATCTGTTAATCAGTTACTAATAATCTTTTGTGCATATGAAAATACAGTTATATCTTACCAAACTATTTTCATCCTTGTTAAGGATCAGTAGAAACAAGCCTTCAAGTACTCTACCAAAGGAAATAAAGATAACACTTTCCCTTAAAACAACTAACAGATTACTTTGTTAGCTGGCATTTATTAAGCCAAAAGAGCAATTTTTGATCTATTAACTCCCAAATTTTCTACAATAAATATTCAGGTTGTTCTGTTTTTCAGAGCTGCTCTGCATACAGCCAACATGCTCAAAAGTCACTAAAAATCTTTGAAAGTTACATCATAACATAACTGAAAATGCTATTTATCCCCATTCACATGCAGTACAATGCTATAGCTAATTATTTTCTTTATGGCCAACATCTTAGCTACAACCTGAAAAATAAAATAAATTATAATGAAAACATAAGAAAGCAATGTTTCCAGCTTTAAGACATGCACACAAGTTTATCCTTTAATTTGTTAAAGATTTAAAGACTGAGAATGCTGAGACCTTCTCTTAGTAAACAGGATACAGAAATTAATACAAAAAAGTTTCACATGTATATCCTCCAGGTAATCAATTCATTGTCCTTTTCAAGTACAGCTCCTGTGAGGAGCCATAACAACTACAGATGAGGAGCATGACAGAAATCAATTATTAACATTCCATCATCTCTCCCAAATTGTCACTTAGGCTTGTCTCACTAAGAGAAGACTTCTTCTCTGAAGATGTTTCAAGAAAGAAAGTCCTCTTCACTGCTAATGACACGGAATAATTAACACCTTCCTGTGCTCATCATCCCAAAATATAAAAGGAATTTGTTATGCGTGTGTGCCTAATTATTTGCACGAAAACATACATTACTTATATACAACAGTGGAAGTAAGAAAATGCAAATGACATAGGGTGTTATAAAACTCAGCTATTACTAAGACTTTTCCTTTCTTTGAACCCTTCGCTGTTATCTTGTCCAGACTCGTACACACCTGCCTATCGCTGCCAGTTTCGCTCCACCTGCAAGTACTTCCAGCTGAAGATGGAAGCCCATCACTGAGCAGCTACACTCGAGTCCCTCAGCTCCTGCCCGCATGTGTCTGCACGCACGCAGCGCCTCGGGTCCCGCCCGGCGCAGGGCCACACGCGGGCACAGCGCGGAGCTCCCGCCCGTCCCCGAACACCTACCCCACGTTCGGCAGCCCGACGATCCCGATCTTCAGGGACGTCCCGAACCTTCCGATAATCGGGTGCGACTTAACCCCGTCGCCTCCCTTTTTCGGGGGCATCTGCAAGCACAGAGGAGGACACACTGAGCTCCCCGCGACACCTCCGCGCACCCTCCACGCCCCGTCCCGCCCCGGCCCGGCAGCGACAGCACGGCCCGGGCCCGGCCGCAGCGAACAGCAGCGGCTGCCGGGGAACTGCGGAGCTCCCGCAGGAACACTGCTCGCGTACGTGCGCGCAAATGACAGAATCGAGGAGGTTGGAAAAGACCTCTGAGATCATGGAGTCCAACCTATGACCAAACACCACCTTGTCAACCAGACCATGGCATCGAGTGCCACACTGGATCTTTCCTTAAATACCTCCAGGCGCAGTGACTCCACCACCGCCCTGGACAGCCCATTCCAATATCTAATCACCCTTTCTGGAAGAGATTCTTCCCAGTGTCCAGCGTAAACCTTCCCTAGAACAGCCAAAGAAGACGATGTCCTGCCACTGGGTGCCTGGGAGAAAAGGCTGACCCCCACCTGGCTACAACCTCCTTCCAGGGAGTTGTAGAGAGTGATAAGGTCACTCCTGAGCCTCCTCCAAGCTAAGGTCCTGGTCTTCTGTTTGCAAAGAACAATCCTGCACCAGAGCAAGACGCACTGGAAAGGTGAAATACTCCATGCCCAGAGAAGGGCCACAGGCTTTCTGGATTCAAAGGAGCTCGGTGCTTAGGCACACCACTAGATTTTTGCGCATGCTTATCTAGATAAAAAGGAATATGGTCAGGAGGAGAGCCTTGTGATTGATTTATAACAATTTACATGGCAAATTAATAAAATAATCTAGGAATAAAAGAGAGAGGTTATGAAGAACAGATGAAACATTTAGAATATGTGAAAAATTAATTGCAGAAAATGTTACAGAAGTCAGATCAGGACTCTTCAAAAAAATTAGATATTTTCTTTAACTCAGGCTCTGCTTCTCTGAACCATTAAAGACAGGCACCATCAAGTGTTGCCTGCTAAGAAAATTGAAGGAGAGAAGGCAGTAAAAACTATTCTTACAGCATGCCCTATTTTAAGTCCATAAGACAAAATTTTCAAAACTTGAAAAACACCAAAGTGAAGGAGTCAAGGTGAGAGTATCATCAGATATATACCATCTCAGTCACAGGAAAAAGAATATAATATTGAACATATTTTTAATTTTTTTCAAGAAAGGACACTTTTACTAAGCCTAATCTGAAATTATACATTAAAAATGTCTGTTACAACTTTTATATTTCAGTGACACGAGATTTTGCAACAATAATATTAAGGAAGAGAATGCTGTATCTGTTAGGAGTTTTTCTGTTTGTATAGTGATAATAACAGTTCTTGCTGGTAATATATTTATGTGGTCTTTCTACTGTCTTAAAATCTATCACTATACACATAAGAGGGGAAAAAGGTATATATAGTTCAGATTCAGATACAGTTACTTAATTGTTGAATAAAGCTAATGTATTACTACACCAAACATTCAGTAAAATTGAAATTAACAGGAATTATTTATAAATTCAGCACAGCCCCTGCATCCTTCACATCCATAAATTACAATCATCAGTAACCAAATTTAGTTTCCTTTTCGGGAACAAAATAAAATCCTCGTTTTCCATCCTTTTAAAGTTCAAGACACTTTACTTGTCCGAAAGTAGCATTTTGCAAGACTATTTCACAGCAACAGTACGGGATGGATTTGCCTAGCTCTATTAATAAGGCCACAAACTTTCTGAATAACTACTTTTGGAGAGCTTTTCTGCTTATTAAATTTTCCCACAATCCAAACATTTTGTCAGACAGTCTTGTTGTCCAATCTAGGCACAATAGCACTCAGTAGATGAACATTTTGCCTTCTTAAAATAAAAATATTTAACTTACCAGTTTGTAAGCACAATACAGGCATAAGGCATAAGCAGTTTGATACATTAATTAAAGGAGTGTATGTGTTTGTGTATACACAAAAAATAAAGCCTACTATAGGTATAATTTTGATTTTAGCTGTTTGGGAAAACAGCTGACCTGGAAGATAAAAAGAAATTAAAATCCTGCCTACTTTTGTTACTGTACTTCAATGTGACAACATATGGTACCAAAGTCAGCGATGTGGGTACTAAATGTGCAAGTTTGAATGTAAGTTTTTAATTTGTGCTCTTCATTCAACATACTATAATAACGGCCCGCTTCTCCCCTTCCCTCCCCCTCCATAGTTTCTATATCTTACTTACTGTTAGCACGGCCACTTCACTAAATGCAGATACAGGACTTCAAAGCGTATGATTCTTTCAACTAGAAATTGACTCATGACCATGTAACACTTCATCTTACATGCTTTTGATTTCAAGTTGCTTTTAAAGTCAAGGTTTGCCTTATTTGGCTGAATTTTCTATCCAAATCTGTCATAATGCTGAAAACCTCATTTTAAACTGGCATACATAGTTTAAACCATAATAATCTTGACCATATTACATAAAAAATGTGTTTTATAAGTTTAATGGAAAAAACCACTAACATCTAGAAAGCAATCATCTCAATGTCAACTGTCCAACACTGAAGTACTGCACAAATACAGCTGGATCATGTGCAGAAGCCAAACAGCCCTGGAGCAAATCTACCTGATTAAAAGCAATGTTTAAGAGACAGTAATAAAACAAACAGTTTATTGTTTCTGCCACCAACAGTCTTTGCTTTCTGCTGCCAAGATCATATATTTACAACAAAGTCACCGTTAACTGCAAAAATAAGCGGTTTTGTAGGAACTGAAAGAATAAAGACAGAGCCCCTGATCCTTTGCTGTGACCAGGTAATATTCAGTGCAGCCCAGGGGGTGAGAAGAACACAGCTGCTTTTGTACACCCCAGCTTGGAATTACCCAGGTCACTGCCACTTGAAGGGAGCCAGATGACTCCTAGTAATAAATACACTCAGTACTAAAAAGAAACACTGCTCAAGGGCATGGTCTCAGCTAAATGGTGTTCATTGAGTTCTGTGAAGTTTAAAGGTAGTCATCACACTATTCCTGAATACAGTATTCTTAAACGTTACATTTGGTAGGGTTCAATAGTGCTTGCTCTTCTAGCTGTGGATTTGGCTGATTTCACAGAGAATCTAAACTTACTCCATTCTTTCTACACTTATATTCATACTACCCTTTGCATTTTATATTTACGCATTTTTATTGTGTTGTGTTGTGATAACTGTCCTCTAATTAATGGTAACAGATGGTGCTAGTGCAGCTCCAAAGATGGTCAGGACTGCTGTGGTGGCATGAAACATCTCTCTCACCCCTTTCTGTGGCATCCCAGATTTTGTCAGTCTAGAAGCATCTAGTGCTAGTGCAGAACAGCCTGATCTGCCACATCTTATTAATATTTCTAGATCATAACTCTGGAAATATCAGCTGAATTTCAGAACTTTAACATGGACAATGTCACTAACAAGCATAATACATACTAAGATGTTCATAGTGAGAATAGTGAAAGAGATTTGCTCTCAAGAGAGAAAGCCAAGAAGAGAGAGGTTCTATAGTAGGACAAATTACTAGTGAATTAATAAAATTTCAGTTCACAAACATTTCAGTACCTTAGCAAAATGAAAAGTACTACGATAAAATTAAAGTATTTTTATGATTAATACTAATAAAAACAGAAAAAAATTAAATTGGGACTGATCATGAGGTGAGCAATACTAGGGTTTTCCTAGGCCTCCAAGACACTAGGACCATTCTAGCATGACCTTTTTTTTCAACAAATAAACCATATGACATGAAAGAACTGTTAAAACAAAATGAATGGTAGTGGTCTAATAAAAATATGTAGATTGCACTTTATTTAGTGTTTTAGATGGTAGCACTGAATTGTGTATTAATCAAGTTTCTGGATAGTTGAACAACAAACTATAAAAAAGGAATGTAAGTATTAAATACTTCTCTTGCCTTGAAGGGTTATTATTGAACATGAAAGAAGATCCTCTAATTTATAAGTAGGAAGACTTCTGTCTCTGAATTTGGACTATACCCATGTATTTCAAAAAAAGGAAGCAAACAAAAATTCAAAACCAGTGCACCCTGCAAGAATGCTGACAAGGAATAAACCCACTGAAGGACTTATTCTTGAATCAGGTTTTTGCAATCTTTGAGCAATGTTCAGCAGTTGGAGAGACACCAGCAGAAAGAAAACTTAAGGAAAATAGAATTACTTTTCTATAAATGTCTCTGAACTCCACATTTTGTGTGAGGTACAAGTTTGAAGTTACAACATCAAAAACTAAAATAATGTAAGTTTTGGCATTTAATGTAGATTTTTAACCGTGTGCAATTAAATGTCTATGCAAGAACAGTAGACTCTTGCTAGCTTCAAAGACATTTCATCTTTCTCTGCCAGGGCACAAAAATGTTCGTGATGTAACTTCTTAGGATAGATAGAATGACTTCATTATTGAACACAGCAGAGAAATGTATAGAGAGATCTGGATAGCTGAACTTCAAAACATGATCTCAGGAAAAAAGCCAGAAACCTCATTCTGGATCTAATGCAGATTAAGCAGTTACATTCTAGCCTCATAAGATACATTCTATTTTGATGGAAGAACAAAATGAGATACCTAATAAACTATGTTAGTTAGGTGATAATGATACATTTTATACACTACATATTTGCCAAATGACTGTAAAATTAAAACCAAACAAAATATTGAAGGACATCATGCAGCAATTCTGGAAGTCTTTCAAATTTTTTCCATATAATATTTATTCTACCTCTTAACTTCAGATTTTAAAGTATTTTATAACCTGCAAAGTTCAGATAAAAGGGATTAATAATAATCATCTACATTTCTAGAGGCCTAGAAAAAGAGTTACTTGTGGGAAACAGTTAGGACACGATTTGCAAAATAGCAAAAAATTCTTTATGCTCTGGAAAATCTGCAACCTTTACCAGGTCATCCAGAATGCTTGCAAAAACTGCAAGTATGGCTGGATGTGGAGCCTGGTGCACAAAAAGGGGGTGAGACATGTGCCTCTGGGCTCATTCATTACAGCCCCAAAGCACATCAGCCCTAGAGAGATGGTAACAGAGATACAGACCATACCTTCAAGATGGGATTGCAGAGGAAAAGTTCAAGAGTTTACAACTGCAGTCAGCTAGTTTTGCCTCATGAAGCTATATTGTTTAGCATGAACAGATGAGTGCACACCTCAGTCCAATTCAGAAACACTGTCATAGGTAGCACTGCACCCTGAGAGAAGGTGGGGTGACAGTTTTTGTTCTGCATTAGCATTACAGTGACCTCTGTAAATACAATGGAGATTTATTCTATACAATGCTTCCATTTACATATAAATACTAATAGTACTAATCCTGATACTGCATTCTTGTGGTTATAATAAGAATCTAATAATTTCTTCCTCATAACTCAGCTACTATACTACAAAAATCCAATAAAATCAATTTAAAACTCGGATCACATATATATCATTTTCTTTAATTTCATGGTAGTGTTCTTATCTGTAAGAAAAAGTCACAACACAATTATGCCTCACTTGTACGTTCAGGAGAGGACCTCTTAGCTACTTTGTAATTTCATAATTCTCTATTCAGAAAAGCTTAGAAGCTCAGCAAATCTTCACTCAATACCAATGTTTTCCCCATAATTTACTTACAAAGATGTTCGTAACTTTCTGTTCTCAACTGTGCAGAACTCTCATCTGTATATGTGGAATTTGCCATATTTTAACTTAGGAAACAACCTGTACATGCACACTATTGGTGGTGCCAGCACAAAGCAAGAGTCCACAGCAACTGCAGAGACCCTGGCAGTCCTCATCTCTAAAGGAGCCTTGCCACAGTTGCCTTGCACCCACCATCATCTGGCAGCAATTGTTCAGCTGCTAGTGTACCTGATACAAACCTGTTCAGCAGTCAGCTTCCCAGTGTATCCCATGCCCTGTTGTCCTAAAGGAGAGTTACATTCACACCCCTATCAGGAGGAGATCGCTGTCCTGCCCTGCTAGTTGCTGGTCTGGAGGATGCACACAGCAGGACAGGACTGGGCATGCCAGAAGTGCTTGCTGAGCAGCCAAAGTTTGAGAACACCACCGCAGAGGAGTTCTGGAAAGATAATGAAACCCGATTACCAAACACTAAGAAATTACTTATCAAGTGGTAATGATTACTATCACTATGTTAAGAAATTAAATGTGATCATAGAAATTCTGGTGCCTCACAATTGTAGTATTTTTGTGGGTGCAACCAAAGTTTGACTTAACAACATGACTGCTTGGACACAGATTTCACTAGGGATTTTAGAATCCAAATAAATTCTGGAAAGGGATTTTCAGCCACAGTTTAACTAGTGGCTGCCACTATGTAATTTCTGATCCAACAGAAGAAGACTTCATACACTCCTGTGTGAAGAAACACAGGAGTGTGGCTACCACAAATAACTGCGTTTCTGCCAAACCTAATCTACATAATTTTTACACTTATTCCAGTATTTTTTATATTGGAAATATGTACTTTGTAAGGCAAACTACAATACTTTTTAAGGCATATATATATGTGTGTGTGTGTGTGTGTGTATGTATTTATATCCCAGTCTCCCTTTTAAACCAAAACTTTTCCTTACAAAGTATTTTTATTCCTCTCAATAGCTTTATTTAGATCATCACATCTTTACTACAATGTAAAAGAAAGGTTTGTGCATTGGCAGCAAGCGCACTGAGAACCCTAAAGTGGAGAAGAGCTACTGCTGATCAGCTGTGGGAAGGTACTGAAATAACATCAGTGACCTGCTACGAGAAGAAAGACATAGCCACTCTTGTGACAGATGAAAAAACCTTTAATAGTTTAATTTTTTACATGAGTGAAACAGATTGATAGTATCTCTCTTTATGACACTGAAATTTTGCCTGTCACAACGAACGTTCATAGGGAAGAGCAATCTTTATCAGAAAGGTACTCACTTGCTCTGCTCTTGAGCTAAGGATTCTACAATATTTGACATGCCAGTCACAATTTACAGGGCTCCTGACAACATCACCCAAGAAATTACACATTTGTGTTGGCCTTTTTAAAAAATCAGGTTTTTAAAGTATGCCCCTTTGTTTCTAACCATAGGCTATCTGACAAGAAGTGAATACAGTTGTCAGCTGGTGGGGCAAAACTTTTTCGTGTCAAAAAGATAAGAATCTCTCAAAGAGCCATGGCCTGTACTCATGGCCATCTGAATGGGCAGCTTAAGTAATTTAGGAAGGAAAGTTTATTTCCTGACTGCACAGAGCTTTGACTGTCAAGTTGCATATAACAGTTATTCCTTTTTCACTTCAAGATAGGCAATAATATTTTCTTGTGCATTATATAAACCTGAAGTGGAACATATTATTAAGGATTTGAGGTATCTAGCTCTTTCAGACTGCTTTTAAAAAAGAGTCAAAGACTGCTACTTGAAGTTATACAAGATCCCTTTAAGATATTTGTAGGACATTGGACATGAGAAAATACTCTTCTCTGCTTATTTTCCTAAATATCTCTTCTATGAACCATCTTTGTATAATAAATGCGCGTGCTGATAAATCTTAAAAAAGAACTATAGAAATATTAATTATGTTGTGATTGTTTATCGTTTTTCCCATAATAACATCTTTTGTGTACTCTGTTCGTTTTTGGGAAGGTCTTATGATCTAATCTCCAGCCTATTTAAAAGAAAATGCTTTGTGTGCCATTTTGTACTCGTGGTCATTTGGAGTTCTATTTCAGTTTCATTAATATTGATGGAACTTGTCTCTGCACTCATTCTCAGCAGATTCTTTGAAATTAATGTTCAGCATTTACTGTGATTTGTTTCTGTTTTCTGCTTCATCCCTGAATCCAGCTCTTCTCTAGTTAATTTTGTTTTCTTTATTTTTATCCACTTGCTATGACGGTTTTACTACTTGTGCCACTGTGGTGTGTCAGTCCTTTATGGGATCCCTGTTTCGTCTCTGCCTTTCACTGTGATTTTCCATCATTATGGGCCTCTTGAATAAAAATGTAGCCCTTGTTTCTGACAAAGTCCATGTTCCTTTTCTTTCTGTGTGATTTTCCATCATTATGGTTCTTAAATTTCTTGAATAATGATATATACTATGAACAAATGCATGAAGCAGTAATGGCTTCATCAGTGTTTTCTAAAATGTATCTGCAGCTTTTAGAGCATACAGTGCTACAGCAGAGTCTGTGTCGTGTTTGTAAAAGCATGATTTTTAAAGTGTATTTTGTAGGCTATTGATGACTATGCTGCTCTGCATTAAAAATTTGCCTTCTTTCAAACATTATTTACTTCTCAGGATAATGGTTTCAAAAAGATAGTTGAGGAATAAGTATTAGCATTGAACATCTTTGTTTGAAATGGTAAAAACAAAAACCCTTTGTAACATTTATAGCAATACCACTATGTTATGGGACTAACAAAATTCTTGTTAGGTGTTTTACATGAAGGATCTATGAACAGATGTCAAGAGTTCTTATTAAAACAAGTCAACATTTTAATTTGAATCAGCATATCATAATAAACAATCAGAATAAAAGTTTTAAAAATATATCTGCAAAAATGGGATAAAAGTTGCACTTCAGTACTAATTAGTTATATTAGCATTATGTCAAATCCGTGATGAAAACCAAAAGTGTAAAAACATTTAATCATCAGTTCACCAATTTGAACAGTGGAAATCTTTAATATGCCATAATGTAAACTGGGGTAAAAATAGGAATCAAAATATGATAAAAATTTCCTACCTTATTTGATAGTAGTGGCACAGTAATTTAGTCCACAAAGCGCTTTTGTGGTTTAAAAGGGGGAAGAATGTTAATTGCAAACCACTAACCAAGAATGTCAGTGATTTCAGCATTACTTTTTTTTAGCATAGTCTGTAAAATTATATCCATTAGTATTTCATTCTGGATAACAGATGGAAAGCTTGAAGGTCTTAAAGATCTGGAGAGGCTTGCCAAAGTAGACCATCCTTTCCAAAAACATTTATAATGGTATTTACAATTGGCTACAGTCTCTCACACCAAAATAAACGGGTCTTGTGGTATTAATTAGAGAAAACCTGGTTCCTATGTGTCCTGCTTCCTTCCATTTGAAATATAAGTATCGAAATTCCTTGAAGTTCTCTAAGGGAGCCAAGTGTGAAATGCCCCTGTTGGTGGCTCCAGCTAACCACCCAGGGGCTGGAAACACCGCCCTTTCTCACCAGGGCAGCTGGTGGCCTGGAGCAGGTGAGCCACCCACAGAACTCCAACCAGGCACAAAGGGTGGCAGCCAGACCAGTGGGAACAGCTTCCCCATAATACCCGAGCAAAAACAGCAAAACAGGTTTGGCAATGGCAACCTAGATTAGCCAGAAATCATTCACTGCCAGAAAAATCAGTAGTGACAAAACAGATGTGTGGTCAAGCAAATGACAATAGACTGGAGATTAGATCATGTGATCTTCACAGAACTAGGAGCTGGCACACCTACAGCCTCACACCTGAGTGTAAACATACCTCTCAACAGACAAGACCCCAGTGAGACCCTCTCTCACAGGTCTATTCTCTCACAGGTGACAGTCCTGCCACAACACAGGCAGCCCAAGCTCCTCAACAGGTGAAAAAGGGTTGTCATGATATAAGTGACCCCTTAAGCTTCACTTGGGGTCCTGACTGAAGCAGCTTTCAATAACTGACACTCCATACCTTGGTGCCTTGATACAGCTTAGAATGCTTTCATGTCCCTCTCAGTTTATCTTCCAAAGAATCAATAACTGTTTAATAATGTTTGTATTAATGATTTCTTCTTACTCCGTTCCCTTACAATGTGAGCATAGCGCCTCAGTGACAGCTATTTAGCTGCGCCACTGGTTCAGTGAAAAGCCTTGGGAAGAGCACTAATTTATGATATGTATCTGCCAAATGATGATCCCACTTCAATTTTCTTCCCTCACAGTGTTTTGTAGATTGGAATGCGTAGGTAGGTGGCCAAGTTTGAATAGCTGTGTTATGTTAGTTCAGTTACAATGAAGTGTCATTATTTTTGGAGAATGTTAGTGACTGGTGTATGGCCTGACAGATGCATCTGAAACATTTACAGACTCTGGAAAAGGAATCTACAGTCATCACAGAGCTGTCTCCAGCCATTCTAATGAGAAGATGAGATTGTTTTGCAGCACAAAGTGGAAGAAGACTTAATAGAATCAGTCACAGTTTTAGTGGTACCTCTGCTTCAATAACCAATTTATGTCAATTTATACCCAATTTTCTTAAGTAGATGGTTGAGAAAAATAATACTATTTTTTTATCTTCCAGGTAAAAGGTACTTCTCTTTTCATTTTATCTGGGATACGTTTTGAAGTCATTTCTCAAATAAAAGTTTCAGTCCATCATTAAATAATAACTTGAATGATTGCTTCTCTTTTCTTAACTCTTACACTGGAAACATACCTGTCCTTTCTGAATCTGCAAGTTCCAGTCCTCATCATTCTTTGTTTCAGAATAGTACTAGCACAAATAGTATGTGACTACTGTCCCAATCAGCCTTAACTCCTTTTACAGAAAACAAAAGTTATAAAATGTTTCAATGTATCCAAGTTGTTTTCCCTAATTCAGCATACTCAAGATGACATTCTTAATTTTACTATGCAAAGAGACAAACCATGTCTTGTTTTCAAAGCAAAAGAATAATTAAAATACACAAAAAATAGAAAGATTCACACTGTAAAAAATAAGCTAAAAATGAAGAAAATATATTTCAGAACTAAAATAGGGACTCACATATTCATTGCATGTTTCACTGAATAAAAAAAGATGATTTCACAGATGTATCTGAGATAAAGTTAACCACTTTCACTGCAGTTATCTGTGATACTTCCCATGTTGGCTAATGTTTTCTGCATGATCCCAGCAGAAACATGGGCTACTTTTAAAGGTGTTCATCAAGGAATATTCTGAGTGACTGAAAGTCCACCCAACAAAAACCTCAATATACTTACCAACTCAGATTTCCTCATGGGAAAATAGTAATCATATTTTACCTATATATTCTGCATATTTTTGAATTATTCATGTATGGCAACACAGGGAACATCCTATCAGTTCACTTGCAGTCTCATGGGTCAGGTATTCAAGGGAATTAGCAATAGCAGCAGCAACACTTGAGAACTCACCTATCTGCAGGGCAGGGTAAGAACTCCTATTGATTCAGGTGATTTCAAGTCTCTCTTGTTATTTCTTCTGTAATTTCTGTGGGGTTTTTGTTCAGTGCTTGGTGCCTTGCTGGATTTCAATGAGACTGAAATAGCATTTGCCTCAGGAGTCTTTCAAGCTTAAGATTCCCACTTCTCTGGAGAGGCGTACTGTGAAGCACAAAATGCCTAAGAACAGCATTCAGTCTAGAAAGAGATGATGGTCACCAGTGGAGTATTCACCTCAGTGCTGTGATAGCATAGGGGGTAAATGACCTCCACAGAACTGAAACTATGTCTGCTGTCAGACTGACAGCTGTACTAGCCACAGAACTACCTTTAATAGCCACATTTATTAAAAAGGACATGTTCGTAATGTACACAAATCCCAGCCACCTCCCCAGTCTGTACCTGAAAGAATGAACAGCAGAGTAATCATAATACACCATCCACTTCCCAAAACTAGGAGAGGAGTAAGGCAATTAAAAACATGACTGGTCTCTTATCTAGCCTTAGCTAGCACTTAGCACCCACTTGAATGCCTTCTGTCCGGCTGAGGAACATCAAGCTGTCTTAGAAACACTCAAGCAAGGGCTTTCAGGAAACAGACTAAGACAAGACATCTTTGGCCTAGAAAAGAAAATCTAGGAAGCTTCTCTAGTATTTCAGGAAACTACAAAATTAGTGAAAAAACGGTTAATTTCGCAAGTGATGTTCTGTGGATGAACCTAGTTTTTCAGAAAATTTCCAGAGATTCTTTTAGAAATAATCAGCAGTCTGTCAATCACAAACAGTGCCTGGGAAATGCTGTGTCCAAGAGTATAACATGAACAAATGCAATCATTATGCTTACCAAAGAAATATTTTCTGGTTGGACTTTTTTCTTACTTCAAAGGTCAGTTTCATATCAATACTATCTAGTACACAACACAGTATTATATGCAATGCACTCAGTTTATAAATTAATTTCAAAAGTAGTTTTACTTCCTTTACTTTCTCTACCTAAAATTGAATAAATATATACGCAGTCCATATTCAACTATCACAGAACTCAAAAATCCCCCAGACTTGTGACTTCAACTTGAAAATAATAAGCACATGTAGCATTTTGAAGGAGGGAAGAAAGGTAAACCAATTACTTAATTTTTGATTTTTGATATCTCCAAGGAGAGCTGATAACTCCTCTTTAAAAATTTCTGCCTTCAATGAATTTGTAAATATGCCTGGCTGCAGCTACAAGTGGGATGCAGAAGCTGCAGAATACCCAAACCACTCCCATAACATTTAAGCGAGGGTGTACATCAAACCAGGAGATTTATAATAATCCCCTGCTATTAGACACACTTTTCTTGAAAGTGTGAGTTCCCCTATTAGCTACTCAGCAGGGGACTCCATTTACCCTGCAAGTGGTCTGAGGCATGTAAAATGTTTAAATTTTGAGAGAATCACAAACAGCAATATCTCCAGAGTACAACACATGACCTATTTTTTTTAATTGCTCACAAAACAAGACACGTCCAAAGTGATATGGATACAAATGGCTTAACTTGAACTTGCCTAGAGCCAGCTCTGTAACACACACCGTGAGGATTTGGTTGTGAAGCCTCATCAACAATCCATCAGGTGAAAAACTGATGCCTCAGTATCTCAGAGACCAGTCCTTCTGGAAAGATGAAACTGGAACAACAAGGCTGCCTCAGACTTTGATTAGCCTTCCCATCCATGACAAAGAACTCACTACTGAAAAGCATGTTGTCAGCAACTTCAGTACTGCACTTTTAAATTTCTGTAATTCCCAAAGACTGCATGAGTTAAGCACTTTGAAAATACTTGATATTTTAATGTTTTTAGGGTCTTCCTCCTTTTTCAGTATGTACCTTTCAGCATTACTGACTGAAGAAATACCACCTACTTACTTTTGAAATTTAAAATTGCAATAGACTGTGAGTTGTGGCAGGTATGTGCATCAACAGGTTAGAAATTCACCTACAGAAACTATTTAGGAAAAAAAAATTAGCTAAAATATATTTGTGCTTAAGAATTTTGAGAGACTATCTTCTGTTTAGCTGAGATTAAGATGGTAATCTACAGTCTCAAAATACTAATTCACAAAGATTTGTCATACTCCTGCTTAATAAAACGTTCTTTAAAAAATTTTATGAAATTATATCTATAGTGGGGTGAATGAACACTAATAAAGAAGTTCTGCAATGATTCTGAAGTTGGATTCCAGTCATTAAATAATAATTTGGCTATAAGACTCTTATTCATTATTTTCATTTTAGTTTTGTAACATTTAGCTTCAACTCTTCTGAAAGAGATTAAATAGAGACTATTTTTAATGTTGATTCCAAATACTGCAAAATAATCCTTGAGATTTAGTAATACCAATCCACAATTAAACAATTTGCAAATGCGGACTAGACATCATTAGTAGGGCTTGCTGAATGAGCTCTTTTATTCACATTTTTAAGATTCATGCCTACATTGATCTGAAGACAGAATAACTTCAGTTTTATTGTCCATTTTACATAGTGCACTGCTGAAAGCATATTCATATTGCAACCACTTTCCATCACTAATAGAGAACTGCATTTGGAAGTATTTTCTTCAAACTGATGGATCAAATGCAAAACTGCTCAGAGATATAGGTTATGAATCTTTTCCACTGCACATCTCTATGGCTGCCCATTACTTCCAATCACTAAAAACAACAAAGAAATGTTGGCATTGGTAAGAATTACAGGTACACTTCATCTTCCAGCAATGTTATGTCTGGATAGTTGCAGCATTGCAATGGCATTGTAAATGGCAACTTGAATATTCTAATGTTAATATATTCACATCGAATAGTTAACTACTTTGCATTTTGCTCCTGTATTTTTTTTTTAATCAATGCTTTTGGCTTTTTTAAAATTTCTTTTGGTTTACCCCAAAACAGAAATTAAAGTTACAAATTTTTTTTGGTTTAGAATTTAAAAGGTATAGATGCAAATAGGGTATAGATGTATGATGCCAGAGTTGGGTAGGTCATTTCTCCTTTTCGTTTAGTTAAATAAATACTTGTATGCAAACATCAGATCCCACCCTAGAGTTAATATACACAGCTAATATGTAATTACTTTGGGATTTGATGTGATCCTAATCTACTGGTAATGAAGGTATAAATTAGGTGGGATTTTAAAATTAACCCCTCAGTGTAGGCCAGTACAGCATCTCTTAACATTAGTTCAAGTCCTGTCATTGGAAACACTCCAAATACAGTAGTATTTTGCTTCCTTAGACAGAGAAAAACTTCTTTTGGCAGAGTACTCTTTTATGAGAAAAGTTTCAACATTGAGAAGAGTATGAAACTCTATAGGAAATTAACTCCAGTGAAAGGTTCTGAGGTCCTAAGACTGATTTCAGTGTGAGCATTGCTCTTCAAGACTGTTATACTCAACTAGATGTCCTGAGTTATATTATTCACATATTTCTATATTAAGAAATTAGGCTAATATTCCCAAACTGTTCTCTGCTGAGAAGTCAATGTTAACCGAATCCAGGACTCTGCAGAGTCATACAGTGTGTATATTTAAAATACAAAGCAACAGTAACCCAAACTCCCTATTCTGCTGAAGGATCATCCTCTTCAACCACAAATTTAGAGGAATAGTTCTAGCACAAGGAGACAGTAGTATAATATATTCCTAAACAATAGTTTAATTGGCTTTATACAACTTTTTTCCTCCTGCTCAGATATTGGTATGCCCCCATTCCCATTCTCCTAACCATGTGGAACACATACTCTTCTGCCACATGTTAGATTTCAAACTTTATATTATTTAAATACCATGACACTGTATGTTATTAATCAAAATCTCAATATTTTGGAGCTGTTTGTTAAACAATTTTCTAGCATCAAAACCTTACAAAATCACAATCTGAGGCACTCAGCTGCCTTGAAGATCTCTTCAGAGAACACTTCAAAGAGGAAGTTTTTATAGAGGTCACTTAACTATATTCAACCCTATAAATACAAAGAGAAAGATTTTTTGTTTTAAAAATTGGAGAAAAAATGTTATGTAATTGTTTTAAATGGTTGGACTATTTAAAAAGTCATGTTAAAATAGTTACATTCCACGATGAGACTTGTCTTACAACTTTTGACATGCCTAAGCTATAAAGCATGCCTATTATTAATTTCAGGAATAGTTTTAGGTACCTATACTGAATTAAACTGTCACAGTTGATGTAATTATTAAGCAAGATTATAGACCATGCTCAGAAGTTCAAATAGTGCCCATTTCAAAAGTCCTCTCAGTAGTTATGAGTCCAAGAGTAACCTACCATGGCTGGTCACACTCCTGGAGCAGGATATGAAAGCTCTTTCTGTTTGAGCTGTTGAAAGCTCAATCCTAGTTACAGCAGAGTGGTGTGAATGAAAGAGATTTTGTTGCTAATAAATTTACTGCATCTCATTAACACAACCAATATGGAGCATAAAAGAGGAGCATGCAGTACTCTTGATTTCAAAACTTCAGATGTGTTGCCTGTATGAAATGATCTCAGATTGAGTAACCTCACTTCAGCAAAGCAAATCTAATGGACAGTGTGTGGATGAACAGTCTCAACATTATCAGTCAAATTGCAGGCATCTGTAGTACCACTTTCACCTTTTTATGTCAAATCATGTGTGATCAAAATGTGTTAGTTAAACCTGACACAGCTGTGTTGCTAAACCAGAAACTCCAGCAGACAAATTAATGCTGGACTTGTTGTATTCTTAAAACTGGAACTAGCATTCTTAAAAGTGGAAATACATCCAAGTGTGTGTGTTTTCAAAAACACTGAAATATGGGGGGAAATAATTTACTTACTGAAATTTACTTTACTGAAATATTTTCAGCTATATATTGGAAAAAACATATCTGAACATATCTGACCCTATCTTCAAAATTTTAAGCAGAGCAACAGGATTTGTGATGCTGTTTTCAACACTGCTGTCTACAGGTTCACCCAAGTGTTTTATACCTTCACAAATAAACAGAAGATTTGATGTTGTGGCAGTAGTCTCACTGAAGCCTTATGACCAGATAACCACTTTGTTTTGCAGTGTCATTTACACTTGTACAAAGGTGGAATGTCCTCTCTAGAATTAATTTAAACTACTCTTGTGAATCTTGATTTACATAAAAGTGTATGGAAATTAAAGTACACTGTTTAGCAACACTGTTTTAAGATTGTTCAATATTACTTTTAGCTAGTGCAAAGAAATGATGGGCACACACATATGCACACATCTGGATGTAGAGAGTTACACACCTTCTCTAGAAAAGTAGCATGTCCTATGGGCTGGTTAGCTGATACTCATTCTGATCCAGGTAATTAACACAGAAATAACACATAGCAATAATTTCTTCTCCTCTGAAAAATTTTATATAGCATTCAAATATATCATGGAACCTTCTCTAGTTCTCCAGTAAATGCTTAAAAAAATTCAAACAACTTACACTAAAATATGGTCCTAGGTGATTATAAAATGAAACACCTGATTATAAAATAAGCCTCACAAAAATAAATAGTTGTGTCTCTGTTTCCAGAAACAAGATGATATTAGCAGACGAATTATTAAATATAATAATCTGGACATGTTTGCCACATTCAAGTGTGTGGAGGGGCTGGAAAAGCAATTATTTCTTAGTCATGCAAATTACTTGAATCCAAAATAAAATTGCCAGTGTTGCTGGGGCAGCATCAATGTTTCAAGTGGTTTCCTTTTCTTTCACTTTTTCCAATTTTGATTGAAATAAATTGTCTGATAGAGATAAACCACTTTCATCTACAGCATTAAGAATTTAGTAAAATATATTTTACAGAATCGAAGAAAAATACTGGCTTCCTAAAGGATTTTTACTTCCTTCTCCCTCCTTTCCCTTCTCTCTTTTTTTTTTTGTTTTTGTTTTTGTTATAGGTATGGCTCCAAGGTCTGTCTCTTGGTGCTTGGTACACTATTGCTGTGTTAAAGGAGAATCTTTACAGTTCTGTCTGAGATAGTTTCTCGGGGTGGGTCACATTCTGCTGACAGGTATCACACGCCTTGTCTCCTAGCAAATGATCAGTTTGGAATCTCATCCTAACTGATATTTGCTCTTTGGGGATGGATGAAAAACCACAACGTGTTCTATAAAGCTCAAATTGGCCTTATCAAACAAAACATCTGCTAGATGTGTGAGTGACTTGTGACAGCAGGAGACATCAGCACTGGCCTCCCCAACAGAAGACAGTGCTATTAATGGAAGCTATTATGGAAGAATTCTGGCAAGAATTTTTTTTTTCCAAACAGCTAAAAAAAATTTAAGAAAAAATATGTTGTTATGGTAACAGCTATTTGAAAAATACTGTAACAATAGGCAATTTAATATCAAACTACCAAGCTGTTAGTTTGACTATTTGGTTTTCTTTTTAAGCAGTTTATTTACAGAGATCCCCTCCCTCTCCCTTATGCAGTTACAAATGTGAGTGTGCAGATACTCACACTTGCAAGTAAGCTAAGGTACCATCTGCAAATAATTAGTGTTTGTAAAATTTTGGTCTTGGAGCAGCAAAATTCCAGATACTGTGGGTTTTTGCTCACCATTAGAACATCTGGTGTTATATGGGCTCAGTCCTTCCCTCACATGGCAATAAACCACATTTTGTAGCATCTCCAGTATGTACTTTGGCACAAAGAGGTGTTCCTGTGCTCCTGTTGCTTCATGGAATGCGGCTAGTCAATCTGTGAGTACCACAGCTACTCCCTGGAAAAACGTAGTGCTGCATCTCTGGGTTCTGGAAACCAGCACTTCCCCCACTGCTGGGAAAAGAGGGTTTCAAAACAGTCTGTGGAGTTAGAGCATTACACAACTGATCTTCCCAAAGCCTGCAATTGTATTTTACACTTCACACCGTTTTAAAAAATCCCCTCTGAACAAGCACAAGTTTCTATGTGCACTAATTTCAACATCTTACTTTGAATAGGAGCATGTAATTCTCACTCAGATAAAGTCTCTTTTGAAGGTATTGCATAACAACTTGGGTACTGGCTGAAAGGTCTGGCTACTCGATTTCACATCCTGATGTATGTACACTGATAATAGGAAAGAGCTGGAGGACACTACCTGCTCTTCCTCCTAGAGCTGTGCTTTCAGCCAGGATGTTTACCAAAAACCAGACAAACAGGACACACGGACACATTTTTCTACATGTCTCAGGTGAACAAACCTTGGAGCTTTGCTATATTTCCTCCAAAATACATCATGGAGGATCAAGTTACACTGTGTTAAGTACTGCATGGGAATTGTGACCATCCTATTTCTTAATTATGGAGATGAGATTTTAGAAATGTGAAACTTGCATTTTGCTTCCCTGCTTTCAATCCCTCTGAGGTGTATAATGGTCTGCCCCTACAGAGAATCACATTTCAGTTAGAGTAACTAGCATGTTTTATCTAAAAAAAATACAAATAGAGGGGTGTGATGATAGGGATTTTGGCTTCTATTTGTTTTGGTTTAACTGGGAATTTTGGAGTCATGTTGATTTCTAAACAGACAAATATTTTTATTGTCAGTATAAAAATTTAGTTATGTTCATGTGCAGTGAAAGCCATGAGAAATATTAGATAACAAAAATCCACTATGGCTTCTTTTGCATCATTTTGCAAAAGAGAAAGTGAGTTATTTGTTCTCAGTGACAATCCAAATTCAGCAACAATGTGCTCCACAGGTCCTACTGACACTCATCTGCATATATGGGAATACATTTAGAAACTGAGTGCAAGTGGCGGCATTTTCTAACCTCCCCCTCAAAATCCCCTGAGCATTTCAGACATTCCACTCAGAATGATTTTTTTAATGTGGAACCTACTTACCACATTTGTTTTACATTAGAAAATGTTGTATAGGTTGTTTACACATGGAAAAGTCAGTGGGGAGAGATTTCTGTAACTGTTCAGAAAGAAAGATTGCAACATTATTGTAACAAGGACAATTATGGACAGACAAAGGTAATAGCTGTTTAGAAAATGTTAGGAGCATTACTGTGGATAATAGACATTCTTTTCTTAGCATTGCCCTTGCCCAAGTTTAATTTTCCGTTGGTGGTGTCCACCTAGATTGCTTAAGACAGCTGTAGTCTTCTCATTTACATTAAGGTAACAAAAAGTTGACTGCTGAGTTGTCCCAGGTGGAGTTCATCTGTACAAAGGTCTGAAACTATGAGGGAATACCTAAAATGTCAGATACGTCCAACATCTAGTGCTGGAGCAAATTATCACCTCTACCAGGTCACAAAGGTCAAAATAATTTCCAGCTCTATTTTCTAAAAGCCATTTTCATTTAATCTGTCCTTTACAAATGGTAAATTTAATGAGAACTTCAGGAATAATTCAAACTGAAATTAAAAAAAAAATACCTTGATATATGCATGTTCAATTCTAATATATTTTAGTAAGCAACAACGTGGCCACTATTAAACTAGTTCTCAAATACTACTGAAATAATAAGTATGCTCGCAAAGGAAACCTGCTTTCTTTTAGAGTGACTGCATGCACTATTCCAGCTTCTTCTGATAATAGCACATTTAATACCGAGGCTAAGATGCAATCAGTCTTTTTTGTTGGAAGAAGGTGCTATATTGTACCCGTATGCTTATACACACCTAGGAGTTCCAATCCACTAAATTAATCCAGCCTGAAGTTCAGGAGGGCTGCTGCTGGCTTGGCCTCCACTGTGTTCTTCTTGCCAGCTTTGTGGAGCAGTGGGGAGCAAATCAGGTGAGAGAGGGAGCAGGGGAAAGGAAGAGCTCTGTCTCTAAACAGACACTGAATTAGACTGGAGTGAATAGTTGACATCCTCTGTAATTATACACACATTGAACCCTTTATAGTTGACTTAAGTTACTTCAAACTGCATTGGTCTGGCCCTCCATACTGATTAAAAGCAGCATCTATTTACCTTAACAATAAATGTGGAGATTAGTAAAAATTCACTTGATCACAATAAGAAGACAGATAATTAAAGGGCAATGCAAGCCAGATTGGAATGTAAGGGCCTGAAACAGCATATTAGGAAGCATAGGCTGCTTTTGTATATGTGTAGTTAAGGATTGCAGAAATCCCTTCAAGTAGACTGCTTTTGTAGCAATACTTGAAGTAGAGGAAGGCCAGAACATGTCCTGAAGAGATTGGCCCAGCAACTCTCCTGGGCAAAGTGACAAATACAAAGCTTTGGAAAAGGAAAAAGACTTTAAAGCACAATGTGACTAAATGGACAATCTCTACAAAATCTTTGAAAGAGGCCTCCAGATCTTTTATTCTTCTTTGATGTCTCCTCCGTGATAAAGAGAAAGTTTAAGGTAAGCAGGACACACTGCTGATTCTATGGGTAAAGCTCTGGATAGTGTAGGCTCTACAAGAAAGGGAAGAAGTGGGTTCAGTGTATGACAGACTCAACAGAAATGCTCTTCTCGCAATATAAACGCTCTTCTTGATGTGGGATCTCCTTTGGGGAAGGGGGAAGACTGCTCTTATTCCTATTGCAACTCCCATTTGGTTTTACATGGTAAACATTGTGTTTTACTAATCCCTTGCTAGCAAGAAAGAAAGCAGCTTATAGTAAATAAATGAGTAATAGATAGTAATAAATTAGTAGTATCAATCCCATATGGACAACTTGGAAAATCAGGAATGGCTGTATCCACATTTTATAACAAAAGGGTGGTATCTCTTGATAGAACTTGATGCTCATTTCTTGTTTCTTTTCTTTTCTCCGATACTGAGGAGCTCTGTGCTTACCTCCTTGCAGAAAATTATGGGATAAAACAGTGACTTTTGACAAGCATTGCAGCAATTTCCAGAGAGCAGATTGTTGCTGAAACACAAATAATAATTGGAATCTTAAGTTAATAACATTCTCTCTCGTATGATATTCTAAAATAAATTTCCAGCTCAACGAAGACTTACAGATGTTTTGGCTTTTTTTCTGACAGACACTGTCACCAGTTACACTGGTCCCACTGAAGTCACATTTTAAAGAATGACTTAGTTAGTTCACATGTGTGGGATTTTCTTTCTCAGCGGTTTTAATTTGAAGCATGTCAGAACTATTTAACACCAAGCCAAAGACTCATTCCGTCACTTGGTATGTACAGAGAAGACTAATTTTGGAGTGCAAACTATCAAGGTAAACAAGGTTAGCAAAAAGGTAAAAATGCAAGAAACAGAGGGCATCAGTTCAATGAACGGTAAATCATGGTCCTGTTCCTTCTGAACTGAATCTCTGTCTACCTAATAAATTGGTAGCAAGTGCAAAGTCACCAGTCTCTCCCAACCCTTCACTTTGGAACTGGCAGGAGCTAGGAGGAATTTTCCAGGTGTGAGAGGTTCCCTGGGTCTTGTGAAAGGAGGCAAATAAAGACAGACCCAAGTCCTACAGGGCAGCAGCTCTGGCTGATATTTCATAGCAGCTGATATTTTGTAGTTTTTTAGTTGTAGAATGGTTAGAATAATCACCCATTGTGGCGAAGACTGCACCTACCCTTGTCCCTCCATCAGCTGGCACATCCCAGCCTGCTTTCCACTCCTCAGCTGTCCTGGAACTTCCAGGGATCATGGTTCTATGTCCAGACTGTCACTAAAAGGCTACAATAATCTAACCAAACACTTTGCTGAACGCATGTGTAAGCCTCTGCTTTCCTCCTTGTGTTGCATCTGCACAGCAGATTCGTGTCCTCTTTAGGAAGCAGTCAGGGATCTCTTTGTTTCCTTCTTTCAGGTACAAGGTGAATTAATCAATTTGGAAACCAGCAAATCCACCCCTCCCTTTCCCCCCCCACAAACTCGAATTCTTCCAGCCTACATCTCTTGACAATAAAGAGATAAAGCTCCGATGCCCTAGGTGAGGAAGAACTGAGCCTGTTTCTTTGCATTTAAGTTTTACTAAATAAATTGCTTTTGTTGTTTAAAGCTGTGATGAATGGAGACAGAGGGCCAGGTTGGTCGCTGGAACAGTACAATGGATGTAAGAAGCTTTTTTTCTTTGCCATATAAATCATTCACATTGTTTAAGGTACATTGATCAATCTAATGGCTTGTAATAGGTTCCTAATTGCCACTAGGAAAGTATTGCAAGCTTGCATCTGAATGTGAAATGGTTCATGATCTGAGCTGAAATTCACCTTAAGCCTGAGTTCCAGTAATTACAGAACACAGAAAGAACATAATGAATGGCTCCCCTTCTTTCTTTGCCCTAATCCCAGGACAGGGTGAGGGGGAAGAAGAGAACGTAGGAATGGGGGTCTGGCATATTTTCCTCTACCGAAATAGCAATTCATTAAATGGCAAAAGCTGCAGGAGGATTTATTGGTCATTGTGGACCGAAGAGAACTTTGTAATGTCAATCATCCTGCCAATTACGCTGCCACATATCTCTATCTCTAGATAGACAGCTTGCTTAATCACAGTCAACATTCTGAGTCACGCCTGGCTAAAAACGCGGTATAAAAAGCGAGGAGGGCACCGGAAGCGGGATGCTAGGAGCAATGTGGGGACAGGACTCCTCCGCGGTGAGGCTGCCCCGGTGAGGCACCCGCCCGTTCCCCTGCCCGCCCGCCCGGTGCCGCCGCTTCCCCGCGCCCCGAGCGGCGCCGCCGGGGGAG
>WBNO01030141.1:75420-97965 GCA_013400575.1 Peucedramus taeniatus
CCCCGCCCGGCCCCTCGCTGCCCGGAGCACCCCGGCCGGGCCCCCCTGTGGCGAGGGCCGCCCCACCCTCCCGCAGCCGGCCTCTGGGGCCCCGAGGGTCGCTTCCGTACCCGTGAGGGGACACAAACTCACGTTTGTGAGTTTCACTAGGGAAGGTACCGGGAGCAGTGAGACACCGCTTGCACAGCCACACCAACCTTCCCCTGGTAGTCTGAGACAGATACATCCAAAATATCATGACTTTTCTGCCAGTCTCTTCCTATGCGAAAAGGCAGGATACACTGTTTAACTACGTGGAAAGGAGTAAAGTGCAGAGCCCACATCTGTGGATGTCGAGCTGCCCACTCTTCTTCAGGTGGGAGTCAATTGCATTGTGGCTGGCAGGATTCCTGAGCCAAACACAAAACAACTGGAGAGACCCTTCTTTGAAAAGGCGCAGCTTCCAGTTATTCCTATTTTTCCTGCTGCACTTAACACAAAAATGTTCTACCAGAATATGCTTTTCCCCCTATCACATTACTCTGTCCTCTCTTACACAGAGGTTTTGTTTAGATTGCTAAAACAGGCATTTTTGCAGTCTCCTCCTGCTCTTTCTAAATCAGAGCTTCCACACATCAATATAGGGGGGCTGACTCTACTGCAGGGGCTCTTTAACTCCCAGCTACTTCAGCAAGAATGCCCAGAGCAACCTAATGCAGACACATTGAAAAGGTGACATCTCTTAATGGTTCGCCCTTTCAAACTCTTCACATGCACTTAAACGATAAGCCAGGTCACTTTCACCATGTATTATTATACTCTGTGCAGTGCTGAAAATCTTCTGAGTGAAGTGGAAGTGGACTGGTAATAAAAGATAGTCCCATTTGTCCTGTGAGTGAGGAGGGTAAGAAAGTTGCTGGAATACTGAGCACAGTGACTGTTTCACGTGTCCACTAATGAATGTGCTTCCATCTGCCATCCTGAAAGAGTAGAGATGCCTTTCCTTTGCAATAAAAACCTTGTGAAGTGTTGCCTTGTGCATTTGTACTGACTCAGAACTCTGAAGAAGATGGCAATTATTACTGGTTTTAAAGAATAAGGTATTTTATTATGGAAGTTCATCTTCATAACAACGTATGCAGAAAATGACTGACAATCACTGAAAACACAAAAAGGTTCATGAAAACAAAAGGATGACTATTTACACTAACTCACTACCACAAACAATGAAATACCTGAAACAGTTGAGGCAGTAAATATTCCTTTCATGTCTTGAGAAATTATTGAACAATAACTTGACATTGTACTGACACATACCAACAGGGGTTCAAGATGTTTAGATAGCCCTGACCAAGCTGTACACTGCAGGAGGCCAAAAAATGTTGGCTATACACTTATGTGAACTATGTCTCTCTGTTGTTTTAACTCATGAAATTGATCTCTTACAGGGAACTTTAGGAAAAATGTTTCGGTATGAAAAAAACAAAACCCTCTACAAGACAATGCTTTGATACCTAAAGCAGTGATCTTATCCAGAGCTGTCTCAAATGCTTTCTCTGCTCCCCCTCGCAGCTGCATCTAAACAGAAATCATGGATGAAACCAAGAGTATCACATACTGCTTTTAAGTATTTTAAAATCCTAAAATCAGGTTTGTGAATTACTGCATGTATACAAGAGGTATTTGCCAATAAGCATATCTAGACAGTAAAAAAATACCTTAACGTTTATACCTAATTTACAAATATTCCGACACGAGAGAATTGATGCTGTAGGCTTTATGTAGGAAATGCTAGTTACAGAGGTTGGAAAATGAACAGCAGTATGTAATTGAGCCCTTGTTAAAAGGTATTCATCAAAACCCAGAGAAATTCTTCTTTGCACCTGTCCCCTATACTATCTATTTTTTTTTCCTTTCTCTGCTTCTGCTTCTACTGCGTCTGCTCCTTTCTCTGTGTTCCGCTTTACTGCACTTGTCCCCATAGCCCTCTCTACATTTTTCCTTCTCTCTGTGTACATCTGTGCTGGGGCTTCTGGTTTCCTTTTTCCTGTGCCGCTCTTCACCAGGGCTTTGACTTGGACTTCTTCTTATGTGCCTTTGCCTGGAACTGCTGTGATTTGAGCACGGGCTTCTCCTGCTCCCTTCATTCATGTTTTGGCTTCTACTATCCTTCTCCTTTCTTTCAGTGTCTCTCGTGTTCGTGCTATGGTATCTGCTTGTGGACTTTCTTTCCCCCTCACAGGAGTTCCATTTGTTGTTCTCTGCAGAACTATCTCGCTTTAAAAGCTTGTACTTCTCCCTGTCTTTGTCCTTGTTACCGTGACTACTGGAGAGATCTTCATAAAGTTTTTCCTTCCTCGTTTTTGCCTTTCCTTCTGAATCGCTGCTGCTGCTAGCCTCTGAAAACTTGTCTTTTTTTCTTTTCTTAGAATCCATCTTCTTTTGTGCTGCTTTATCTCTGCTGTCAGTCTCGCTATCACTGCTGCTTACTGAAGTCTCACTGGAGGATGAGGAAGAGGATCTCATCTTATGTTTCTTGTGTTTACTTTTGCTTTTTTTCTTTTGCTTTTTCTTCTTTCGATCTTTCTTTTTCTTTTTCTTCTCTAGACGATCCAACTTCCTTTTGTTTTCAAAATAAAAGAGTGGCACAGTCAGACATGTTAAGATATACTAGATTACAAAGTCATTGTCTTTCAAAATTCACTACTTCTGATCACCTACACAGTAATTACATTCATTTTCATAAAAACATATTGAATTATTTTCCTTTTTCAGCAAAGTTTCATTTTAAAACTTCTAACCTGCATTACCCGTAGTATGTAATCCACAGCTGCTCCCTCAAAACAGGAGTAATAGATTTTTTAATTCTTTAATTTTCAGAAAGATAAGTAAGAGATGTCAATTTGGGCCTTGTAACTAGGAATAAATACATTCAGTAGTGTTTTTTTTCCCCTTGTCAGACTGCTCTGGAGACTTTAGAAAATCATTGCTGCTTTTGTTTGTGCATTTTAAAAAGCTATTTTGAAAATGAAAAAAATGCAATTAGTATTCACTTTTGATTAATGATGAAAACTGAGACTAAAATGTATGTCTTTGAGTTCTTTAGGCAAATAATACAGATATTTCCAGTAACCTCTTTTTTCACAACTAGAAACTTACATTTTCTATCTGTAAATATACAATATTCCATCATGCACATGCATTGACTGCTATTCTATTACTTTAAGGTAGTTTTTATTTTGCTTTCTGTATTTATGCTCAGAAAAACCAGTGAGTGAACAGTGAAACTGCTTCCAGTGTATTAAAAAAATCCCTTCAGACTAATAAAGCCCAAAGGACCCAAATATTTACTAAACTTCAACTTCTAAAATATAAAGGATTATAAAAATTTCAATGTGTTGGGCCAGCAGAAGTTCAAACAAAAATAATATTTTAAATTACTCTAACTACATACACATTCCTTACTTAAAACGAGCATAAAACATGTTGACTATTTTCAGAGAATTATTACATATGTGAATACCATATGTACCTACCTACTACCTGCTTATCCATTCACCTTTTCCCCCCTCCCCTTCCACTCCCCACATATGTGACATCTTTTATCCTAAAAGCTTGTTTTATCTACATGCCTTTATGGGATCTACCTGCCAGTAGTCAGTATTTTTGATTTTAAACATTTTGAGATTATTTCAGAAAAATGTTGCAAATTAAGAGAGGAAAAAACCATAAGCCACCCAGCACACAGCATCAGCTGGATAAAAGCAAAGCATGGGAACCTCATTAACTCAGACCCACGGGGAGCAGTAAGCTGCAAACCCTGACACAAGTACAGGGTGCAGCTGGGCCAACCCTGGCCTTGGGGTACAGGATCAGGTTCAGTTCAGCCACAGGGAGAAGATAAACTTTGTCAAGTTGCAACCAGTGAACAAGAACACAGAATTTTTTATCACAAAAGAAGATACTGTAAACAACAGAGTGCAGAATAGTATTTTAAAATAGCAGCACAGCATCTCTAGTGAGCCAATGAGTATTTCAGTATCCCAGGTAAATTGGAAATGAGCCCCAGTCAAAGGCATCCAAATTAGATTAAAATAAAACAAGTAGATTAAAAATCATGCTACATAATGCCATTTGTGGTCAAGTGTATGTTAAACTAAGCTGATTTTCTTCTGTACTGATGGTGCTAAATGGCACCAAAGAGTTATAGTGGAAATGATGGATGTAGCCAGAACTACTGGTGATACATCTCCCCTCCACTAGGTACCAGACGTACCTTAGAAGTTTCTGTTTTTGTTTGGTTGATAGCGATTTTAAAAATTCAACTTCTGGATCGTCATCTCCTTCACTTGTAACAAACTCCTAGAAAAATGCAGTAAGGCATTAGGTTCTTATAGATAAAAATAATATATTCATTCAGGTTTCTGTTTTAAAAGTGGTGCCTCTATATACCTTATTTTTGCACAGACACAAATATATTTGTATTACTAAGTCAGCCTAAGACACTGGTTAGAACAGAATACCCACTACCAAGTGAAAAACCCCGACGTGCTCTCTCAGAGCTGAGTAGGTGTTATAATGTGGGGGCTAGTTATTACTAACATATGAAAAAATCACTGCTAGGGAAAGAAACATTTCTCAAATAGTTAATAAAAACGAGCTGATTTTGAAGCCCACGATTCCCCAGGATAAGTCACTCCATTGTTAGCACGCTTGGATGAATAGGTAAGATGCTAGTCCTGCTCGAACTCAGAGTAATTTAAGCAAATTACTTTTCTGTCTCGGTTTAGTCATTAGGAAAATGGGTAACACATCTACTTCACTGTTGTGTTATTAGTCTTTAAATGTGCACGAAGTCTTCTAGAAATGCAAAATACTGTAATCATATAATCTACATACAGTAACACAATCAGCAAAGCAAAACTACTTTGAAGACCCTGAATTCCTCAAATTATGTGCATGTGGTACACCACAGTTCTTCACAGTGATGTTTTTAATTTTAGCCATACTCAGAAGATGAAATAAAGATTAAAAAACTCTTACAAAGAAACCCCAGCACATCTAACATAAAGCAAACATACTGATATCAATATGATTCATTTAACAGTGCCCATATGCTACATTTTTGGGGGTACATAGACTTTTTAAAGGCAAAGGTACATCTATCTATAGAGACAAAATGAACTGCTGATTTACTGAAGATGTAAAGACCAGCTTGTAGTCGTCTCCTCTTTACTAGAGGTTTGACTATCCTGCCATATGAACAAAGGTTACTTCAAGGAGTGCATATTAATCTTTCATTTACACTTTTATTAAAGCACCTCAATTAGTAATATACTTTGAGCAGTCTAAGTAAAGGCAATTGAACCATTTTCACTCCCAGAAAAAATAACTGGAACAATAGTGAATCAAGTGAAAAAACTCCTTCAGATATAGCATTCCTGGCAGTAATTATTTGTGTATACTGCCTCAAACTTCATCCAAAGGGTAGCACTGGATGCAGCAGAAGCCCTAACCAGCCCTTTATGAAAAAATCAATTTCTAGTCACCCAGAAGAGGGATTTAATTTATTACATGTGTTTTTTAACGAAGTAATTTATGATTCACCATTCTGTATGAAACAAAGCAGGAAAACGAAGTTTTCTGACATTTTTCTACTGGTATAGCTATTCAGCTTTCCTATGGATATGCATATTTGAAAACATTAAGTAACAATTCACAAGCAATCACATTTAGATTTACAGACATTTTCAGCTTACTGGTAAAAAGATATTACCTGTGATGGATCATTTGCGGTCAAGTTTCTCCCCAGTACATTTTGTTTCAGTGCAAACCCACTGTTTCTCATCTCCGCTATTAGCTCCGAGGGGTGCATTGATGGCCCTGTTCACAAAAATCACAGTTTGAATGTATCATTTATATCTCTCTACCTTTTTTGGACTCCACAGTAGGAATTCAGTTGAAGCTTTGTTAAGTAAAATCACAGCTAAATCAACTCAATAATCTTCTGCTGAGCAAATAATCAGATATGATTTTCTAAAACAGCAGTCTGAAGATTCAGAATGGAAAATAATTGCATTTTTCTTTAAGTACAAGGGGATTCTCTTATGTAACTTTGTCATGTTGAAAACAATATATTAGATAAGTCTAGTAATATATTTTTATTGTAGTGAAAAAGCACAGGAGATCTAATAAAGCACATTAAATAAGACTCAGATGCCTCCTCTCCTTTACAACAATGAGAAAATGCACCTCTAATATGTCACTAATAACCCATTTTCATAATGACACAAATTTTTGAACTTCAATGTAAAAAGTAATCTTAGAATAATATGCATGGAATATAAAAACACATGAAAAATATCTATGTCCTTACATATTCTAGGGATTGCCAAATATATGTAGCCCCTAGACTGTCATCTCCTCAGAGATTTCTGGTTTTATTAGCTATATAGCTTTACATGCTGTATTTTTCATTACAGTAGGTGTTGGCATTAGACACATGACTTTTTTTTCTTTGCAAGAATCTAACAAGGAGTAAAATATTGGACATATTATGTATCATTCAGACTTGACTGCATAATTTAAAAACCTTGTAACTCTTATGCTTTAATTGAATGCCTGTGATCATCATAATGTCATGTACTTGTCTGATTAGGTACTTTTTTTCACCCTAAATATTCACTCTCTTGTGAGGTCACTTTCAGTAAATTTCCTTCCCAGTTCCTTCACTAACCTTACTGTCAATGAACTGTGTAAGGTAAAATCTAAATTAAAAGGAATGCAAAACAGGGCATGGAGCACACATTCACTAGTACTTCAGTAAACTACTGTAAATGATAAGATTAATTAGCCTTATGAAATGTACTGATCCTGCTCTGTGGCTTAAGACTTTCTTAGTTGTGAAGACTGACAAAACTCATAGATTTTTAACACAGACAAGTATGGAAAAAAAAAGTGGAATTTTTGCTATAGAAAATATATGGAAAGTAATACAGTACTTTCTCAAAAGAAGTAACCTTTTTCTTAGTTTTCCTGTATAATATTACAGGGAAACTAATATTACATTAATTATTAATATTACGTTACAGAAACAAACAGGTCTATATGTAAAGCAGGAAGGAATAAAACAAAACTTTAGAAATGGTTTAAGGAGCCCCTGCATTCATGACTTCCCTTTCACAAGTTCCTTATTTTTCCAGGCAAAAGAATTTTCAAATGAGATACCTTTTAGTCTTCCCTTGAGTTTACATTTTTCTTAAGTAGGGAGTTATTTCCCATCCCCTTGTACTTTACTTGAAGTGCTTTTTCTTTATATGTGTTATAATGTAATTGTAAGCTCACAATTAATGAATGTGTATAAGCCCCAGTATCTACATTTTGTCATATTTCAAATTTCAGACCTTGGTGTGCTTGCCAAAATCTACTCTGGCTGGAACAGAAACTAATATTAGACAGACACCTACTGACAGAATTTGGTACCAGAAGAGGCCTTGATTTGAAAAGTCCATATAAAACAGCCATACAATTCAGTCAAAAACCCTGGATGAAGAAGCCAAATGGGGACAAAGCATAGAGTCATTAAAGATTTCTCCACACCAAAGAAACCAAAATGCTTGACCAATTCAAGCCTAGAATATCTCTATTATTCAAAGGCAGTTCCTCCCTATTATTCAAAGAGCCACTGCCTAAAGAAGTAACTTAACTAACTTCTTAGGTATTCCTCTTCAGTGTTTCAGCATTGTACACATTTTGGTGTGTATCCAATACCTAATTATTCTCATTAGTGTGATTAGATCAACAGAGAAATGCAACTTGTCCAAATCTACACAGCAGACTTGCCGAAGAACCAAGACACAAGCCCTAACTTTGTGGGTCCCTATGAGGACTATGGTCAGAATTGAGATCAGAGAAACATGAAGGCATATTGGCCTTCAAAGGCTCAATTCAAAATTATTTTCCAGAAACAAACCTTTTTGGCATTCTTTGTGCATAACACTGGCAAGAAGCAAGCAAAGTAATTTCTTCTTTTTTAAGAAAAAGCTTGTCATGAATGCCCAATATTACTGATTTTTGTGCACCATTTCCTTGTGTATTAATGATGTCAAAGAGAAATTCAGAGCTCCACCTACAGTATTTTAGTTGCAACCCAGTATTACCATAATACAGACAGTTACATAACTAATGTTATTCCTGTTTTGTGGACATATACAAGGTGCATCAAATGCACCCACAGAAATTTGAGACTAAAGTTGTTCATGAAATAAATTTTTCCTGTTTTGGTCCCCCTACAATTTTGAGGGAAACAGTAATTTAGGTTCAGCCTAGTTTGTGAGAAGATGCAAGAATCTCCAAGAAGCTTTATTAAGTATGTTATTTTTACTATAACTAAAGGTTTTAGAAAACACTAGGAAATGAGATTCAGAAAATAAACCAACCCCATAAATGGAAGTAGAGTCAAACCACAATTCTATTTCCCAACTCTTGTGTGTGGAGACCCCAGCCAGGCATGACATGGGCAGCTGTCCAGAGTGGTTGACTATGGAAGATACTTCCTTGCAGTATGGCAGCTTTGCAGTTTAAAAAGCATTAACATTTTTGAGAGGATGAAACAGATGAACCTGCTTACATTTTTTTTAAACAATGATGCCACTGAGCTTCTCAGAAGTTCTGCTGCCCAATGACAGAAAGACATCTGTAGAGACACAGTAGGGAGAAAACAATCTCTGATGTGGGAAGTCTAAAGAGACTGATTTCTACCTGGTTACAAGTCCAGGCTGATAAGTTCAATTAAGAAATCATATTTGACAATGGCTGCCCAGCTTAACTGCAAACCTCTATTACTACCTACTTTCTGCAACAGAACAAGAATCAAGAAAATGTTAATTCTCATAATTAAACTCCTTTGCTTGGAATCAAAGGAATCAAATGCTTGGTGACTTTCTTCTCCCATCCATACCTCAACAGACTGCTTTTGATTTATATTTTAATGATGTTGATAAGCAGATCTGATTTTCTTTGAAATATCAGTGGCAGGTTGAAGTCTCTCAGGATTCCTGGGCACAGCTATTTTATGTGACAGCATTGACGTGTGTAACATACTTCCTTTTGAGATGCATTTTCACAGAGTTCTAAAAGATGCCTAAATCTGTGAGCAAACGATCACATTCTCATTTCCACATTATAAAATGTAATAGGGGATTTCTCCTGGCTAATGTAAATGGGAGAGACAAAGCCTGTAAAAGAAACCCTAAAAACTGAACCGCACTTAACAGAGATTTAAAAAAGCAACTTCTCAGAAGTGTCCTTGGCTTCCCTATTAAGCAGTTAAAGCTTAAACCTTGATGTCAGCAGGTTGCCTGGTAACCCAAAGTAGTAAATCTTTTTAGCCTGCCTTTGGCTTATGACCACAATTGTGTCTTCACCCTCCAAGACTGTCAGAGAAAGCAGTACTAGGTATACCTGGCAGCCCTATGCTCCAGCTGAGTCATTAACAGTAAAACAGACGGTAAGACTGAGCTGAGAGGCTCTCAGTTGGCTAAAATCTTTGGCTATGATGACAGCTTATTATTCTTGAACAGCACCCATCAACTTGCAAAGACTCACTCCTACATCAGGCACAAAAATCCTTTATATGCTATGAAAATCAAACTCCTCATATAGGCATTCCTTACAGACTTGTGAGACAGCCTGTGAAGAAGCTACCTCTGTGACCTCATGCAGGTGAAAACATCTAGAGATATTATGAGCTGGCAGAACTTTAGATACAGGAATCCTATAAAAATAGCTGATTGCTACAACTTCTGACAACTAGTCTCTCAGCATTCTTTCATCAGCAAACTAAAAATAAGTTCAAAGTTACAGTGTTTCATCATCTGTTTCTTATTCTTCCTGCAACAAGTCAAATACAGTACCTTGCTATTTTTGAATATGACTGTTAAGGTTATTTTCTGAAATTTGCATTTTGATGGGGAAAAAAAAAGAAAATAAAAGATCTTTAAAACTTTCGCAGATGCCACTTGGCTAAAACTAAACCATTTATCTGCTTTAGAACTAATTCGTTGTCTTGGAAAAACTTTTTGTCATATAGTGTAATTAACTGCTTGTGAATATGACATTTAGTTTTATGCATTAAGACAAATGACAACTTCTTATATTTTCTGTAGTTACAGGTACTTAATATTATACTAAGGGCTTGCACAAAAAAGTCTCCATCCTTGAATAGTTACAGATTTTTAAAGGATTTTTTTGGGCTATATTAATTCTCAAGAAACAGTGTTATCATGCAAAGAGGTCAGAGCTTCTTCCTGCTTCTTACTTTCCACAGAAATTCTTGCTGCACTGATTCGCTCTGTTATCTTCTCTTCAGGATACTATTTAAGGATACAATTCAGATAGCTCCGTTGACTCAAAGAGTTGGGGTACAAAATCTAGAAACTCAAAACATGCAATGAAGTGTGAAGATCTGAGTCTTCACACAGCACTACCCGAGTACAACCTTAGCATGACAGCTTCTTGTGCATCTTTATAATACTTGTAAAATTAAATAAACAGAAGAGATATAAATAGTTTTTTTCTCAGGCATATATGAGTATCAATTACACTGGATTGCAGAAGAATATCATATTAGGATCTCTATAACATATTGTAAATTTGCTTTTTAAGAACAAGGAGCACTGCAATTTCTCATTACCCAACTGTCATGAATTAACAGAACTGGTTCTGCTTCTATTAAGCCATCAGGAGGGGAATGCAGTTCTGGATTTCAATTACTTAGGTGCCTTCCTTACAGCAAGCTCTGCCACCCCATATTACTACCCCACACCTGCCCCAGAAACCAGAGAATCCTACAGCTGAAATAAATCTTCTGTTCTGTCTGTACTTCTCTTGATGCTACAAATGCAGACTGCATGTAACACTCTGTTGTTTTCAGAATGCTTTCTTTAGGAGACATGGGCACCCTTAGGAGAGCAATGCCAGCTCTAACACACCATCTAGCAGGCCTCCATTACAACGTGTAAAACACATTTTTCTAATTACTCAATATGAGGGAACAGTATGCTAAAACACTTTGTCATAATAACTGTGATTAAATACCACTTTTTCTGCAACAGCTTCAGTGGCAGTGAGGACAGACCATAAAGTTATGCTTGCCAGTATCACCAAAAATAGCACTTTTACTTCTACCTACCCATGATGCACAGTCTTGACAGTATTTGCCCAATTTACTGATAAAAGCTTTCACTACTGTCACCAGTGCAGATAAGCAAACTGAATTATTCTTTACAATCAATCGGGTTTTAAATGGATTTTTATTGTGGAATATAAATGGAAAGCAAAGACATAAGAAACAATAATAATGTAAACATTACCACCATCTTTGGCAGGGGAAATGGCAGTAACTGGTTGTACTTACATTGTGGCTGCAGTTACAGAACTATCTGAAATTTAAGGTTGTATGTATGTTTTGTTTTGTATTCCACGTATTGTTACAAAATTAAATAGAGTACACCATATAAAAGTTACTGGAAATTTGTAGAAAATACTGGAAAAAGCAGATTCTTCATGGTGTCATTTTAATTGCAACTATTTGCCTTTATTTTAACTATTACTCATTTTACTTATAATCAAAACAAAGTATTTAGAATATGGCTTTTAGAACAAAAATGTCTTCTGCCATGAGATATCTTTCAGTTTACAAATATGATAATTTTAATGTAAAAACATCACCATGATCACACCATCATACCTCTCCTGACTTGGTAAGAGAGGTAATTTACATGAAAATGTAAACATAGCAAACTTGTCTATCTGCTATCAATTTGCCAGTATATGTCTGGGTCAGTAAACTCCATGTTACCATGCTTAAAACTTAATTTATGAATAAAGGACAAGATACTCTCAAGGCTTCTCTTTTATTGTTACACATTTTTTGTTAGCAAAGTAGGCCTAAAGCATGTTGTCATCATCCTTTCTCCTAGGCAGCTTGGACCATGTGAGGCCATAGCTCCTCCAAACTGAAATTTATTTGGTTTTCTACACAACAGTGGTACTAAAGCCATGCTTTGCTGTGGGAAAGTAGATAAATAAATACCTGCAGATTACAAAAACACCTCTTTTGAATTAACTAGGCTTTAGAAAACATTCTGATGGTGGGTTTCAGTCTAGCACACCACCACATGAAGGATAAATATACTCTGAATGCAGAATGCTACCTTTTCTTTGGGTGGTAGCAGAGACATAATGTATGATACAATGCTTTTTAGGTTTTGCTTTAAAAGAGAAATTAACTTTAAAATTAGAATAGACAGTTGTGTCAATACATCCATATACATTTTTGTTCTGTCCACCAAGTTTTCTATGGCTTAATATGGATATTGAGCAAAAATGGAAAAAAAATTACAGACTGAGCTTAATCACACTCCATAGCCTGTGAACTTTTACTGAGGTTGTGATAGAGATGAGAGTAGGCACTTATTTTATCTACAGGACAAAGAACTATTATCAAAATTATGTGATCATGACACACAGTAAATTCATGCTGCCTCCACTAATTCAGAATCAATCATCTTCTACTGATAATTTTTTCATCTATTTCAGAGATGAGTGCATTCAGACCATATTTACACTTCAAAGCAACTGCTGCAGTTGGCATTGAGAGAAATCAATGACTAAAACCTCTGGCTTTTAATTAGCTCTTCTTCAGAGGACCAGCAGTTTAACTGCATTTAACACTTTAGCACAGAATTTCGGTGTAATTTGCTATGCTTTTGTGATATGGTATTTCAGAGAAACCTGAGTTTCCTTTTTATTTTTTTTGAGTAGTAAAAACCATTTAACATTATCAAACTGCTACTGGAATCCATATTTATTGCTTAAATGCTAAGCATAAGATTTCTAATAGAATCTGTATTTTATGCACTCACAACAGATACCAAGGCTTCTGAAACATAAATGGAGGATTACTCTAAAATGTGACAGTTCTTAAACTATGTGAAGATTTAGTTAAGGTTCCTACTGTTCACAATCAAAGGTCTCAGCTGCAGATCATAAAGGAAGATTTCACACATTGTACGTTTCTACAGATGACCACTTAGACAAATATTCACAGTTAACATATTCAAATACCTTTTCTTGGTTATGACAAATTCAAAAGAGCATTTAAAAAATTCCTGCATTCCCAATACAATGCAGACTTTTCTCTATTGGGAAAAAAGGTACTGTATTTGTCACTGGGAAACTGCAGTGAGATGCAGACATAATGTAACATAAACATAGATTTTTTTTTTTGCTGTCTCCACGTGACTGGTAATTTCAGTGATTACTCTGGAAAAGTATTTCACCTAAAAGCTTAAGATCAGTGGAACACACTAAGTCATAGATGGAAACAACACCCACAGCTAGTTTAGGAGCACTCAGGAGATGAAAAGAGAGGATGCAAACCCCAGAACTGGGTAATGAGCCTTTATTACCTCAGTAATAAAGGTACTGCACCTGCACAGTTATACCTAGAGTGGCTTTATCTTGGTAGACCATAAGACACTAGATACACAAAGACATTGCTCCATTAGACTTTTACTTTTATTTGCCTGAATTTACCACAACGTGCTAAGCACTTTACAGTCCTTTTTCCTTAGCATGGATCCCATATAGAGCCAGTCAGCTGTAAGATTTGCAAAGTAGTCCACAGCAGAGGAGGATGCCCAGCACTCTCCAGGCTTAGCTTTCACAGACCAAGAGTGCAAGAACATTTTTTAACCCTAACATCCCACTTCTAACTATGCTGTTCATACAATTTGAGACACTAGCCTCCCTTCCTAAGATAGTATACCTTATTTCATAAGAAAGGAACAGATCTATAGTGGGCTCTTTGTTCTAAAAACCATATAATAAAAGTTGTAAGCATTCAAGCTTTCACAGGTTTTCAGTAACCCCTCCCCCCATCAGCCCAAACCATCAGGATAACTTCACCTGACCAAGAAAGTCACAGGCAATTTTGAAGTGAAATAACAGTATTATTTCAAAACACTTTGCACAGGACACCTAATGATCTCTGTTCCAATCAAGTTAATGGCTTTTCAGGATTCACAAAAAAAACTTCACAAACCCCAACAGATGCTGCTGGTTAATGATAAAAAAGTATTGTAAAAACAAACTTTGAGATGCTAGTGAGCTGTTTTTTTTGCTGGTATGCATTCCCTATTTTCTACATGCATATATACACAGTGGCACATAAAGTCAGAAGCACAACTGATATTTTCATCTTGTGTGAACTTTCAAAGTTAGGATTTTATCAGTAAAACACTCTGTAAATCAGTTTAACCCAAAGAAGCATTTTGATTGCCTAATTTACCTTTGTAAAAGAGAAGTAAATCTTCTAAGTTGGTCTCCCTAAGCCTCACAGCTGGAACATTCTAACACTACTTTGCAGTTTCCAGTGATCAAAGTAAGTTACTTTATATCTAAAACTAAGAATTTCATAATAGAAATAATGCAACACCAGGGGGTGCAGTTATCATGCAATAATTACACTCCTGGGAGATTACAGACAAGGCTGTACCCCAGGGGTGTGATTATCCCATGATAACCACATCCACTGAAATTGCCTTATTGAAAAAATAATCTCTAGTCACTGGTGAGATATTATTCAATAGGTGCTTTTTAATGGTATGATTATTATTTTTTTGTAAGAATTACCAGCTAGATTAGTAAAATGGTCCCAGAAGCAAAATAACCAAGCCACCATGCCCAAGTTAAGGTACTGATTGTAACTGTTTTTGTTTGCTGAAGCACTGCAATGTATGTCAGATCTTGAAAGACAGAACACAGTTCTGTGCTCACACACCCTCTGCCCTGCAGCAGTTTCACCGGAGGAAACTGAAGGCTGTGACTGGCCTTTGCACACGAAATATTCAACACCAAATCCAACACAGCAATTGCCAACCAGTTTTATGTGTCAAGAGGAACATTAAAATGTAGTCTTCACATCAGATTAAAAGACAGCTATTCTGCTGAAATGACAGAATCACAGCTTATAAGATTTATGGAAAAGAAAAAGCCTATATTGGACATGATGGGGGGGGGGAATCTCAGTTAATAATTCTTCTTCCCTATGGAGAAACAGAGCAGGAACTTTAGATAAGTCAACTAAATCAGACACGAGTTTCATTTATTTGCAGTCACACGTTTCCTCTGATGCTGAAAAAAATTAGTCCAAACAAGACATTTTGTTTCACTCTTTCTGAAGCAGGAATAAATTAGAACAAAACACAAATTGAACTTGTATCAAGGCCTGCTACAAATCTTTGGCAGGGAAGCTAGACCATTTTTTAAAACCTACTTCTGCAGAAATTGATGCCAGTGTCCTTAACAAACCAGATCCAGAACCATGAAGCCCAATGTTCCCATGCCATGACTGCGTAGAGATTCATCACCAGCCAGGATGCTCAGCAGCACATGCACCAGAGCTTTCCAGCACTGTGCTGATGCATGGTATGCTCTATCAAGGAAGAGTATTTGCAAAGTTGAAAGAATTCTAACTTAAATTTAGCTAGGGTAACTACCACGCACTGCCAAAAAAAAAATTGTTCCACTCAATTTGCATGAAAAGTATGTAAGATCGACTTCTATTAGGATGAAAAGATTATAAATCAGAAGAAATAAAGCACCACCAAGTAAGTAACTTCAAAGCAATAGAGCTCTTTCCAAAGAATATAAAAAAATCAAAAGATTTGCTCTTTAAAAAAATGTTTAGTTACTTAGAACTTAAATTTGGTCCTTCTACTACAATTAATTTAATAAACTAATTGGAATCCTTGTACATTGACTACTGTACTAAAATTTTACTCTGGTTTCACCTTTCTTCCTCATTATACCTGTATTTCTTAGCTGTACCCTTTAATTTATGAGACAATATTTATATTTCAATTCCCTGAAATACCAGCTGGAAAGAAGTTTTCAACTACTTTCTAAATATGGCAATACTTCCCAACCTTTGAAAGTACTATATGCTCTAGTAATTTAGCCAAACATTTTTCAACTTTTTGAGAGTTCATTGCGAATGTATTTTTACACACTGAGTTATTAAAAAGCCCAGTCAAATAAATTTAGCACACATTCCAGACCTGCTATATTCTACCAGAAATCACTGCCTATCCTTGAAATCCCTATTCACTGCTCTGAGTTTTGAAATTTGATTTTTGAATCTGAGTTTTGAAATTTGAAACATTTTGAAAACAAACAAACAGCTTCATAAAATTGAATGAACTCTACCTAACCTTAGAAGCCAAGTAGTTTTGCACTATTTTTTTTCCCTGTTGCTGACAACCACAAAAAATGAAAACTGTGGACTATTTCCATGCTTTTTTACCAGCTTTCTAAGCATGAAGAGACACTTGAGACACATGGAGGAGGGGGTGCATGGGAAGCAATTAATGTGCAATTCAACTTATTTAAAGCACAAGGGATTTTTTTTTAATCTTCAGTTCAGAAAACACAGAACAGTTTCATAAAAGGATGATGTCATAAAAAGTCTCTGTCCCTTCCAAAGTAGTTTTTTCTGGAGTTCCAGCCAGTCTAAAGAACAGTGTGGCAATGGACATTTTTGCAGTACTACAAATCAATAAAAAATAATCAGGAATTTAGTCTAGAAAGCTGCTTAGGAGTGTATGGAATTACTGATAAAGAGAAGCAGGAAGAGACAGAGCTTGAGGAGGTGTATTGCACAGAGCAACAGAAGAAGATTCTTGGAGGTGGAAACAGATGCAGCAGAGCTAATTGTGGATTTGCAGCACTGTAACAACTGGGCTGAACTCTCAGCAATGCAAAGTAATTACTCCCATCCCAGCCAACACAGGACTGCTGTCAGTCCTGTGTATAATACTTTATTTAAAAATACGTGGCATACACTTTAACATACCATGTGGATGAATTATGAGTCTTAAGAGAAGCAGTGGATTCAAGAATTTGTGTTGTCACTTGAACTGTAGTGCTTCATTTACACACATTTCCAGAAGTCATGAGTGTAGCTTAACTTGCTATTAAATCAGATAAAGTTTTAGAAAAGGTGATGAAAGGCTTGTATTCCTGAGGCTACAAAAAGCAGACAGCCTTTTATTCGATGTTGTAATTAATATTATCACTTTCTCTAAGCCTTGTATTTGCTATTAAATCAAGAACTTTAAGCTTTACCTACAGTGCTCTTACATAGTTTTCCTGCAAGAAAGAGAAAGTAGCAGTATCATTACAGCTGACTATTCAAATTCAAGAACAGCGTCTTACAAATTATATATACAAATCCTGATCTGTCGCCCACCCCTGCTCCCTAAAAATCCTTCCTCAGCCTACAAGAGTCTAAGCTCAGCATAGCACACTGTCTTCTAAGTTCCAGAGCTGAAAATGAGAGGGCACTGGCACAGTCTGAGAACATCTAAGTACTTTTACACCATTTTGCTTCATGCAAAATTCATCACATATGCTAAATGCTCTCTTTATGCTTAGAAAGATGGCTTGAAAAGCCATCTGGGGGACATCTCTTCAAGTGGGAAACACCCACAGCAGTCAAACGTTGCCTACACCTATATAGAGAGCTCAGTAAGGTTTGAAACAAGCAGTTATTCTTCTACTGACAAAGCAGAGGGTCTGTATTACACTGTAACAAATAATAAGGAATGCATATTCAGGTTTGTGCAAGCACGAACAAATATTTTCTGCTTTCTCAACCAAGCACTCCTAAAATTTATGCACATCATTTGAACTGAGGTATGGACAGTGAGTTCTGTAGCACAAAAGCATCTCTGACATACAAGAGCTGCACAATATAATTCTACCACCAACAAATGCTCTAAGCACATTTTTTTTCTAAGATAAGAATCATGCAAGAAAGTGATTTAACTTTATAACCAACTGAACAGAAAGGCTGAGCAAGTCAACTACAGGATGAGTAATACAATGGCATAATCATCAGACAAAGCCTAAAAAGACAGGAGAGTAAGAGGCACCATTTCCTTTAACTCAACTCTTCCAGGTCTCATCCCGAATAAAGTATGTATCTATGTGAACTAATTCTGAAAAACATAAAATAGATAACCTGAACCAAGACAGAAGCAGAAACCATCAAGTGTGTGCAACTCAGTGTAATGGTATCCCTGCAAAATGCAAGACACAACTTGTGACTTTAAAGCACAGTACAGCAAGGCTGAAGACTCATCCATGCTACCTGATGTTTCTTTAACATGCCCCAATTTTAAGAAACTTAAAAGCATTACAACTTGGGTTAACTCACAGAAAAAAAGTACAGTAGGTACAAAAAAAATTATTAAATTTGAATGTTTATACCCACTTCTTCAAACATAATCTAGCACTAAGTGCTGTGTGACTTCAAGTAACAGGAGAGCTAATAGAAGAAAAAAAATTGTAGCTCGAGAAGCAAAAAGAAGTCAGATGAAAGGAAACCAGATATTTGGAAATCTAGGTTTTAGTTGCTTGTCCACTTAAATAATTACATACCTTAAAAAAGCCCACAAACCTCTCCTTTTTACCAAGTGATTAACAAAGATATAATGATATATTCCATCTTATCCAAGCAGTTTGCTTAAATCTGAACTGGGACAGTCTTTGACAATCCATTCATTTTTTTGGTGACACAGATTTTGACATTCTGATCTAAAGTCTCATTGCAGTTTCTCAGTTTTAGGCACAGGTTATACAGAATCAATACAGAATCTTTTTTGTATACATTCATTGTATACATACATTGTATACAGATACAATACAGAATCTTTTTTAAATGAATTACTAATTAGGAAATTAGGTCCCTGCAATATGAAATAATTAACTCAAACTTGTGGATCCTACATTTGGAATTAACTGTTTTCCAGATTTCATCAACTCTCTGAAATACGATAAACTTACACCTTCTAAAATTAAACATGATAAGCTCCGCCCACATGTCTAACCAGAACTTTAAAAGCCATTCATTGCCTACCTGAACCATCACTGGAGACTGAACTTGCATTGATTCCAGAAAGGCCAAATAAGGGACACTCTCGATCAGTGTTGATATGACCCCACTTGTGGCATTTAATACATCTCACATTCCTCACCTAAAGGCAACAAAACCAATCGACACAATTTAGTCACCAAGAGGCGTAAGAGAAGCTTTTAGAAAGTTCTGCAGTCAGACAACATTTGAAATACACCCCAGACACCTACAGAGTGAAATTTATGAAACTTGCCTGGATACCAAATGGCTGATCTCTGATATTCATATCATCCTTAGCATACCTGTTATACAAACACAAAAGAAAACAAAAACTCCATTCACTACTATTTTCTAACAGACATCATATACAAAGCTACCTTTTGTTGATAAGTGTGCACCCATTTCAGGGATATAATTCCTGTAAACGCTTTTAATGCATTTTCAAATACGGATGTAAAAATCAAATGAAAATAAAGCTGAACAAGGAAATAGTTCCAGGTTAACAGGTTTTACTAATTAAGTGTCAGGACGTAACAAGATCACACAAGTGGCCTGCTCAAAAATAAAAAAGGGGAAAAAAGGACAAAAAGAAAAGTATATGAAAAAAATCCAGATATCTTACTTTTCTCGAGGAGCAACTTTTTGCCATTCAAATTTGTATTCAGTCTCTCCTTCTTGCTATAAAACAGAAAACACGGTAAGTTTGAAGTTTTTCAGAATACATTTTAAGTAAGCAAGAAGAAAACGTAAAGAAATAATGTAATGAAATACCTCTTTTGTTTCCTCTTTGAATTTTCAGAAAGCATGCAAAGAAAAGAAATGATGCATTAATTATATGTAAAATCCATGGTATTCCCCCCCTATGCTAAAGACAAAACATTTTATGGTTTATACTAATCAATAGTGCAAACACTCAGGAAGAAGCTTTATTTAAATAGAGTGCACTTACAAATAACCAGCCTCTAGTATATAGGTTTAAATCCTGTAAATCCAGAATCACCTTCTAAAACTATGTTGATTTGTTACACAAATAAAAACTTCAAACATTTTTGCAAGAGTAGCAACAATACTTACTTTTAAGATATTAAAAAGTTTAGCAATAATTGCTACTTTGAAATTGCATTTCCTCTAAGCTTAAGAGATTACTATGAGAGCTTCTGAAGGTAAATAATTGCAAAACTTGGTCTACAAGAATGAGTCCATCCAAGCATTTCCAAGTGATTTCAGGCAAATGGGAAGGATGTATCTTAAAGAGAACATGTTTGCTCTTAGAGGAAATGTATTTTCTTAGTTCTTTACTTACATTCAGATCTTGCAAAAATTAAGTGATTGAAATGAGTGTCCACCAGGTATTTAGAAACTTCCATTTATGACACTACTAAACAATCATAGACTCACCAGGCATAGGTCAGGCAGCACTTTTGACTAATGAATTTCAGCATTTATTATTTTTAGAACTTCTGACAATTAATTTCTTGCTCTGCTATTTCCTATGCTTGACAAGCATCAAGATGAATTATGGGAGTAACTTTTAAACAAAAGCAATCTGCTATTTCTGTAGAGGAGAGCAGACCAAAATACAGGTTTGTGTTGTCTGAGTCATTGCCTTGGTAAGGTCTAGTCCTCCTCATCCAGTAGCTTTATAATTGGCTAAAGAAGCATCCTTGGTCGAGGACAGAATTTATGCTGTTTCCTGGAAAGATATTTTACCTGGTTTTTCCCTTCACATTGAACTGTTGCTTAAAAAAACCCCAACCATTCTCTTTGAAAGAAATTAAAGTTTTGTGAGATCACAATTATTACATACTATATATATATCTATATATATATACATATCTATCTATATCTATGTCTGCATATTCTCCCTGAAAAAATTAAAAAATCCCACCTCCTATCATTATCTCACCATGAACACGTTATTTTAAAATAAAATACATTGTGTTTATTTCTTCAGAAGGTTTTTAGCTTTGCAGTACTATCTGCACACAATCAGGAAATTTCAATACCTTTCTTTGCTCCAGGTGGGGCCTCATACATGAAATTAAGACCATTCTTCACACGCTCATCACCCATAAGCAACCTAAATAAAAAGGGCAGTTTGGGGTGTTACACACAAAACAGTCACATTGTTAACACTCACCAAAAAAATCAAAAAACCAGTATGAAATTGTTGTGATAACTAGCATTTTTTCGTTTGTTAATGTGAGTAGCAAAATCTGAGTATCGAAACACCTGAGAGACCAGTCGATGCTTTTGCATGATCCACTGTGTACAAAAATCACACATTGCAATCTCAACTGAAAAGTATGTCCAGAGTTCTGAAAAACAGATTTCTGTGTGATACAAATGTATTACACAAGGTTACTGACTGTTCTGTGAAACGCAGCATATTTTGAAATTTATTAGAAGACAGGCACAAACCACAAAAGCAGTTCTTGCGACTTCTGCTTAATCAGACGTCACTTAATGAATCACTGCCCTCTCCTACTGCAGTCAATGGAGAGAGTACTTCAAATGGCTCACAGCAACATGACCTTCACTACCATGAAAACAAGACAGGAGGAAGAAGAGAGGGACCTTAAGCCAATTCTCACCTGTTATCATAGGATTCCTGTTCTTTCAGATACTGTTGCATTAATTCTTCTTGTTTCTTCTTATCGTATGAGATTTTCTGTTCTGCCATCCATACCTAGTTAAAATAATTAAGCTTCTACTTAAATACAAAAACTATTGCAAAATTTATTAATGTATAAATAACTGGTTTACTCAATTGAAAATGCTTAACGAGTGATGATCACTGTTCTAAAAGCATAAAAAACATTATTTTCATCCAGTATTTTAACAAATGAACTTCCCACAGCAGTAATTTTGAGAAACTCCAAGTTCCAACAACATTTACACACTGAAAAGACAGGAGAAAATTTAGCTCAAAGGGAAAAGCAGGCTCAGAAAATCCCTTGTGGGTGGGTGCCACTGTCTCCCTGTAGCGACCCTTGCTCGGCGACGTCTCGACAGACCGCAACCCCTCGGGGGTTCTTGGCACGGGGCACCGTTCTGGAGAGGACACCTGCAACCAGCTCGAGGCAGGTATGAAATACTGGGAAAACAAGGGCACATCCTGACAGGCGGGGTTTTCCTGGACGGGGTACAGTGCCTATTTGTTCTGAGAATCAGGTGTTGTAAGAGCCTGAGCCAGGAAAATGCGACAGTCACGCACACGTGGGAACAAGAACACCCGAAGCTGCAAGTATTTCTTAACTATTTCCCTGCCTCCTCCTTCCTCTTCGCCCCAGCCCCGGTGCCACCCCAGCAAGGTGCGGAGCGCTACTCGGGCCGCTGCGGTGCCGGCAACCCGTCCCCGCCGGGGCACCCCCGGGCCGCCCTCACCTTCTTGATGTTGGACTTGGAGGCGGGGTGAAAATCCTTCTTGCACATGAAGTTGGCGAACGACTTCCCCATGGCGGCGGCGGAGCGGGAGCCGCCGGCCCCCGCACGGACAGGCAGAGACACAGGGACAGCGACAGCGGCGCTCCAGGGCGGCCCCGGCCGGGCCTTCCGGGTCGGCGGGCGGGCCTTCCGCGGGC
>WBNO01030141.1:98023-134883 GCA_013400575.1 Peucedramus taeniatus
TCAGCCCTCAGCATGTTCCCCCGGCCGCCGCCCCTCTCCTGCGACACCTTCGTGGCGCTGCCGCCCGCCGCGCCCGGGGGCCGCGTGGTGTTCGGGAAGAACTCGGACCGGCCGGCAGATGAGGTGCAGGAGGTCGTGCACTTCCCGGCCGCCGCGCACCCGCCCGGCGCCGCGCTGGAGGTGAGGGCGCGGGGCAGGAGCGCTCCTGCGGGAGGCGGCGAGAACATCGCTGCCAGCCCCTATCTGCGTGCCCAGCCCGCGGTTCGGGGACGGTGACGCGATGTGCGCTCTGACCTCTTGCAGTGCACCTACATCAGCATCGAGCAGGTGGAGAGGACCCACGCCGTGGTCCTGAGCCGCCCCTCCTGGCTCTGGGGGGCCGAGATGGGCGCCAACGAGCACGGCGTGTGCATCGGCAACGAGGCGGTGTGGGGCAGGGAAGAGGTCTGCGATGGAGAAGCTCTGCTCGGCATGGACCTCGTAAGGTGTGCATAAGCTTTTTTTTTTTTTTTTTTTCCTTCCCTTTGTGGTAAATGGTACCGGATTCGGAAACATGTTGTTTGAGTTACATGGGGAAACAGTACTTTCACTTTCAGAAGACACTCCTTCCACTGTTCTAGCCACGGTTAAAAATAAGTATTTCTTGGCAAAAGCAGTAGATTTCTGCCAGGAGCCCATAAGAAGTGTCAGGCATTAGACCAGAATTTGTCAAAGAAGTTAGCAAACATTTTTCTTTCTATAAAATTTATACTAAACAAGACTTTTTCAAGAGCACAGGTGCACTTCACACACTACTGTTTGGGCCTTTTCCTAGGGTCTGTACTCCTTTCCTATTACCCCATCTTTCACACACTATTTTATATTATTGGTCTCAGCTGTCTATTTTTACATGGAAATAACAAGTTCATGTTCCTACACGATAGGTGCCAGTGTAACTTTCATTAACCTACACCAGTCAGTCAATTCTTTTGGTAGTTTCTCCCCAGTCCAATATGTGCACAGGACTTGTAAGCATTTTGTAGGATCCCTCTCCCTGCCATTTGGTATTTACATCTGGTGTTTTTCCCCATGTCAAGTTCATAGAGGACCCACTTCAAAGAAGCCCTTTACCTGACTGGTGTTTCCCTTACCAGATCATACAGCTGGCAGCTGCATATAGAAATATCATTCTAGGTCAATTGGAATACTCAGGCTCAATAGTTCTATGTGAAGTTCATAGTTCCAAAAATGACATTTTCCTTTTGTTTTAGGCTTGGACTTGAGAGAGCAGACACAGCTGAAAAGGCTCTTGGTGTCATAGTTGATTTGCTGGAAAAATATGGACAGGGAGGAAACTGTATGGAGAGCAACATGGCATTTACATACCACAACAGTTTTCTGATAGCTGACAGAAAGGAAGCATGGGTGCTGGAAACATCAGGAAAATACTGGGCAGCAGAAAAAGTAGAAGGTATGGATGATGCTCTTTGTTCTAAACATTTCAAGTGCAATGACCACTTGGAGTTCTCCAGTTTTCATTTACCATTTCATTAAGGCATCAAACTAACCTCGAGCTGCATACATGTGCCTGTAAACAACAGGCATTGCTTCCTGGGGCATGAGTGTGGAGTAGCTGGCAGTTTGTTAGAGGAGCTGACAGGGGCCTTTTCAGAGCCAGAGATAACTGCTCCTGCACTTGGAAAACAGGACAGCAAGAAAGTCAGCACGAGAATGACAGCAGTATGTGTGGTCTTGAGGACGGCAGCAGTCCATGACAATTTCATCTGGGGACACGATTGATGTACTGGGCCCTGAAGTGGCTGATTCTTCCAGTGGACTTAGGAGGACAAGCTCGATCTTTGGATGTCTCAGAAGAAAAATGTAAAGTTGGGAATAATCAGGACAGAACCTGAAATACAATGTTGGCAGTAGAAGCAAATGAGTCAGAAATGAGTGGCGGTGAAAATTTAATCAGAAAAATACATGAAGCTGTGAAGAGAGGGCCAGAAATAAACCTCACTGATCTTGTAGGAAACTCTTCAGAGCTAATTTGCTTTACTTAGCTAATTGTCAACAAAATAGCAAGAAAAATCATTCAATGTATTAAAACAATTCTTTTTGCAATTTACAAACAGGAGGTGTACGGAATATTTCCAACCAGCTCTCTATCACAACCAAGATTGACAGAGAGCACCCAGAATTGAAGGAATATGCCAAAAGCAATGGCTGGTGGGATGGGGAAAAGGAATTTGATTTTGCTGCTACATATTCTTATGTCAATACTGCCAGAATGACCACATCCGGAGGCCGATATTGTGAAGGCTATAAACTTCTGAACAAACACAAAGGTATCCTTTTGATTTTTTTTTCAAGAGATGTGAAGTATTTAGTGAGCTACATTAATTTAAATAATAAATAATTATACATCTGATGCAAGCAGTCATTCACATGACTTGGTGAACCACAGCTTACTAGAATAATTTCTTGCCTAAAAGAGAAGCGCTGAACTTGGAAGTTTCTATCAATTTTTTGCTAATTTATTGAGGAGGAAAAATTAAAAGAAGGGTCAAATATCAAACATACAGAGCTACAGTAACAACCCTGAGAGGTCACATTATGACCATACCACTAAATGCCCTGTAAGACCTGTTCTGAAACATTTTGATAGGCTACATATTATTACTGTACTGCTAAGGAAAAAAACTAGAGGCTAAAACGTATTCCCAGCAGTTTGCAGCCACAAAGAACCTTATGAACAGTCTCAGTCAGGTACCATTTATATAAGGCAACAGCACAGCATTCAGATACATATCTTGCATTTATTTTTGACATTAATTTTAAAATCTTTGTCATTTCACTGTAATGGCTACTCTAAACTTGTGTACTCTACTGAAATACACCAAGAGCAGAAAAACAATTTTCTGTACTCTAAGCAGTCACTAATTCAAATGCTTACTTTTCAGACTCCTAAAGAAAGAACCTATTACTTCACTTCTAACTGCATCCATCTAGCAGGTTTTTGTGTAGCTGTATTCACATGCTCATTTGAAGTAAAAATCTGAATCAAGATTACATTGCACCCCTTTGTTTCTTTTATTTATTTGTCTGAACTCTGCCAGACCAGGTTTAGCATTTAGTTAATGCATCAGAGTGAATTACTTTTGCTATCTTGCTCTAGTGATCATGTAAATCCTGCATTCATTTTGGGAATTGCAGGTTCTGAATACTGAAAGCATTTTCATAATACCTGTATTTACTTGTATTATAACAATGCTGAGATTGTATCTGTGTTTTCATTCTAAATCCCCATTTTCAGGCATTTACCTGAGCCATTTTAAAAATCCCACTAGGTGTTCAGGTTATCAGTCTCATATGGCTCACTTTGTTTAGATTTATTTTAAATAGCTGCCTTAACTAAAAGCTATTTGGTTTACAGCATCAGTAAAATCACTGGTTTCTTCATCTCTCCTTCCCTGCTTTTTCAGTCAGTGGCATTACAGTTCTGGGGTTTTTCCAGGCTGCCTACTATGTGAGGGCCATTTTTAGAGAAATATTATTCATATTTCAAAAAATAGGGAATGTATTTCAGGCATACAAAATAAGAGTCTAGCAATACCTTCTTCCCTGCTGGACAGGTTGCCAAGCTGGAACTGACAAAATGACCATTTCTTCTTTTAACTTCTTTGATTCATCTAGCTTGCTGATTTCTTTAATTCTCTGACCTTCCCAGGCAACTGTAAGAATACTTAAATGTGTTTTCTTGCTGAAATGTAGTGCTGCATGCCTGTCTACAGGCAACCTGGGTCATGTATGAAAAAGTAATATTGGAGAAATGTAACTTAGCAGCAAAGTAACTATTTTAAGAGAAAACAGCAAGGTAGTTAAAAAAATTACGCAGTTAGAACTCAGTAAGGGAAACCCTAAAATATTAAAGTGGTAATGATACCTTCCAATAAAAAAATAAAGAATGAGTGAACTAATGCTCTTCTGCCATAAGCATACCCTCTACTGGTACACCAAGTGTAAAAAGAAAACCATTCTGCAAGAGCTGCCTGTTAGAATATTGGAGGTTTGGTGATACCATGCCAGTATCTGAGCTTCAGTGTACACTACACAGCAACAGTGATATGACTGAATATAATAGGCAGATGTGGAAAGGGTTTTGTTCCTCCTGACCAGGAGTTATTTTCATAGGTACTTGGCAATAAACCTCAAACAGCTTGCTGATAAAGACTTTTCTACAAATAGATGTAGTACTGTGGCTTCTGAGCATAGAATGTAATGTCACTCCAGTGCCTCCTTGAAAAGGATGAAAATAAACAAAAAAACACCAACACCCCCCCCAAAACAAGTGACAGTCTTGGTATTTCATTTTCAAAGTTTCAAAGTTTCACACAAAATCCACGCATGGCTATTATTTTTTTTCTAACTTCAAAGCAAAATAGTGGTATTAACTGTTTAAATATCAACCAGTATTATAATGATTTATCTTCCAGAGAGTGCTCAAAGTTCAGCATTAATCCAAGTTACTAATTTTCATGTGAAAAGTTACTTTGTGAATGACCATTTACTAGACCTATGAAATTTACCTTTCTGGGAAATACCATTTGTCTTTCTACTCCCCCTTTTTTAAGGCATGTTCTTATCACCTCTCTTCAAAATAAATACTTTGGGGAAAGCAATACAAGTGTATTCCATATTAAGGTTTGCCATTAGGATGATTTCTTTCCCCTACCAACATAGACAAACTAAAACTGGCATTGCCTATTTAAGGAAAAAACAGTCAGTTGTAGGGAACATATAATTCAGTTGGTATTGTATTAACTCTGTGGCTAAATTATTGTATTGTATCTTGAATAGGATCTATCACTTCTGAAATTATGATGGAAATTCTTCGTGACAAAGAGAGTGGCATTAACATGGAAGGTGGATTTATGACAACTGGCAGCATGGTGTCTGTACTGCCTCAGCAGCCTAATCTGCCCTGTATTCACTTCTTTACTGGAACTCCAGATCCTGCCAGGTGATGTAGCAGCAAGTAAACTGGATAAAAAATTGTAAACATCTAAATGAAAAAGTGTTGCAGTTCGCCTAGTTATACTCCTTTTTGCTTTGGGTTGGTTTTCTTCTTCCCCCTGAAAAAGCACAATCAAATTGTAGGAGAACATAAATGTAACATTATGCATATTAATGGTATCTACCAACCTACTTAATGGAACACTGCTGTGACAATGACTTTAACACCAGTTAGATGTTTTTTTAAAATACTTTTTTCTTAAAAGAAGCAAGCAGAAGAATTGGGAAAAAATACAGCAATTTACTGACTCAACAATTTTAACAAAATGGTGTCATTAAAGGATCTGTGTTCTATTTTTTATTTCTAGATCTGTATTCAAGCCTTTCATTTTTGTGCCCGGTATTACTCCGTTATTAAAAACTACGTCCCCTACATTTGGTCATGATGATCCAGTTAAGAAGCAGCCACGTTTTCAGAGTAAGCCAGATCGAAGACATGAGCTCTATAAAAAACATGAAAGTGCTGCTGTAGTTATGGAAACTACCAAGGTATGTTGATTAAATTAGATTTCAATGCAAGCAGGTGGTTTATATAAAGTCCTTGCTCACATTTTGTTAATGTGATACCAGTTAATGCCCTTTGATGGATTGCAAAGAACAGTGCAGTGCCCCAGAAGCCCAGTGTGTTGGCATCTGGCAGGCACGTGTTCCTAACACTGCAAATTGCAACCAACACTGCTGTACTGGCAGGCTGAGCCCCAGGTGAGGATCTGTGCTGCTCACCTTGCAGAGCAGCCCCCCACAGACTCCCACACCAGTCCGATAATGGGGAAATGCTCGAGCAGCCAGAGGCAAATACACAACTCCTGCCAAGAGTTCCTACAGCTATTAAGGCCCCTGGTCTGAGGTGGGAAGGAGACCTTGCCTTTGATCATTGCTTGGTATGGACAGGAAAGGAAACAAGATGACAAAGGTAGCTGAACACAGATGTGAAGCAGGAAGGTAGCTGCTTACTTTTAGCAGTAAAATCTCTCCTATTTACAGATATGTCTTCTTAAAATAAGTCATATCCCCACTTAAGTTTTGGTAACTAATACCTAAAGAAGCTTTAATATTTCTTCAGTTTGTCAGACAAAGGAGATGAAGTGAGTGCTAGATATTAGGAAAGATATCTAAGAAAACCTGTAATGATACTGATTTCTACCAACATAAATGTGTACCCTAGAAATTCTTAAAATATTAAAATAAGGACAGTAGAACAGAATTTTGTTAGGGTGATTACTACATGCTCTGTATAGTTTTTAGTGAAATAAATGTATCTTTTTTCAGGACAAAGGTAAAGAAATGCTCAAAGAGATACAGGAGTTGGAGAAACAGAAGATAAGGCAAATGGAATCAATCCTGCAAAATGGATGCCTTGATACTAAACAAGTAGTTAATCTTTTTTCACAGTGTGTAGAAGAAGAACTCAAAATATATGGCTAAGAATATTATTTGAATGCAGTAAAATCTGAATTATAATTGGGTTTTCTAATGAAGAGGCTATATAGATTAACATCCTCTTTTCACTATATCACATAGCATGGATAGTTTTAAAGATGCAGATTCATATTCAAGTCAAATGGCTTTTGATCATAGGAAGAATGGTGGAAAGGCTCCTAAGAGCCAGGCAGTGGTGTTGTACGTGGCACAAAGCTGTCAGCAAAGATTAATTTTGCCAACAAACAGATGCAATTAGAATGCAATACCTGGACTAAATTAGTGAATAGCCCCATCTCTGAATGAAGAACACTAACTCAGCTCTGGAGAACGCAGTTCTAGTGTACACACACGGAGCTTGTATAGTCAGGAGAACTGTAGCAGACTTTGACTACCTGAATTAAAATGGCCATGCTGAAGACTTTCTAAAATGTAGAAGCTCTGATGAACACTGAAGAAAAAAAAAAGTACCACACAAACCAAGGAAAATTGATACTCAGTTGTTCAGTAAAACCATTCTAAGATACATTTCATATACGCACCTTCTACTCCTTCAATGTAAAATGAGGCTAAGAGTTCAAGACATATTAAAAACAAATCACAGTTACAAGAATACTATTTTGCTGTGAGTGATTGTGAAATCTTATTACATGGAATTCAGCAATGCAAGCATCCTGTAAGTTCCCCACAGATTTCACTTTCCTATTTTTCCCATGCTGATAGTTAAAAATAAACTTATTTATATACAAAATGATTATTGTCAAATTAATTTGCAGTGCACTTTATAACATCATGGGGGAGTTCTAAAATGTTTCTTAAATTGTTACTTTTTAAAATTGGGCAACTAGAAAGGAAGAGGTTGGGATACACAAGTATATACATGTACTCAGCAGAACACTTAAAAGTACTTTACATTTTTTTCATTTTATATAAAGCCTTTTAAACCATGACTTTTTTGTTGGAATTAATAGGCTATGGACTTAATTTAATCAAGCTTTTTGCCCTACCAGAAACTCTTCCTTCCTGATCCTGTTTAAAAGTAATGATCAATATATGGCACCACTTTTATAATCTGTGGCAGGGGCCAAACTAAACAAACAACAAAGAAGATTCTGATTTTACCTCATAATAAATAAGTCTGGATAACAAGCATGACTGTAAGGAAAAATAACCAAAAAAAAGTACTCAAAATGCAGCACTTCTGCAAACCTTCAGAGGAAGATATGAAATGGTGCACTAGAGCTGCAGCAGCAATGTGGGACATAACACTGCATCCCCATAGACAGAAAACCACAGAAAGATCATTCTTTGACTATTTTTCACATGCAGTTTTTTCATTCTGTATACTGTTCAATACCCCACTGGTAAAAAAAGTTAAATATAAAGAAGAGATAGTCAATGAAGTTTGCAGAATTCATATGAAAATTAAGAACTTGTTAGAATTTATTCCTTCTGATCCTACAATAAGAGTAGAAATTAATTTGTGATGCTGTGTTCAGATTCACAGCAAGAAACTACTGAATTAGGAAAGGCTTGTGAACTTTCTATTTCTAGTGACCTAATGTGTACCACATGGCAGTAGAAAGCAAGAGTGGGAGGTAAGACAAAGTATGTTTGAATTGACTGAACATTTTGTGCCTCTATTGACAACAAAATTTCTTAGAAGTTCAGTAGCACAATGGTTCAATACAGAATTCAATAGTCCAGTTTGATAACTGGAAGACAGATTTAATAAAAATTTGCTGTATGTATCTGTTTTCTTTATGGAATGTCCATATCTAACAATTATGTATCTTTTTCTATTTTTGATCATGAGCTGTTCTACACTGATCACTTCAAAGCATCAGTAAATATCAGGTGAAACTGTGCTGGAAACCAAGGAATGAATCAAGTTTTCAGGCAATATAGCAAACCAAGTGAAATAGGTTTATGCTACAGTGCAAAGATGGAATTTACACAGGAAGAACAGCAGTGAAGTTGGAGCAGGCCTTTAAGCAAACTTCTTGGCCACTTAATCATGGGGTGGCAATGAACCAGTTAAGCACATTGGTCCAGTCCTAACGCAGGCAGATGCAGTCCAACTGTGCCTCTTATTTAGGTATTGCTTTTTTCTTGCTGGTCTACAGGATACAAAGTAAAAACAATGTAATGTGTGGAGACAGGTAAAGTGATGGCCAGCAGAGTACAGGTTATTTCAGTACCTTTTTCCTTGGGATTTCATTCTCCTAGAAGACATGCAATGTAAAAACAGAGAATAAAGATGGGATCAGGAGAAACAAATAATCCTCCCTCCCACAACCTTCTATTAAAAAAAAAAAAATTAAGAATAGAATGTCCCCTAGAGGGCAATCTTCACATGGGTTTTCACCTAGGAATGTATCTTTAAAAGTCTAGAGCATTATGAAGGATCATTATTGAAATAAAAAAGTACTAAAATTTAGTACTAGAAAACTAAGTGTTACATCCCTCCCTGTTCATTATGGCAGTTATTTTGAGATTAGTCCTAGAAAAAAGATCCAATTTTTCACTGGACATTCCTCTAGACTTGTTCAATAGATGTTTTCATGGAACTTAGCTTCCAAGAGATTCATCCCAAACTAATCCACCTTCAAAATAAAGGAAGTCATTGCACCAGTGACCACTTCTTTAAAGCAAAGCTCTTTCTAACTACCAGAAATCCAGGTAACAGTATATCAACTATTGACAACATCAGCTTGTCAACTATTCAAAATTTGCCAGTGCTCCTTGGTGGAAGCAAATATTTACCAGATAAAAGGGTTACTTAACTTTCTAAAACAATTTAAAGTCTATTATTGGCTTCCAGAAGTACCCAGTGATTTAGAAGCAAAATATTACATCCTGTATTTCTTTCCTAGCTTTTTTATTTATTAACCATCACAGACTTATCAGACTAATGGGTATGATATCAGCAGTCACAATGTTGTAGCAGTAAATCTAAGAGAATGTGGTGTTGGTTGATAATCAAAGGTGTTCTCTATTAGATTTGTAACAGAGAGCCTTTTCTACACAGAAATTTTGATCAATTTCTTATTTAAAAGAGATATGCTGTGTTCAAATGTATGGGAAAGCAAAGCCATTATAAAAAGGGAAGCAGGACTTTTATGATGAAAATGAGAAAGACAAGAGTGCAAGAACAATGACTATAAATAGAACTGCAAAACTGCCCTAAGACCAAATTCTTTAGTGTTTGAAGAATTAATAAAAAAAACTGTATTTGGTAAGTAGATGACAATGTGACAACTTCTAGTACGGAGGTATCTTTGGGTGGACACCCAGTAAGAAGTGCTCTGCCTACTTGTAAGGGACCAAGGATGGATTTAAGAAATACCAGGACTGAAACACAAGAGCCACAGTAACAAATCTCTCAGAAAAACACATTTGCTGTAAACCTTGACGTGCACACATAACCTTTCACACACCACATCACAGCTTAGAACTCTGAAATCAAGTAACAGATTTATTGACAAGATGCAGTATTTAGAAGCCAGACATACTTGCAGTTTCTGCTCTTAAGTCACATATATCTACTTATTCCAAAATATTTGATGCAGATGTCTTCAACATTCATAATAGGAATACACAAACGTTTTCCTTTGTGGCCACAGCCTGATACAGACATCAGTTATATTGTTGATGGAAAACATTAAAATATACCAGGTTGTACAGCATACATAAGCAGCAGGATGTTATGTTTCTGTGCACACTGCAATCAGACTGACAGTAAAAGGAATTACTTTTTCAATTTAAGTCTTGCAGGAAATGATAGCAACCATAAAACAATTGCTTGTTGAATAGTGGCTTACGCTGCTAAAATCACTTTTATTTCTTAATACAAAATAGATGCAAAAGTAGCTGTAATAAAAATCTGTGTACTTAAATAAAATGGGAAAAAAGAAGGGAAAGACTTTTTTTTTTAAAAGGATGAGAAGACTTATTCATATGCTTGAGCAAATAATTTTCAATACCTGGATTCCTTTCCCTCACTACATAAAATTTTTATCTAGACATATAAATGCTGTTCTTGCAGTTTTAAAAGGGCAGCATAATGGCTATCAGATACAATACTTTGTCTTTAGCCTTTTCAAAATATTGTAGAAGACACACAGGTCCTCAGATTCTGCCTTTAGTGCACAGGAATCTGAGTGACACTAAAGTAACTAGTAGGAGGATACCTGAGGTTTATTAGAAACCTGTGTTAGGCAATCAACTAAAATCTAGGATATTTAGCTACTCTAAACCTTAATCTGGATGTTAATTTAGGATTCTTTTAATAATAGATTTAAAAGGCATTAATTTAATTTTAAAAGTTTTACAATTTGAGAAAGAATTTTGTCTTGACTTGCACATGTAACCAAGGCTTCCATAAAATCTTTACTTGAGGTTGGCACTTCTGATTTAAACTGTAAAGGCTAATTTCAGAATGCAAAAATCTGCTCTTGATAAAGCTGTCTCTACCACCACAAGGCAAAACTTCAAAACAAAATGTTTACTCCATTATATAATTTCCTATTTTGGGAGTGTGCTGAATATTTCTATGGTTTTAAGATTTGGTAGATTTGTACAAAACCATTACTTATTCCACTCAGTATTTGCCCAGTTTTAATCCCCTGATATGGGAAACATTGTCATAGCAATTCTTTTTAATTGGAGTACTTTAAGGGAGAAAAAAACCCACCTGATCTCAGGTGTAAGCAGCTAAAAAAAGTTCCTGGTGTTAGACAAGAGCAGAGTAGTCAAAACTGAGGTATGACAGCAGAACTCCTACTTCTGTGAAGTCAGGGGGAATCCTGACTGTAAACAGGCATCAATAGTTCATCACACTAAAATATGGAGAACATCCAGCAACATGAAAAATACCTTTCATGGGATTTTTTTTTTCCTCATTGTGGCGTCAGTATTAAAGCTGCAGTTATAATGCCTCTAAAATACAACAGTGACACATACCATTTAGTAAAATTTGTTTTGCTCAAAATGGAAAAAATGTTCCAAATCCAGAGCATCTGGTTTTGTTTAGTAGCATTCTGGTTGGAATGCTGACTAAATATAACTTTCTACCATTTCCTTCAGAATAAACACGAGTAGAACACATCTCTTAATTTTACAAGGGAGAATAACACAACAATTCTCTGAGAATGAAATACTTCCAATTTCAGTAGTGAAGGCAGAAGAGGTGGTCACACTCCCCCCAGCTACCTGTTCTTTGCCTGCGTGTCAGGTCAGTGGCTCTCAACTGCAGCTGCTTTCTTGGGAATGAAGCGGTAATACAAGTACTCATCCCGAAACTCAAACTCATTGGTTATGTGCTGCACGACGCCTCCTTTCAGCAGCCTGTCCCCATACACCACAGCTTCTCCACGGTCAGAGGCAAGGCCAACTTGCATCAGCCAGTTCACCAGGTCACAGCCAAAGAAGATGCCAGTGGAGATCTTTGCACCACACCTGTATGTCAAAGGAATGATTCACCCACATGTTCTGTAAATCTGGTATCACCACTGCACGATGGGGAAAGGCAAGGAAAAATAGCAGGAAACAAGGAAAGACATCGTGATAGTTAAGAGCATGTTAGAAAAGAATTTGCAAGTTTTGTATATTTGGGACATGCCAGTGTTCACTACCTTTTCCTACTGACATTTCAATGAGAAGCAATATGGACATACAAAGTTGATTTAGGCTTCTAAATAAAGTTCAAATTGCAAATAAAATTCAGTGGACACCAGTAGCTGTTTTCCTGAAAACTCACACAATGTAATTCTGTTTCTTGGATACTTACTTCCCATGTACTTCTTACCATGACCCTTTCTGCAACGAAGTATCTGATCTGAGAGCAACCAGCCCCCAGCAACAGGGATTTTGTTTGATTTTTAATTGTTTTTATAATTTCTGAACACTTTCAAACAGACACTAATTGCTTAAACATATTGTAAACAAAGTCCATTTATAACTTGCATATCCTGTTAAATACTGACCACACATGCAGTACTAAGAATAAACAAAACCTTTACAAGACTATTTTTTAACATATTTATGAATTAATGATTCTATCATCTGCCTAGTTTTAGCAGATGTACCATGCAAAAATTTACCTGCAGCAATGAATGTTTCTGGTTATTTAAAATCTATTATGTGGAACCCAAGCACAGGGTTTCTATAGATGATTAAGAGCTAAAAGACAGCATTTTTTCCCTACTTTTTTTTTAAGTTAAAAGCAGCAGTAACACAGAGCAAGTGTTAACATCTGTTAGCAGATGCAAAAATGAAAATAAATTAAAATCCATGGTCACAATATCTCAGTTACAGCACATTTAAATCAAAGAGGATAGGATCAAGTTAGATGAATATTTAAAATGACAAGATAAATGCATTGTTTTAATTCTGGAGAAATAAGACATGAACCAAGTTCTGCACATAATATTGCAACAATAAGGCAACAAATGTCATAATTTCATGTATTCTCAGGTGGATATGATTAATAAAAACCACAAAGTACAACTAAATGAACAGCCCAAAGCCCAAGAAACCACAATAGCAGCAGAGGCACAGGAAAAACAGCTGTAAAACCTGCTCTATTTCACAACAGACATTTTCTGATACATCCTTCTTATGGAACACTACTGACTTCTGAAGAGACTGAACAAAATCATGATGCTGTCTAAAACAGTTCTGCAATATGGTTTTGGACTACCTGCCCATTGAAAGACCACCCCACCCTGCCAAGCCAGTCCTACTTAAAAGCTTACATTAGAAGAACAGTCAAAGTGTCCTGTTAGAACAATTTCATGTCTCCATTTCATATGTTTAAATAAAGGCAGAATCTTTTTCTTGTTCCTGCTGCTTCTGTCCACTTTTTCCTTCTCATCTACCTACACATATCTGAAGGCATAATCCTTGATTTAGGTAATGTGATTTGCCTCTGAAATCTTTACTGGTCTCATCAATTGAAGCTTGAGCCTCATTAGTGGTATGAGTAAAAGAAACTATATAAACTCAGAAGCTGTCAAAGTTATAAACCCACTATTATCTCACAGGTTGAGTGGTCTCTCAGCACACACTAAAATCAGTTGCAACAGTTTTGCCTCCTATAAAAGCTACATATTAGTAAACATTCAGTTACAAGTACAGAAAGTGTCTTATTCTACAAACAAAACAAACAAAGGGTCTTAATGCATTTCTAGAGGTGTTACCGTATACATGGTTTTAGAAAGATTTTGTCCTCTGAACTCCAGTTAAATGCAAAACCTGGAGAAATCCCTTAATGATATAAAACTTTTTATAATTTATTTAAAACCTAGGTGGGATAATATGATAACTTGTGCCTCAATGTTTCAGTGTAAGGCTAGAAACATTTCTGTTACAGTTCAATTTTTAATCCTTATCTTGAGGTTTGAATAAATACACACAACAGGAATCACCCACAAAATTAACTGCATTTCACTGCTTTCAAAAGATGAGCTATGTGCTTTGTAACAGGTTATGTGTGCAGGGAAGAACCTTACCTTCTGCCTTTGACAATACTTTTGACACAGTGATCTCTGTGATAACGAACAAACTGTTGACAGGTCATCCTGATCTCCTCAGGTACAGAGGCATCTGTATGTCCTGCTGCTTCTCTTCCACTCCAGAAAAACTCAAGCCTAGAACACACCAAAAAAAAGAGAAGAATTCAAAACAGCAAATCAAACAGGAGCATTTTTTTGGAAACTGCAAATAATAGAATGGACCTCTCAGGAAGCTTATCACAACTTCTTTTTGTGCCCAGTACTTTACATATAATCTTCCTAATATATATTATATGGCTTATAAACACAGAGGTGTTATTCTAGGCTTGGGCAGAAGGAAAGTCAGAGAGCAGCTGGGAGCCAGCTCTAGCTGCTGGATTCACACAGCAGCCAGTTAGCTCTAAGGTAAAGGCAGCTTTGTACAACTCATTCCTCCACTGTGAAAGGGCCTGTCCACACAAAGTACTGGCACGGGGTTATGAACACAGTGCTTTAAAACAGTGGTGACACATTCTAATTCAGCATCCAGATCTAAGTTTTAGTTTATCAGCTGAAATTATTTCTGAAGGTCCTTCATTTGGCAAAAATTTCACCACTAGGGAGCCTGCAGGACCCAGGTCTTTGAAAGTGTCATTAGGATGGCAGAACAACTTCACATACAGTGAACTGCAATTACCTCTCTACAAGTGGGAGAGAAATTTGGAAGATTAATGAAATTGGAAACCAAGTATTATAGCACTGAAAACCCAACACCCTGCAAAAATGGTTATTAGTAATAATTAGGTTTATAGGTGTAAGTGCAAAGATTCTCTTTACCTTCGCTTGAATGGCAGAATGATTAAATGCTTATCTAAGCCAAAAATACCAAAGCAAATGAAGCCCTGAAGACAAAAAATAGAAAAATCAACATGAAGCAAAAGCTTTGGTTTCTGTAGAACACAAATTAAAGAGTCAGTGCCAAATACATTTCATGTATACATGGAAAGCATCCCTCTTTTCAAAATATCATTCAAAATGCATTTTGTTTCTGCTTTGATTTTTCATTTGGACCTTAAAAACGCTTATCAATACCTAACAGTCCATCATATAAAACCTTCAAGAAATAGTTCAGTAAAACTAATGCTGTGACATGCCACTTGACACTTTGGGATAACTGGTAACCTTACACAGCCAGGTATTGAATCTATTTTTGTTAATGCCAAGGAAAGAACAGACTTACTGTAATTCGAGTGCTAGAATGCTCTCTACTTAATTCATTTTTCTGTGCAGCTTTTATATAAAACTATCATTACTTGATACTGCAGTGCATCCTGTAGGCACAAGTGCCATGGATGTGTAAAATATTCCTCTAGTATTAACACTGCCTGGCTTTCACCTTCATGGGTGACAAAGCTGCCTTGTGTCAGGTGCACTGAAATAGGCCAGGTGCAGCCAGAATCAGCATCCATCTTCAGCTCTTCACTATGGTGCTGTCACTGAAACCAGAGATAGTCATTTAAACCTTACAGAGAAAGCATCCATGCAGCTGCCTTGCTACTGATGGAACTCCACAGAAGAGACACCAGTGAAGCTTTGGTACAAATAAGGCTAAATTCCTAATCAGTTTCCATGAGCATTTGGCATTCAGTTGTCATTTGCACTTTCGAAAGTGTTCATGGTCATAGAAGATGTGCATTATCTGCTGCAACACCCACCAACATGGTCATTTTCAGAACAAACATTGGTAAGTACCTGACCAAAATTAAACACAGCACAGAAGAACTGCAGTTCCACATACAGCCTTCCAGGCTCTTGGTTGAACAGCCACCACAAGCAACTGGAGAGATTCTGTAAACAAAACAGAAAAACAACAAAAGCCACAAACATAACCTGACTGTTAAAAATCAAAAGCTTTCTTCTCTTCACATGCTAATAATTCTTGCACAATGCTCATGGGTCTCTACTTGAAAATTATTCAGATAAAGACAAGTAAGAGGGAATAAACACCTTAAAACATCATCTCAGGCTTAATAGCTTGGTAGGAGGGGGAACCTTGGCTGTTTTAAACATAATAATGCAAAACACAGCAGTGTAAGAGTTCTTTACATGTTTATGTAAGGAACTTGCCTCAAGCATACTTAGGTTTTCAACATAACACAGACAATATGAGCCCAGACAGATCTGCAGTGTTTGTCTTAAGGCTGCTTAGCTGAGGCCAGTGCTTTCTACATATTTCTTGCAGAGTTAGGATCATGTTAAGGTGAAGCACATACCACTACAGCTATTTGAGATGCCTGACAGAAGGAGGAAACCTCCCAGGTTAACCCATCTGGGTGTAAAGGCTAATTCTTTAAAGTAACTGATCTTATTTTACAGTGTCTACGTAATCATTCAGATACAGCTAAATGTATCAGTTGGGGTACCCCTTAAATATAAAATATGTTTAAAAATACTAGCATGGAATACTTGATACAAGAAATTTGAGAGGGAAGCATTTCATTTTGTAATTTAACAGAACTTGAAAAGCAACAGCAGTAGCTATTAACCCACATTGTTGTGCTGTACTGTCCTGCTTTGTAGTATTATATATTTGTGCCACAGTATTTTCCATCTCAAACAAAAAATGTTTCTCACAACTGACATCCACAAGAAACTCAACTGAACATTACATTCAGAGACCAGTTTCTTGCCTTTGTAACAGCTAAAAACTAAAATTATATCCCCAACACAATTACATTCTGGTATTACACACTTGTACACAGGAGCAACCACCAACACATCTTGGAGTCAGTAATGATGGGTGGCAGCACTAACTTAGCAATGTTGCTCCAAACACCACTAAAAACAACAAAATTGCATTTTCCCATTTAAAACAGTCTTATTTTTAACACCTCAGAGAAATCCAAGTTCCAATATAAGCCTGATCAGATAGAACAATTTTTGTAGTCTCCTTCAGAAGCAGAATTCAGTTTATATTTTTAATTGATTATTGTCTAGGGAAGAAGACCAACTCTTGAGAAAATTGGGAAGAGGGGTAGTAGTGATGAATGATATAATGGTAAAACTTCATTTTTTTCCCTTTAGGGTTCTCCAGTATCTTGTTCACTATCATCAGTCTTAACTTGCATTTAATTTATGATGTGGCACAGAAAAATTAATTTTATGACATCCCTCTTCCAGTAAGAAACCAAAATATAGCCTCTGTTTTATTTAATGAATTGTTACTTAAGCAATTGGAAGATTTTTACTGGATTGTCTACATAGCTTTCCTAAAAATCATTCTACCTCAATGAGTTAACATGGGGAGAAAAAATATTTACAGCAAATAGGCCAACAACAAGAAGTAAGCACAGCAGCACATGTCTGGCCAGCTGTTTGTCTCCAGTCTGTAGAAGCTGTTCTTCCTGAGCCAACACACACGTTTGAGCACTGCAGTGACTCACACACTGATCCACTGAAAAACAAATCAGAAATTTTTTCATTAGGCTTCCATCTTGAGAACTCCATGAACAAACTTGCTAATGTAACTTGCTGAGTCAAATTACCTTTTTAAGTATCTCTACTGAAGTGACACACACAAAATTTAATTTTGGCTTTGACAATAACCTGTTCAGACATCTACTCTCAAATGAAGCAGTTGAAGTTTACATGTGCTCCTAAAACTAAAGTTTTTCCAACAGAATTGTTCTTTCAAAGATTTAATTCAAACTGAATGTGTGATTAACATTGAGAAAACACTATTAGAAATAATGAAAATAATGAAATAATAACGAATAATGAAAAAAATATTTCTCTGAACAGTTTTTAAATTTTATTTCTGAAAGAAATCAAATATACTGTCAGCTCTAATGTTTTTACTCTTTTATCTCTACATCAGACATATCTACGTCAACCATATTTATTTCAGGCCTGTGACTATATTTTTAACACAGTATATCAGAACACGATCATTATACTACCAATGTAAGGAGTCAAACACAAAGAGAATGGATGCTTGTCCTCCAGCTACAGAGTTCTAAGAAATTCTGAGCATCCTCCTCTAGATGGCAGTGAAAAACTTCCTGGCAAGGCCATACATAAGAATTTGTACCAGATAACTCTGAAACAGTTCAGTGAGATAGCAGAAGAATTAGTAATCATTGCAGCCAAAGTTACACAAGTGTATGCATTACAATTTCCTTTTACTGATTAATAGTTTTGAAGTGTTCACTCAGGAGGTCGATAAAATTTCCACTCAATCATAAGGTATTTTCTACCTTATCTTTTAGGATAAGAAAATTAAATGGGCCTTCCTCTGTTCTTGAAGCCATTCTTATGGTGCTTGTCTGAATTACTTAATGGATAAAATAGTTGGCAATAGGCAGAAAGGGAGCATTTTGTGAGACGAGGCATAACTGAAGTATGCCTCAGTGTGAAATATTTAGATGAATTGCAATTTATGTTGCATGCAAACAAAAAATAAGGATATGATCTTCTTGTTAAGAATGCATGAAAACAAAAAAACAAAATAGGAAAAAGAGCCAAGCTGTACTGGCAGCTAGCTTTGATTACTGACAGTGATGTAGAGTGAGAATGCACTGGGCATGCAGTTTTCAGACAGGTGCTCAACAGTCAGTTCAATCCATTTTTTTCTATTTTAGTGACTCCTAAGGCCCTCTTACTCAATTTACTCCATCTCTCTTCTCTAGACATAAATAGTACACAGCAGTATGGACATTTAATCTAATTTGCAGTAAGCACTTGCTCCTCCAGATCTCATTTAGTGTTCAAAACCTGTGCCTGATTACAACAAAGGCTTTTTTAAAAGATGCAAGATGTGAATATAAGGATGTAAAAAAGTGGTTTATGTTAAAAGCTTGATGCAAAGTAGGGTTATGCATTCAACTTCCCAGCATCCAAACAAGACAACAATGGAGAGGTAAAGTCTGAATGCTCAGAACATACCAAAGTAGCTTTGTGGTAAAAAGAGTGACATCCAAAACAACTGTCCATTTTGAGCACTGAAAGACTACAAACAACTATCAGCAGAAGAGAACCAACATCTGTAATATTGTCTAATAACTGAATTTAATACAAAATATCAGTTATCCAGGTGGAGTTGAGAGAACAATAGCTCCAACAGTTTCTTTGTGAGAATAACACACAGATGTTGGGGAAGAGCCTGTAGTATTGAAACAAGGAGATACTACTGCTTTACCTGTCTCAATTGGAGGAACCTTGCTTTCAACAGCATTTGACACTGCTTTGCTGTCTTTAGCACAGGCTAATTCACCATTTGTTGTTTGACAAGAACAGCAACCTATTAAACATATAGTAATAGGATAGTTAGCTTCCTTCATTATCATAATTTATTTTCCAGGTGTAACAATATATTCTATGCAGCTTTAACTATTATGCTCAAAAATAACCCAAAAGGAGAAGACAGACCTATTTTTTTCTGATTTGTTGAGAGGGTAAATGGGTCACTAATACTAATAGCTTAACACTACCACCATTGAAGCACCAGAATTACTTTTAATTATAGGCAAAAAACCAGGAAGTGATCAAAAAGGCTACATATAAGAAAGGATTAGAAACACAGTGAGCTTTTCTGTTGGCATTTAATTCATTCTCAGAGAGTCAATTTAGTGGGTAAATAATCTGAGATGCCTAGTGGACTGCACTTATCACATCCTTATCAAGGCATCACTACTTACATAAAAATCATCCACAGACTTTTCTTCTTGTCCACTTACACAACTCTTACAAATGGTAACAATCAAACTTCTTTAGAAACACAAACCTAAATACTTGGGCAGCTATATCTAGATTTTCTTCTGTCCTAATCTAACACCTGAAGCTGTAAACTGTCCTTCTCAGGTCAGAACTACATTTGAAATATTAATTCACAGCACCCTAAGCCAATTATTCTTTATACAAATATACTTTGTCTACCTTTTTCTGCAGATGTCTGTGCAGAAGATTCTGGAGAAGATTGTGCAGAAGATTCTGGAGAAGATTGTGCAGAAGATTCTGGAGAAGAGTGAGTCATAGTGGCTGAAATGTGATTCTGCCCACTCCCGTCCACTTCAACCTCCTCCACTGAGCTACGTGGTGAGTATGGGTTCAACACCCCATAGCTGGACCCCTGCCTACTTCTGTTCATGCACATCAGTGAGATACCTGACATCAATATACTGATGAACAGTACCACTGCTGTGGTAATTATCTGTTAAGAAAGCAAAGAAAAGGTACTTAAATATAAGAAAATAGTTGCATATGTCTGCCTTTCTAACTTCTGTACTTTTCCAAATACACTTACAAATGTGTCTGAGCAAGACTATGTTTCCTATATTTACTGCTCTGCACCTCATGGCACTGAAAGAGATTTATTCTTCTGCCTGAGTAACTCAGCTTTTTTGTTTGTTTTTTTAAGAGTGGACCCCATGCAATCCAAAAACATCCCCTCATTGTCTTCCCCTTTCCTCTCAAGATCACCAGTGTTCTGGGTTAAGTTCTGCTCAGGTACCTTTTTAATTCCAAAGAGGAATGTGCTCTAATTTACATTCTTTAGCCAATGGGGAGCACCCTATTAATTAGCCTTTCCTTCTAATCATCTGCACTGATACCCAGAATCCACTCTGAGGCTATTTAGTACTTGTGAAAGTGCCAGGTGAACAATCCTGAATGACTCATGGACTCTCTGTCCATAAGAAAGAGAGGGAGAAAACATGACAAATACCTATGCCAGTACACTTTCTATCCTCTGATAAGAGGAACTATTTGCTGGTAAAAATGGTAGTTCAGAGTCTTTCAACATATGATTGTGCTGAGAAGCCTACCACAGTGCAAGCAGTTACTGCTACACAGGTGATGCATATCCTATCTATTACAGACCAAAAGCCATTAATTAGATATTGGATAATAACAATTTCAGATAACTATCATGCTAGAATACAAATGAGTCACCAGGAAAAGAGCTTTGTAATTCATTACCACTCCTAAGTTTTTTCTTTAAGAAGCCTACTCCCTTTTTTCCTTAGTCGTAGCTGCCTAAACATGAAGGTCCTTCTCCTCTAATGTTCCTAGTGGTTCATTAGAAATACATTTTTGTATCAATTTATAAGCATTCTACAATGATACTTTAATTACAGTAGCCTGTACTTTGACTGAAAGCTACTTGCACAGGTAGCATGGCAGAAGTCTGAAGTGATGAGGACAGAACATGCTCATACCTGATGTTTTCCATAGAAAAAGGCAGAGTCAATACTAGTGTTGTTACGTTCACCAACAATTAGTAAGATTCCTACCAGAACTGTTGGGACTCTGAAAGAACAAAATAGGAAGTACATAACATATTTATCATGCTCCCACTAATTCAGCAGGAAAGCACTTGAATTAACTTACCCCCATCCAGCTACGATGATAAACGCAATGGGAATCTTTACTGTTTCTCTCTTCTTCAACAGAAACAAAGAAAAAGATAGAAAACCTAAAAAACCAAACAAAACCAAAAGAAAAGCCTTGTTTATTATTAAAAAGGGAACTGCTAAGTACAGAGCCTAGAAATTCTATTATGTGACCTGCTCAGCAGTTTAAAATATTCTTCTCACACCTTTAAATATTCCAAAATAATTTTTCTGATTGTATTCTGAGAAAGTAAATTACAAATATCCATTGCCTAAAAAATCATGTTAATAGTAAAACATTGAAAAAATTCCAGGACATTTTATATTAAATATTCACTTTTAAATGCTAAGAAAGGCTCACAAGAGTAAAAAAGATGTCATAAGAACATTTAAGATACAAGTAATTTCTTAGGCATTAACAGCAGTTTTCTATCCCAATACTCTTTACTAACTAACAAATAGTGTTGTATTCAGTTATAATATTTCTCTAAAGACTGACTAGTTCTTTGTAAAGTCCATGAAAAATGTAAGTAAAAAGTTTTGCATATTTTTACGTATGTAACTCTTCTGGGAGTATCTTCTGGAACTGCCTGGCCTACTCGCACCTCAGCAACTCAGCAACATTCTCATGTGGAAGCAAAGCTAGTATTTATGTTAGGCCCCACCAATCATGAGCTATGTACTTCAGCTAAACAAATATAACTCACCCCAGAAAAACACCACAGGAATTAAACCCACAGATTCTGGACAAAAATATCTTGAATACCCAAAGTCTCTTTTCTTTTGATCATATATGTAAGGTTCTCCAAGTTTCTTGAAGCATCTTTCAATTCTTTCTGTTTCAATTCCTGCATTAATCTTACACCCACATATTGTTTTTAGAAACTACAATTTCCAGGGGAAAGAGGTGTTAAAGCTACTGGGGTACTTCCCTTCATTCTACATTTTCTATTTTTCTGTTGCACCAGTTTTTAAATCTACTTAATGCTGAATAATTAAAATCTTAAACTCTGCATTAATTAAAAATCATCATTAAGACTTTGACTAGCTGAAGGGCAACCCCCCACATTCACTCTATTTGTAGTTGCTTCTGCCCTGAGAGTAGGCTCTTGTCTCTTGTCACACACCAGCCAGGCTACTGTATCCAGCAAAGGCAAGCCACACCTGCCCAGGCAGGTGAAGAAGCTTCCAACAGCAGCAGCAGTGCCTAACACTAAACCTCAGCACAGCTTACAAGTATCCCCACTTGCAGAACTACAAACATGTGAAAGGAACAAGCACTCCAAAGAATATAATTAACATTATTTCAGGACAATAATCTTTCATTACAGTATCTGGGCTCTGCCTAGAAAAGTCATACCTGTCCATAGGTAGGTGCTATAAAGTGAGCTGTAGAGGAATATAAATACGAGGATCTGGATGGTGATGTCTTTCTCTTTAACAGTGAAATTCCATGCCACCATTCCAATGCAAGCAATAAACTGGAAAGAAAAGTAAGATACCATCATTTAAACTGGGAAAGCAGAATGACAAAAAAAAATTGAACAGAGAGCTATATACCTGCAGTAAGCTTTAAACTCCACCCCCAGATGCACTGGAGGGTGATTTTATGAACTGGATACTTCATTTAGCAGTAAAGTACTGCCACAGTAAATTCAGTATTACAGTTGTGTCACTTGACTATGTACCTTATTTTCAGGAGAGGTGTTTTGACAGCAAGTATATAGCTCATATAAACTAGGAGTAAGACAAATCAGGTACACCCCCCAACTTTATATACCTTACAGTAAGTAAATGGTGATGTTTTTGGCAAGTACAAACCATTTACCTGAAATTATTTGCACATGAAACTGAGGTTAACAGGTATTTGTTCAACCAAGAATTACACCACTTGTCACCCAGTGATATTGCATATATGATAATTTTAACACTGAAGGAATCCAAAAAGATAGGCTGAAGTATTGAGGAAACAATAACACAATATTTCAATTTTTTTAAAGATGAAAGCCAGCTTTGTTGGTACAGAACAGAAGCACCTGCAGTTCTCATACATGACATTTGTCAGATGTGACTCCGTGATCAGAGCTCAGAGAGCTTTCAATATATAGAGATATTTAAAAAATACCCTACAGAACACTTTGGAAAGCACTACCACACAGACGTTATACATACACAGGCTGTTCCAGTTGTGCAGTTGACTTCAAGGGAATAAGGAGCATGTACTCTGTAGTTCTCTCTCAGATTAAATAACAATTAAAATTAATCCAGAGCTACTTGGCTTTGGGCTTCCCTAGCCACCAGCCATGCATTCCCACACACTCTTGCACATCCTTGCACCAGCACTTGTCACTGCTGATCTCTCAGCAAGAGCTTCAGGGACATAAACCAGTACAGGGATTGTTTTTCTATTTAGCTCCTTGAATAGGGTCACTATAGAGTCAAACACAGGCTGCTGCTCCTGGTATTGCCAGCTTCAGGTGAGTATAATTGAAACAGAAGTGCTCTCAACGGTATTGAGCAATAACTAAGAAAGCATCTCAGAAGCCACTCTCTGTTCTGATTGTTTATAGTTCTGTTTAGGAGTTACAGTGCCCACATTAACTATCATTTTCTTCAAGGGTGTATTTCAAAGCACAGAAATTGTTTAGACAAGTCACACATTAGATTCACCTGCCCTCCACAGCTGGCTATAAAGATCTCACTGTAAAAATCAAACTTCCAAAATACTTAAACCCTAAACCTCACACAACAGCATTCTCCTTATTACTGACCTGAGCAACAAGTAGATTTGTTGTAATCATATGAGGAATCTGTTTGTATTTCTTACTCAGAATAACAACAGTAAGAGACCAGGTCTGTAACATACAAGAAGAAAAAATTATTTAAGAATAAAACAAAACCCAAAAGAACAAGATGAGTATTCTGGCAGATGATGGTGAAATTAAATATACAACAGATCTTAGCAACATGACTGCTACAGTATGCTGCCAGCCCCTTTGCCTCAGCAGCTGTGGTTAAAAAAAGCAATGCATCTTTGTGTTCTCATGTTGGTGAAGTATTTCCAGGAAAGATCAAGAACTTGCCTGGAGCACGCTGAAGCCTGTTAGTTCCTCAGGACACAAATGACAACAGTGTAGCCTGATAATTTAGAATTTAAAATCCACATCCACCTCCCCTGAATCTCCCAAAATTATCTGACCAGCAAGAAATAGCATTCACTTCTGGCTTCCCTTCAGGCACAGTTTCAAGACAAGAGGACTTTAGTGAGACAACAACTTCAGAAAATTATAACTCCTTACAACATGGAGGTTTTTATTTTAAAAGGCAAATAAAATAATCATACCATCTGTACTTTTTATAAAACCAAAACAAAATTCACATTGGACTTCTGGATTATCAACTCAGTTTTTAAGAAAATAATTTTTAGTAAAGGAATTTGAGAAACATAAATTTTTCAGGTTGAACTATTTCATTAATGCTCATCAAGACTTCATTAAACAAATATGCACTGACATTTCTGAAGCTGAAGTTTGTACACAGCCTTCATTATTGTGATTTCCAAGCACCTCACTTGGCTTGATGTAACTAGTCTCTGTGGTAGTAAAGCTAGTACTTTAATTCCCTCAAACCTGTTATTAAAAACAGGGAAACAAACCTAACAAAAAAACCTCTCAAGCTCTGCACTAAACGCTCTAATTCAGTCACTCATCTTTCTCTACAGTGCAGCTTCCCAGCAGACCCACTGCTTCATCAACATTTTTAACTCCTTCCTCATCCCTGTGCATCAGGATCCGATGAGGAAACACAATTCCTACAATGAGTCACTGTGCTGCTTACGCAGCCAGGCTGCCCTGGCCAGGAGCGCTTTGTGTCTCAGCGGGCAGCACCTACCAGAGAGATGAGGCTCACGATGCTGATGTCAAAGCTGACGTTCTGCAGTGCAGCTGCCAGAGGGTTGGGGTCCATGGAGGGGATGGTCAGCAGCCATGCAGAAACATACATGATGGGGGCAGACACAAACGTGCTTATCACCATGCCTGAGGTAATCTGCCAAGAGTCAAACAGAAACAACAACTGAGTTAATCTCATCTCAAGCTAAATAATCTGTTTTCGGGAATACAACTGGCAAAATTGGACCTTTGAATTAAACATATTTAGACCTTTAACAAATAATGAGTTGTTTCTATACATATTATTTAGAATTTGAGCCAGAAAGTATCTGGTTTATACAGAGAGCTAAACTGAAAATTTTAACAAGCTTCTAAAGTAACAGAGTAGAGAGTTTCCTACTGCAAATTTCTAGAGAGCCTTTTCATGAGTGTCAAGTACACTAATGACTGCAGTCTAGGGGTGAATTTACACTGTCACAATTTGCTTTTGGATATAAATATTCACACCATAAATAACTAAAAAAACCACGTAGCTATGCAAATATTAATATGAACCAACTCATGAGAAGAAGCCATTTACATTTACAAGTGATTTCCTTGGCTTCTCATTGTCTTTCTACTTTCTAGAACTTGCACAGTGAGGGATCTGTGAATTGTTACTCATACTAGAGACTCTGCTTTAAAGAGATTTCCTAAGTTTGTAGAGCATAAAATTCTATCTTGCAAGGTTTACTTGTATTATCCTTTTTTCTTAAGAAAACAAATTCATCCAAACAACTCCAAAATAGAAACCATTGAAAACAATGAAAATAAACAAAAGTGCGTTAATGTCACTTCAAGTGGAAGAAACAATTCTAAAATTTCTATTTTAAGTCGAAAAGGTAATTGCTACCCTCTACTATATACATATAAAAAAAAGTAAAATGATTTTTCTATCAAAAGATTTAACTGAAGGGCAGCACAACTGAATCAGTTAAAGCTTAAGATCTTCCATAAATTTTCAGCTATGACACCATCCTTACTCAAGTCAGTAACGTAATTTCTTTTTTCCTCTACAAAAACATCTCAAAGATAAGGTTGTTGAAAAAAAAAACAGACAAAAAACCAACCTCAAAAAACAACAAAGATACAAGTTCTTTATATCTAAAGCTGTCTTATCTCTTTCTACTAAAGTCTCAAACAAAAAAAAAAAAAGGGTAAGGACTATCAAGACACTTAAGACATCAGGAAAGACTCTGGGAGTACAAGTAATTCTAAGTTATCTATATTACAGAAAAGCAAATTCTTCAAGCCTATTTATTTATTTATTTCATAAAAAAAGTTAAGCTCAAAGTTAGGACATATTTGGAAAATTTTAACTACATACAATTCCTACTTCCATGTTAAATTGACTTGCAAATATTGCGACACCAGGTGCTGCTGGAAAAACTCCATAAAGAAATGCATAGTTTGATAAACTAGTGTGATTGACCACGCTGTCACTCTTGTCCAAGAGCTCCACCATCTCTCTACAGAGAAATGGCATCATGAGCCTGAAAGAAAAGGGAAAAAAGTAATTGAAAAAGTATTACTCAGTCTATAACAATAGACTCTTCTTTACCCAGAAAATGAATAAAAAGGAAATTTAAGGCTGGTCTGAATACTACTTATGAAAAGCAAAATACTGATATCACTTTGAATGATTGCATTTATTGTTATCAAAATATTTACCAGCTGCTTAAAAATCTTATGTCACAAAATCCATTAAAATAAAAAGGACAAACATGACAACAAACCCGGGTATAGAAGCAGCTTCCCTGATTGTGCAGACACATTCTTTGTACAAACTTCAAATTTAGAACGGCAAAACATTAAAAACCCTCTCATTTTTCAACTGCTACAGTAATAGTAGCTATAAGCAGTCAGCAGCTCCGAAATTCAGTCCACCTTTCTGCAAGCTGTCTGAAATATAATAAGGGCTCATGCTTAAGTATCCCATGCCAAAAGTTTTGGCCAGCAAATCACAGGCATCAAGGCAACAGCCCAGATCTCACACGTAAGCCTTACACAGGCTTACAGTAAAGCAAAGTAGTAACATTAAAACCCAGTGTTTTTCACATTTTTTCATTACAAAATTTGTGATTAAGCTGGTTTACAGACTAGGTCTTTAGCTTTGCTGGTTAGTTGTACTTGATACTCAAATGCACCTTCAAATTTTACAATATAAACTTAAAAAAACAAACATTCTATTAGGTTAATTGTAGTTCTGTAGGAAATAAAATATTTAATATTAAATAAATAAATAAATATTCCCTGAAATATATTCAAGGGAAGATTAAGACAGTATAAGTTCTATTTAGAATTTGGCATTTCCATGCTTAAAAGTCAAGCAGTTTTAGGGCATGAAGTGACCATTTTTACGCTGTTCCAGTAAAGTAGTTTCAAAGACTTATAGATAAAGTAAGGAAAAACAACTAATTTGGAGATGCATTGTTTAATCCAAACAAAATACAAATACTAATCAAATATACTTAAACTCACTACTGTATCGCTATTTATTCAGTAAATTTTAATTTAAACTACTATTTCCCCAAATACCCAATTTATGACAGATGGCCTGTGGGCAGTCCATGAAGGCACAGCACCCCTGATTTTCTTTCTCTGGAGAGCCTTACATCAGGTTTTCAGTCTAGTAAATTTCCTTTAAAAATTAACAGTTGTATTCTATGAAAGAGTTTGGGAATCAAACTCAAAGAGTTTGGGAATGCACTTACTCAAAATACTGGAAGTGAAATGTACTATCAATATAATGGTTTTGACAGAAAAGCCATCTGACCAGGGTATTCAGAGCTTAAAACATCTAGAGAACAAAATTATAAAAATACATAAATTGAACTTACAGTTTAGCTGTGATGAGAAGGATCAGTGCAACAAACATACCCTTTGTCAGTTTTTTTGTTTGTCCCACCATAGTCAGTCCAAGGTAAAAAAGTGCAGAGCCAGAAAATGAACTGCCCAGTCCATCAAGGAAGTTTTCAAGGTATTCAGGAATTTTCTGGCCAAGAATAAAGTTTGAGGCAATTCCTATGAAGACCATGAATACAATTGGGTTCTGCAAAACTCGAAGGAGTGCTAGGCCCACTATTTTGATTTTGCTCTGTGACACAGTGCGATTATTCCTCCACTTCTGGATTTCACAGAAGATAAACCCCAAGGGGTTTAGCATCATAAGAGATATTGGAGCCACTAGGTAAATGTACTGGAGATACTCTGGGTAAGTGGTTTGATATAAAGCTTCAACTAGAAGACAGGAAATGAAGAGTTATGAGCAATAACACTTCAGCAGAAAAATACATTGAAATATTGAAATTAAATTTTGCTCTCTGAAAACTAAAGAAAATTATTTAAGTTTCCTCCAGAAGGAACTGAAGGAATCCATTTAATTAACAATCAATATGAGATAATGCAGGAAGAGAAGTACGTCCAATCGTATTAGGCAACAGTTATCTAAAGAACACATTAAAGACCAAAGATTAATGATCCAACAGTATTTAGTCATCCTACGGTTAGCCAATATTTACAGAAAAAAAGAAAGAAACAATGTAACAATTCTATGTTTCCTTTGAGTCATGCCAAATGCTGAAAAATTTTTGGGTTTATTTCTGACTTGCTTTTCCTCCCCAGAAACAGGACAGTTGTGGAGAATTAAATGCACCTTTGCAGGATACAAGTTGCTTCCCATCTTAAGGGAGTCTCACTTCTCTGGAATTTAATCAGTTTTCAATGGGTAAGTGAGGTGTGCTCTTTCCACATCGATTCAATACAACACAACAAAGCAACAACCAGGAAAAAAGAAGTTTATCACATAATTATTGCTTCATTCCATGGGACTACTTAGGACAAGAGTTACTGCTGTAGTTATGGTCCCTCAAGGAACTCTAAATCATGAGCCTTTGCTTTCATTACTACTACACACTTCTGAGTGAAAGTAGAATCGCTTCTTATTTCAAGTTTGTACTAAAGGTACTTCAAAAATAATGAAAATACTTTGGAAACATATAGAAGATTTAATTCTAAAGTGAATTTAAAAAACGCCCAATGCTTTAAAAGTAGAATGTTCTCTTTTACCTGACTTATAATTGTTATATTTAATAATTTTTTTTGTTATTAGTAATTATCAATAATAAGCTATAGGTATTAATTGTATGTCAGTTATAATATACTTATATATAGTTAATTGTATCATAATTATTACATACACTATGTATTAGATATATACCATGCAATTCATAATTATTAATAACAACATTATGAACCTTTTCTGAAAAAGTTTTTCCTCGTGACTACATTTTTCAAAATCCAAAAGAGTTTTACCTTTGTATTATTTAAGCCTCTGGAATGACAGGAACTTCCAAGTGCTAAATCAGCACTCACTTTGAACAGTCTCCTCTTTAGACCAAATAAACAGACACTCTCAACTAGCTGATTTCTTACATATATTAAAAAAAGGCACTAAAGACATTTTCACTTTTACAAGCCATTATTAAAGTACATGTAGAAGAACTACCTGTACTAAAATCCTAAATGGATTGCTGAAGAGAAGCACCAAGCTTGGGGTTAGCTACTGCATTTAACAAGCCAGTTTTAAGCACTAAACACATCCTGGTAACCAAAACCACTTTAAACATGCTGGACACTTTTTATGCAAATAGTTTTTTTCCTAAAACCTGAAACCTGAAACTGATGTTTTATATTGCTTTAGACAGAAAGCTCATGTCACTCAAAGACAACTCCAGACAAGTCACCTTTAAGTAATGTCTGAATGAAAAATTTTAAAGATCTTTGCTTTCTGGTAAAGTGAAGCTGCATAATTAAGACAATAAATTAAAGTCTGTAAGTACTTTAAATCATGTATGATGTCATTTTACTGGGTACAAAAAGTGAAGTTAGATTACTGAATCAATGGGTGAGGAAAAAAAAAAAGAAATCAGTCTTACGGAATCATTAAGACAGTAAAAATAATCCACAACTTCTATCACTAATGAAAAGTCTTCTTTTTATTTCAATCATGGTGCCTGCTTGCTGATCATAATAAAAACTAAAATCAAAGATACTTTAATTTTTTAAAAAAATCAATTCTCCATGTCCCAGCTGCTCAAAAGTACATATAAATCACACACTAGTTGTCCATGCTCAATACAATGAGTATGATTAAAGTCACAGTGACACACAGTGCTGTGTCACCCACACAGCATCTCTGCTACACCTGTGCTTTAACACACAGCTCTAGAGAGTGCCTGAGTCTGTCAGACTTGTATCATTATTACCCTGCAATTAAACAACCCAAAGCTTTCTATCACAGTAATTCTTACTGCATCAGGGGTGTGCTAACAAACCTCTCTGCCAGTTGGTTCTTTTTCACACCAACATCATCTTTTAATTTAGAATTATCATGACCATGATAATAGAAAAACAGTGATAAGCTTCAAAAATTTGACCCATATTTTGATTTCGCTATATGCAAATCTTTTCAAACACCAAAAAAGAGCATAGTAAAGAAAAATATAAATAAGAGTAATGTATTAAAGAAATTACATGGGATGAAGACTCAGGAATGATTAAGAGTTCAAAATGCCTTTTTAAATAGGGTTGGTTTAGTGCACAATTTGTCAATATTGATTTTTCTCTTTCACAAATTTCCACTGCTACAGCATTTAAAAATATTTTTTCATTAAAAGATCAGGCTTTGTTCAAAACACTACCTCTACCACATAAAAAACAGCAAGGCATTCTTTGTTGACCAGTCCTGCAAACACTTCAGAGAAGCTTGGGTAATATTTTACTAATAGAAAAAAGTTTGCACAGGTGACAGCATGAACCCAACACCAGTGAAAGTTTGGGGATGGGAGAAGAGAAAGGACAAGAGGAAATAAACCTCAAGAGCCTACAATGCTTCTGTTGCAGTAACTATTCCAGTAAAGCTCTAAATCATTTAGATTTTGTCAAGATCATATATAGAAAAAAATATAAATCATATCTTATAAATCATTAAGTACCTGAAGACGTGCAGTCTTACAAGAAAGTAAAAGTTGAAAGAATGTTTTAACCAGCATATAATGGAAATACATTCAGAGACCTCTAAAATACATATATAAAAAAGAGAAACTCTAATTGGCATCTAAAATGCATACCAACAAACAAAGAAATAATTCTCACAGCCCCATTTGTGACATACTTCTGATTTCTTTCAAGAGGAATAAATTTCAGGAGATGCAACTGAGGGAAACAAAGTATTTTCATCTAAAAAAAACAGTATCCAATTGCATTTGTCTAAATTTTATACATAGCAAGCAAATTTGAAGAGAATAAGAAAGATTGAGGAGTCTCTTGAACATGCTGCCTTGGAATAAGGAGAAAGATGCTATTAAGTCCTAAAGTAATCTAAAATATGGATCTACTTGTTACATACAATCTGGAATTGCATATTTGATCTTTCCTTTGTAACTTTATTTTCAATTCTGGAATCAAAAGTCTTGCTTGTTGGTTTGCTAGAACCAACCTGCTCTCTTTTTTCAGTTTTAACCTTCTCTAGATGATGAGTAGTCTCAAAGAGAATTGGAGAGGCACTTCAGAAATTATTTCAATTGCATGGAACTTCAATTCAGAAGTCAATTTCAAATTATGGAATATAAAAGCAAACATGTCTAGAACAGTGGCAATTAATTTCAAAGAAGAAAACATACTTACCTATTGGATATCCCAGCGCAAAGTCATTGCTTTGTGTAGCAAAAATAGGGAACAAACCTGCTTTGCTAAATCGGTTCTCAGGACTGGCTACTAACAACGTTAAAACACAGACTAAAAAAAACACAGCAGCTTTGGCAACTAAAACACTGTACAGGAAGGACCAATTCACATTAGAAAAATTAAGTACCACCATGTTTTTGAACAGTAAAGCCGGGAGTGCAAATCGGGACACAAAATTTCCCAGTCCTTTGGCCTGAGTTGATGTGATAATGTTGGCTCTTCCAGCTATGTAGCCACAAAGAATTATTCCAAAGCATTCCAACAGGGCTGGGAAAAGCCTGCTTATTGACATAGAAGGGGGACCGCCAGTGGTATTGAGTCCAGCTTGTCCAGGCAAAGAAAGAGACATATTAGCTGAAGATGAGAGATTCATTGCAGTGAAGTCTGAATAGCTATCCATTTCCTCTGACCACCTCTTCCAAAAGAAGAGTGTGAAATGATCTCATCTGTAAAAGGAACAAAAGTATATTTATTAACTTTATTCCTTTAAGTACAAGCTTATGCCCTCTTAAATTATTACAAAATAGGCAACAGGAATAGCCCTTACAAGAAATGAGCACCAGGAAAGAAAGATAAATTTGATGAAGAATCAAAGCTTCTCCACTCTGGTACAAAAACATTTGGCAAGGTCCTCTCTACCTTCCAGAAAAATTTAGAGTTTAAATTATCATATCACTCTTGAAGTTTGTACCTTGCTTCGTGCAACTTTGACCACTCCCAACATTTCAATATCATGTGCTAATGATACACTTTTCAGTTAGCAAAGAATCCACATATGACACAGCAGCCAGTGATCTAATTCACTGCGCTAGAGCCAACCCATATTTCTACATACAGTTCTTTAGGTCTGTAGTAGTGAAATTTAAGCATGCATGAAGCATTTATATACAACAGAAATATCACAGAAGTATCTGCTGACCCCCGTTCCTCACTTGTTAGCAGCAATTCCCTTTGAAAGAGTTCATTACAACACTGCAGGTTCTATATGCAAGCAGACATGTAAAGTCTGCAAATCAGATGAAGAGAGTGGACATGAAACACAAATATTCATTGGTCAATAGCAAGGTCCTGCCAGAAACAGATATGGCTTTGGCAATATAGCTCTGAAACCTGCGCAGTCCACCAGGTAACTCTGCACATAAAGTTCTGACACGGCTAAATCCTGAAGTACTTTGTTTAGGAAGTCAAGATGACTTACCTCACTCTGTAGGGATAGAAATTAAGGCAAAGGTGAACTGACTTCCCTTAAGCTATTTAAGGTATCAGTGGTAAAGTCAAAATTGCCAAGTCCCAAACAATGCTTTGTACAGCACAATCTGTGCAAATTAGCAACTGGTTTAAGAGTCTTCCCAGCCTCTTTGTATCCTATCCACAAGGAACACAGAACACAGCAGCCAGGTAAATAAGCAAGTAAATCAAGTCAGTGCAAAGGTGAGGTCTTGTAAGGTCTATTTCACACCCTGGCATCCAGCATATACATATTCACAAGCATCAACTCTTTGACTCATGACTTTTATTTATGCCTGAGGCTTTTGGTAAGCACTTCTATGATGCTGTGGTAATTCATCTGGACTGAGCTGCTGCATCATCCAAATCTGTCCAGTAGCCTTGGCTATCCTTTCTCCCAAGGAAAACGAGTCTCACTCCAAGTAGGGCTTATTTTAAAGGCTGTACTTTCTTATATTATAGATGACAAATTAGCTTAGATGTATTTGGATCAGGAGCTCAAAGTATTATTTGCTACAGAAGAATGGGAAAACTTGCAAGAAATGAAGCAAACAACAAACCATTTCATCTACTCAAGGATGTTACTGGAATTTGCAAAATGTCCTAAAATGGATCAGAGACAGATTTCCAACACGGAATTCCTGAAAGAAATCAGCCACATTCTACACTAGCTGCAAGATATAAAACAGGTTTTCAGCACAGCCCCACGTCAAATTCTCCAAGCTTACAGCACTGCATAGAGGTAAGGCTCCCAGCAGTGCAGTGTGTTCAACCTACTCACTGCTCTCTCAAGGTATTTTTTTCAGCAATAAGATATAGCTGAAACTTTTTTAACCAAATGCAACATTTGATCTGTAGTGGGAGTGTGTTCCAGCTGTATCCACCCCTAAATTCTAGCATTCCTTCTCCTGTGCCTCCCTATTCAAGGCTAATGACAAACCTCTCTCCCTTCTGTATTAAAATCATTATTTCTCCTCACAAAATTGCTACAGAATATAGAAGTGCTCTTGTCCCCATTTCATAATTCAGAACTTAAACAATTATGACTCTTATGTTGTATCAGTCAATAGCACACAGTAAATCCCATATCTTCCTCAGGAGATCAAAACTGACATGGACACACACCCACACATCCCAAACCATCTTTTGTAAGAGATGGTAGATAGATAGATAGATAGGTAGATAGATAGACAGACAGACAGATAGATAGACAGATAGATAGACAGATTCCTGCAGCCTTCCTTCAACTTCATTACATGGCACCCTGGCAAGTCCTACAGGACAAATTTTTGGTAAATCATGAATTTCAAAGAGAAGAACTCCATTACAGTAAAAGTTGCTGCTGGCACTCCTCAGAGGGCTTTGAGAGTGAATCATCTCTCCAGCTTGAGAGACATGCACATCACAAACCCCTCAGATTTAACACAGAGTATCTACTGCAAGTAGTGTTTTCCAGAAATGCAAGGTTTTGCATTCTGCTTAACACAGTGAGTACATCTCAGCACTTTTTGCTCTATAGGATACAGACATTTATATAACTGTTGTGAGATTATGTAATGGCTAATCACAGATTTAATATACAGTCTTGTTACACCTCAGGCTTATCTCAAACTAGCGTCTCACAAGAGTGAAATTATTTTCAATTCACAGTTCTTAATCAAAGGTAATGATCTCATGCAAACCCAAAACCTGATATATTCTACACAGAAATCAGTTTGTTCTTATAGTAGATGTAGCAAACTAACCAGACAAATGACACTAAAATGAGGAAACATAATACAGTTGCAAGGGAAAGCACTTAGCTTTGATTCCACAGAACATACAATTTGTAGTTATCCCTTCAGGGATTGAGATTTGAATCCTTGAGAACTCAGCCATAGCTGCATTTTTGGGAACTGGAGGCCAATACAGACACAGCTTTTAGGAATAATGCTGCCTTATCTGCTGTCAACTGTGCCATAGCTGCTTGCAGCCAGACTGTCAGCTTGCACGAGAGAAAGCCTTGTATGAAGACCAACAATAGACACAGAGCAAGTAACAAGTGCAGTTTAAACTTCCCATGAAACATTTCTCTTGTAGGTTGTCAATATTTGCAAAGTCTTAAAATTCACCAGACCAGAAACTCAATTTTCCAGCAGCTGTGAGTTAAGCAGCATCAGTTTCCTCTCCGAGTACAGAAATAGAGAAACTGTCTCCTTCACCAAAGGAAGGCAAAAATCCCTTTCATCTTCTTTTTCTAATGAAAGTCAAAGACAGCATGAGTGAACAAGAGATAACTTCAATGTATATCTCTCCTCTGGTCTCTCAGTCTTAAGCTTTCAACTGATAACCACTCTCAGAATAATATGGTGACACTAGCAAGACTGTGCACATTGCTCATAAATTATATCCCACAACATGACCTACTTTAATGTAATGCAGAAATTCTCCTTCTTTAATGTAAGGATGACACATTATTTTACTCAGGATGATTAAAATGGAATTGGGGTAGGAAGAGTTACCACTCGTAGCAGCTCTACTACCCCATCCTCAGCTAAGATAAGCATGCACTACATGCATTTTTATGAAAAAATTTGTGAAGTAAGTCAAAGAGGAAGCAACTTTAGGGAGATAAAATTATAAAAGTAAGTGGGAAGAAGTGATTAGCGCAGTTCCTATTTTTGTAAGTTAACCACAATTTTTACTTTTCTCTTTATTGAGCTAAGAAAACAGAGAACAATATCACAACAGCAATTAGCACAAGAAATGAGCCACCTACATCTGGAAACCCAGACAACGCCACAAGAAACATCACACACCTTATGTGTCTCTGAGCAGTTGTTTTTCAAGATCACAATTCCTTTGTCACCCTTCTCCAGCGATGCCATCCAAGAAAGCCCCTGGCTGTGGAGCAGCCGGGGAAGCCTCATGCCCTGGACACCTGGGGAAGCCGAGGCCTGCCCTGAGCACTGGCACGACCGGCACAGCTCACACAGCAACACTTCCAGCTAAACAAAACTTTGGCAGTGCAGGAGCTCAGACAAGATCAAATGAAGCAACAGCTGCCAGCGGCACTGAATGTCAACTCAGAAAATGAATGAAAAACACACCTCCCCTTCATTTTCCCTTAGCTGATCTTTGGGCTTGTCAACAAATAGACACATACTTCTGAAGTAAACAGCAAAACATTTTTCAAAAGGTAGATAACATTTTCTTGCCAGCACCCCTTACAAAGCACCTCACTTGCACCACTTGCCAAATTGGGATGTAAAATCTGACTTGCAGCCAGAGAGCTACAACAAAACCAACGCCTCTCGCCTGCCCCTTCCCGGCCCATCACTGCTCTCCTTCCCACGGTCACCCCAGCTAGGAGCACACAGCATTTTCAGTCAAAGATAAAAAACCAGCAGCACTGCCTTGTGTGACAGCTGCCTCAGTAGAAAATAGCGCCAGAAGCCGGGGAAAGGAGCGGGCAGCTTACCTACTTATCTTTCGGTAGGCGCCTCCGCACCGGGGTGCGTGCAGAGGTTTGTGCTCTGCCAAACTGAGAACCCCTCTAAGGCCGAGGCCGCCGGCACCGAGGCCAGGGAGGGGAGGTCTGGCCCGCCCCGGCCCGCCCC
>WBNO01030141.1:134984-151385 GCA_013400575.1 Peucedramus taeniatus
GGGCGGGAGGCCGGGCAGGGCCGGCGCGGGGTCGCCCCCGTTATCGGCCCGAGCCAGCGTCAGCTGCAGCTCGGCGGGGCCGATAGCGGCGCCGGCTCACGGCAGCAGCCTGTCCATGAACCTCCTGCACCCATTCCAACTTTCCTAGCAGTCGGAGCGCTTAGAAACAAAACCCCGTGTTTTCCACGTGCCATCGTTTCCACGGATTTGGCCAGTCAGTAATTTCCCCAGGAAAAACTAAAAACTGGTAATGACCGAGGTCACCGCTTTCTCAAGGCTTTCCCTTTGTAATGCAATTGAGGGCACAGCAGTTCCAGCTGCCCTCTTCCTAAGCACCAAGACAGCAAGTGTGAATTCAGTGTACCTTTTTCTCCCTCCTGATCAGACTCTAACCAGCTTGCCTTACTTGCTAAGTAGTGGCATAGGTGGCCCACTGGGAGTAAGGCAGTTTTCCCGACTGGTGGAAGATCGACCAGTCTGTGTGCTCAGTAGCTTCCCCGTTCCAAGCTTCCAGCAAAAAACCTCAAAAATACCCAAAAAAACTTCCAAGCAACTTCCAGAAACAAACAAACAAACAAACTCCAAAACCTTTCTCCCTTTCAGGTAACACCCAAAAAAGACCAAAATAGAATGAAGAATTATCTCAACCAAAAAAGATATGTGATTGACAATTTATGAAGCGTTGTGTCAGATATGATTTTTTTTCATAGTCAGTTCTGTTCACAAAGTCTACTATTGAAATGCTTACCAGAAACTTATATAGCAAGAGCAGCAATATAACAGAAAAAACACTAAAGGGAATTAATTGGAAGTCCAGTTAAGAAAATCCTGTAAAGAATGCAGACAGGGACAGAAGCTTGTGGGGATAAACATGGCTGTTAGAAACTTTTAGAAGGTGCTATGTTGTTGATATCATATGTCTGCTTTAAATTTAATTTAAAGATACTGATGCTTAAATTTTATGTTTCTGCTCTAAAAGCGTATACACCTAGTAGAACCTCAAATGACATAAAGCAGCAGTGTCAGTGCTTGACTCCTCACTGCCTCTCATTCCTGTCTACATCCTGTTCCAACTCTGGGCCAACACAGCCCAAGCAAAAGATCAGCAAGGGATTATTCCAAAGATGTGCCAAGGTTTATTATGTATGTTTAGTGCTGGAAGGTGGTGCAGCCTGTTGGGTAACACTCACCCACTAGTATCATTAGGGTGAGACTTTGTTTTGGTTTGGCACCTGACAAAGACCACTTTCAGACTGATTTGGTTTTGGAAATACAGTATAATAAGGCCTTTCTGATTTTTTGGCTTTCTGTCATTCATTCTTTCCTACAGAAATGACACCTTAGAGGGACATGCTCTGGGGAGTAGCAAGGGAGGTATACCAGACCATACTGAGAACTCTTGGTAAAAATGTATGCCTTCCCTTCTCTTGAATGCATTTTTGCCCTTTGAAAAGATACTAGTGATCTAGCATTTAATAAAGTATTTAAAATACAGGAATCCTTCAGCTGTTTGAAAAGAGCATGCATTTGCCTGGATAGGCTGCTCATTGACTGCTGTTGATATCCACCAACCACCAGCCTGATTTCCCAAGGGATCAGCAGTACCAGGAGAGAGCTGTGTTTCCACCTCAGCTCTGGCATACACAGTGTGCTAAATCAGGTAAGCAGACTTCACCCAACTCTTGTGTCTTCTTTTGGGGAACACAAACAAATTAAAAGTGTAAAACTCAAAAAAGTAAATAGTAAAGAACCTGAAAACCCTGAAAAAGTAAAATACTTGAAAGTAGGAAAATGTAGGCATGTGAAAAAGGCATGTGAAAAAATACAATAAAATTATTATAGCTGCTGTCTAAATAAATGAAGCAGAAGTATATAAATAGGACTTAATATAGCATATTTCCTCTTGCAGATTTTAATCTTTTTAAACATATTATAAGCAGCCTAGCAACTATCTCTCATTGATGTGCAGCCTCTTCTGAGATGAACAGAGAAGAACACTAGGGTCTTATCCCTTGCCCTGTTAAGACACATGAAATCATTATTAACCAGACTGTACCACCAGAACAGCACTGTGAATAACTCAAGAACTGGATTACAGGACCAGTTCTCCACTTGGCTGAGAAATTTTAGGAACATGGTTTTCTGGCATTTTTGAGTCTGGATAATTAGCAATGATAACATAATGCTGAAGTCAAGAAATCTTTCTAATGCAGTATTCAATATACAGGATACTCCTGACCACATCCCAAGACCATCCAAAGTCCTGCTTCCCCAAACAGCAAAGGACAGTATTTTCTCTCTGTTTGACACCTCCTCTCTGCTCCCTCAACACTTAATCAAAGTTCCATAGGCACTTTCTTTGAGCCACACCTTCTCTGGCCTTCAACATCCCTCCCCTTCTGTTCCATGGAGCATCTTTGTGTTCCAACATCCTGCCTTTATTATAGAGTTTAATTTATTTTTCCTTGTAAGATCTCTGTAAACTAAGGGTGACAGCCATGGACATCAATTCTCATGGAGTTTCACCCAACCCACAGAAGTATCAAAAAGCCCCCATGCATTAATTAAACTCCCAAACATAACAATACCCACAGCTATAACAGTGTGACTGTGCAGATTTTTTGTGTGCAAACTCCTGGGAGAACAGGTTTATAGAGGCCATCAGCTCTTGATCACAGCTATCCTCTACCACTGGCAGCTCAGCTTTGGCAGCTGACCTGTAGATCACAGAAAACACAGCTACTGCCATTGCAAAGCCAAGCTTTCCAAAAGCCACTAAACAAACACAGAACTGAAAGTCATCCCCAAAATTTTAATTCAATCCTCTTGAGCATTCCCTTAACATGACATAACATTGTATAATAATTAACTACTCTCCCCCTTGATTTTTGTCATTTTTCACTCAAATTGCATGTTTCCATCCACTTATGGTCCACCAAAGTAGTCAACAGTTGATATGGGAGACAATTTCTGCTTTTTGATCAGGGCAGGAGCTTAACCAATGAAAAGCAGCTGGAGCAACCATTACATGAGTTGTCCTGTGGCTTTCATCATACTCATTTCCCTGCAACAATTACACGTACACAGGAGCTGCGAGAGGTTCACTCTCTCAGTGAGAACAGGTTTCAGACAATGTCCCTTTCAAGAACTGGCAGTGACCTCACAAAAACATTTTACAAAGGCATACAACTGAGCCAATTTGGAAAGGTTTCCTGGGAAGTCTCAAATGTATCTTTGTACTCGGTGTGAAGGCTACTTCACATGGTAAACTCAAGCACTTGTTGCAAAACCTGAAATGATGGAGTATTCTGAAGAAAAGCACTCAAGAATTTACTGTAAGCAAGTACATTTCTCCAGTTTGTTTCTGAAAATACTAAAATTTGATTTAAATTTTTTTTTCTAGAGAACTAGCATGGAAGTTGTAGTCAAATTGTTAGGGTGTGGTGATAATTGAAAGACAGCATTGCCTTACAGTAGGAAGTGTCAGGTGAGCTTCAAAGCAGCATTATTGATTAAAAATATGCAAAATTTCTCTAAATAACGTCTCAGTAGGGTTTTAGAAAAACATACCTTTTCCAAGAGTAGACAAAAAAAAAAAAAAAAGAATACAGAATATGAGAAGACAAGAAGAATGTCAGCAAACGCATCAGGATGAAATCTGTCTGGAAATTTACAGGTATAATGTCAGTGCAATTTCCAGACAGTTGCGCATCTAGTTTTCAACAGCATGGAAAAATCCAAGTATCTTACCAACACAGTAATTGCAACAATGGGTAGAGACATTAGCACTTCTTAGGTAATCTCCTTATCAATCACAGGAAAAATACTTCCTCAATGCTCCTTGGTTATTGACAATAAGCCACACATTATATGAACATTGGATTTACACCTACAGACAATGTGGCTTTGTAACTCCAGTACTGGAGAAAACACCCTTTTCATACTGCTCATTGCTTAACAAGTAAATGGATTATATAATGCACAAGGCAGGGACCTGTGCTCAACCTCTGTTAAATTTTCTCAGCTGACTCCCTCCAAAAAATGCATGTCTAACTTTGGTTATCTAAAACTGTAGTTCAGGGCTCAGAAAGTTTGTTGGTTTGTGATGTCTGCTCTCCTACAGTTGTGCAGAGGGCATGCAGGAAGAACATGAAGAACTATCGATACCTAAATGTGTCTGGTCACTTACACTGACTCACGTGGTTACTGGCAAATAAACTATGGTGTACAACACGGATGGTTCTTGGGGCAGTTAAGCAACAAGGGAAACCTGAGGAAAATTAATCTGTAAACAGGAAATAAGGCCCTGGATTGTGTCTCTGGAGGGTGGTGTCAAACAGAAAGCATTTGTCCCATGAAAGAATTCCTAAAACTTCTGAGGCTTAGATAGAAAAATCCAACACCTGAGAGAAATTCTGAGTGTCCTTAAAGCAATATAACACAGAGATCAGGAGAATGCCAGATACTGTTACTCATAAGCTTGAAGCTTGTTAACACAGAAATGATGAGGGATGCACTGGATGTTTACATTCACCTCAGTTACCCTGGAACGCTTTTGTAAAAGATCTTCCTTCTTAAGAAAGCAATTTATCAACTCATCTATAATTTCACAGTAGTCCACCTCATTATCTGCGTTAGTTACGGGAACCTAATTGGTATTTTTCATATAGCATCTTTTGTAAGACAGTGTGTATGTTCAAGCTGGTTTTGAAACCATGTTTACTGTACTGTCCTCATTCACTTCCACTTTGTTCTGTGGCTGAGACAATTCCACAGAACTGAAGGTGTAATTATAGTCTTCAAAATACTGTATCTGCCAAAAGAAAATACATGAAGCTAGTGCAGACAAATTGCAGAAAGTCAAACTAAGACTTTAGCAATAATTATGTATGTTCAGGTGTGTTGAAATAGACTGCTCTAGAAATTAAGCCCAGTAAACATTGTGCATGGTGAAATTCACCTCTCTAAAGCAAAAAAAAAAAAAAAAATAAAGTTCAAATTAAATTACATGGAATTGAATAAAGTTCAGAATAACCCCATGTGATTTTAACACTATAAGATTTTTTTACGAAACTACTGTCAGGGGAGACAAAACAAAGTTGAAGAGACCCCCATAACATACAAATTCTATCCTTAGTACTAGGGCATCAGTATTTTACTTAGCTCAGCAAGAAGGTAACTGTGCTAAACTCAAATGAAAGTACTCAAAAATTAGCTACATAGTTAACCAGTCCAACTGGGAAAAAATACACAAAAGTCAAACAAAAAAAATCACTATTTTAACTTACAGATTACAAATGGTTTATCTGGAAAATCATTATTAAGTTTCATCCATTTGCCTCATATTATGGTTAGAACTGTATCTACTGTATGTAGGCACTTAAAATATTAAGTACTTTTATAATATTTATATTATAGAATTTTTAATAATATTTATATTATAGAATTTTCACATACAGACGAACAGTATGTAGTGAAATTATTAAGAACAGGGCATAAGAATTACAGCTCTTCCTTGACCTAAGAAAACCTATTCACTCATTTTGGCATAGGCAGTTTTTATTACTTACATGTTCTCAGTACTCTGAGTGCTCAGTCACTGGAAGACTACTCAAATTTGGCCTGAATCCTCAAAAACCCCAGAAAACCAAAGCCTCAACCAAAAAAAAACTGAACAAAACCAGGAGAACTATTAGTGCTACACAGTTAGCAGATGCTGCTTTGCTCAGGAAAACCATTTTAAAGCAAGCTGCAGTGCTTAAATAAGCTGCTTCTGGTGTGAGACCTGCTGCAGCTGTTGCTTATTCAGCAAGCAATTGATTAGTAAAGAAATCCCACCAAATATACCACCCCCGCCCACCCCTAAAAACCCCAGCAAACCAATCCAAACAACCCGCAAAACCTATTTTGGTATGACAAATTAAAATCTGGAAATATTTTCAGAATGTGGCTCACATGTCTATAAAGTCTCTCCATATACTAAGTTTCCATTTCTGGTCACACCATATCGCACCATTTTGCAAGCCACTATTTATTACTTACACAAATACAGCTTAAATGTTGTCCATCAAATGTATAGATTGAAGTGTATTGCCTCTTGTTATAGAAATAATTTTTTGTTTATTTATTTCATATTCATTTCACCACTACCCCACTAAATCTTTCCTGCTACTGTCACAGGACTGTATTAACAAACCCTCTTCTTCCTGAATTCTCCAGCAGAAAGCTACTGTATCTTTTCCTCATTATGTTCAGCAGTTTGTCACTACATCTAAATTAATGGCCAACAACAATACAAAGAATTTCCTTTCTTAACTATTTGAATAAGTACTGATTTTAAGACTGCAATATTGAGACAGTCGCTTCCTTACAGCTCTGTGTTACTTCCACTTGGCATTTTCAATTTTAAAGGTATTTTGTTTTAATTCTTAGCTCCTTCTCCAGCTGCAGTTAAACATTATTGCCTAAAGACTTGATTTATTCAGGTCTAATAGCGTGCTGCTTTCTGTTGAACTGAAACGGAGTAGTCAGGTGTATTATTCTGTTGCATCATTTTAATGCCAATACTGGAATTTGACTTGCCTAAGAACTGTGTAACTGCATGAAGTCAGGCCGGATGCACCTGGAGTGAAATCGCTGTGGTGAAACAGCGCGTATTATTCCTAAAATGCTGAAATGCGCGTAGCCTCAGAGCACCGCGCGGCCACGGCGACACCGCGCGGCCCGGGAGCGGCAACTGCAGCACACACAGAACCGCGGGTGCACCGCACCTGTTCCCACCTGCTTGGCTAAAAACAAACCAACTCGTAAGGCTTCTCATTTTCTGATGCATGCTTGGACTTGGGCTAGACGTGTTCCCAGTTACAAAATAGATTTTCAATTCCTCCCCTTGCTCACTAGTGGCCATATGTGTAAGAGAGGGAGTAATGAAGGTTCTGGCACAGAGGGTAATTCTTTTATAACACACAGCAGGGTATTGTTTCTAAATCAGCAATAAACTGGAGCAAACACACCGGCCCCCCAGCTGACTGGCACTTGGATGAAAGCACAGCAGCAGTCCTGCAGGCACAGCTCAGGAGATGAAAGTATCTGTTTAGAGGAAAGGATCGTGTATCTGTATGTTTTCAAACAAAGGCTCTCAGGTTTCATAAGGCACCCAAGCTCCTGGTCAAATAGCAGAAGTGAAAGTTTCTGTTTTAAGTAAGGAGGGGAAAAAACTTCAACAGAAGGATTTCAGCAGTTTGCAGTGAGGGCTAGTTTTGAGACAGCACAGAAAGTACTGATGGGCTCGGCACTCTCTGACAAACAGGACAATGGTGTTATCTACAAGGTACACTAGTTCCAGTATCAAAATACCTATGACAGAGGCTGGGGTTTCAGCCTGGACTTTCACCCACAGCCTTTACCTTGCTCTCTTCAAAGGAGTCTGATTGCTTCAGCTGCCCTTGGCTCTCGTGGCTTGGTGGTGCTCAGCCTTCAGATGCAGGGGCTCTATTGCTCCACAGGGCACACGAGGGCTCACCAGTAACACTGAATTTACTAACATTTCTGCTAGAAAGGAGAAGGACAGCAATGACTCATTTTCACATCCCTGTATACATGAATGCTTCCTTCAAGTTGGGTTACACCCAACACCCACTGCTTAAACAGCCACCTTTGCATAAATACAAAAACATTTTGAGAAAGGAACTGGTTACAGGCCTTATCATGTACAGTGTTCACACCAGTTTGGAACCAATTTTTTTTTGCACACAGGCACATGCAAAAGGTAACCAAAGTGGTCCCCTTTGGGAAGGGCATTGCACAGTCATAAAACCCTGCCCCAACTGCAGGGAGAGATCACCAGTTCCTGTTTTGCAGAGAAAGGATGGACAGCAACCAACAGCCCTCTCTGTGCACCTTTAACTTAGAGGTGCTTAGGCAGAGGTACCTCCTGTATTCTAGCAAAAAAAAGGAAAAAAAGAAAGAAAATAAATAACAAGAAGAATCCCATTTTGAAAATGAGAATTGTATTTATGTATGCTAAATCTCAGCATTCTTGAAGAAAAAACTTTATCTGCAGGAAAAAGAAGAGTGGCAATAACAAAGAAACATGATGGGAATGATAAAAGCCTTATTGCAGTATCATATAGACACCTTTCATGATAGATTGCTATTTTACATTTTGAATGTAGCCTTTGCCGAACTCATATATCTTAAGCCACAAATATATTTTAGGATTAAAGAAGAGATTATCTGATGATGTTGTTCGGTAGACNGATCGTGCAGTTCCACCCTTCCCGCCATGGGCAGGGACAGGTGTGGGTAGGTCGGCTCGAGGAGCAGGGCTGACGAGTCGCGGATCGTGCAAGCCGTGCAAGGGCGGCGAACGCCGCCGCTGCCGCTGCCCGCGGCCAGGCCCCTCANATGCATGCTTGGACTTGGGCTAGACATGTTCCCAGTTACAAAATAGATTTTCAATTCCTCCCCTTGCTCACTAGTGGCCATATGTGTAAGAGAGGGAGTAATGAAGGTTCTGGCACAGAGGGTAATTCTTTTATAACACACAGCAGGGTATTGTTTCTAAATCAGCAATAAACTGGAGCAAACACACCGGCCCCCCAGCTGACTGGCACTTGGATGAAAGCACAGCAGCAGTCCTGCAGGCACAGCTCAGGAGATGAAAGTATCTGTTTAGAGGAAAGGATCGTGTATCTGTATGTTTTCAAACAAAGGCTCTCAGGTTTCATAAGGCACCCAAGCTCCTGGTCAAATAGCAGAAGTGAAAGTTTCTGTTTTAAGTAAGGAGGGGAAAAAACTTCAACAGAAGGATTTCAGCAGTTTGCAGTGAGGGCTAGTTTTGAGACAGCACAGAAAGTACTGATGGGCTCGGCACTCTCTGACAAACAGGACAATGGTGTTATCTACAAGGTACACTAGTTCCAGTATCAAAATACCTATGACAGAGGCTGGGGTTTCAGCCTGGACTTTCACCCACAGCCTTTACCTTGCTCTCTTCAAAGGAGTCTGATTGCTTCAGCTGCCCTTGGCTCTCGTGGCTTGGTGGTGCTCAGCCTTCAGATGCAGGGGCTCTATTGCTCCACAGGGCACACGAGGGCTCACCAGTAACACTGAATTTACTAACATTTCTGCTAGAAAGGAGAAGGACAGCAATGACTCATTTTCACATCCCTGTATACATGAATGCTTCCTTCAAGTTGGGTTACACCCAACACCCACTGCTTAAACAGCCACCTTTGCATAAATACAAAAACATTTTGAGAAAGGAACTGGTTACAGGCCTTATCATGTACAGTGTTCACACCAGTTTGGAACAAATTTTTTTTTGCACACAGGCACATGCAAAAGGTAACCAAAGTGGTCCCCTTTGGGAAGGGCATTGCACAGTCATAAAACCCTGCCCCAACTGCAGGGAGAGATCACCAGTTCCTGTTTTGCAGAGAAAGGATGGACAGCAACCAACAGCCCTCTCTGTGCACCTTTAACTTAGAGGTGCTTAGGCAGAGGTACCTCCTGTATTCTAGCAAAAAAAAGGAAAAAAAGAAAGAAAATAAATAACAAGAAGAATCCCATTTTGAAAATGAGAATTGTATTTATGTATGCTAAATCTCAGCATTCTTGAAGAAAAAACTTTATCTGCAGGAAAAAGAAGAGTGGCAATAACAAAGAAACATGATGGGAATGATAAAAGCCTTATTGCAGTATCATATAGACACCTTTCATGATAGATTGCTATTTTACATTTTGAATGTAGCCTTTGCCGAACTCATATATCTTAAGCCACAAATATATTTTAGGATTAAAGAAGAGATTATCTGATGATGTTGTTCAGTAGACAGAGAGATACTGGATACAAGGTAATGTTAGCAGCAACCACCCAACTTATTCTCTATGTTTAATCAAAATATTTTTGTGCCAGTCATCCTTTCCTTGGGATTGTTTCTGTACCTGGACTGGCACTGAAGTCTTTAGATAGGTTAAGAGCTTGATTGCCAATGATTGATTTTATTAGTTAACCTAAATAATATACTAAATGCTTTACAGAGATGTATGGGCCAATATTTAGTTCTGAAATCAGTAATTTGCTGGGACTAAGTTCAGTGTAAAATGGAATCAGACTAGGTGAGACGGCAGAGGGGAGCAGCCTGTGCATAGGAGGCAGGAAGGTCATTGGAAACTGCTGAACCACGATCAAAGGAGTTGCATATTTCTATGTGTGCTGTGTGCAACACATGAGCCTACTTGCAACTGCAGGGAGCAGTCAGAACTGTTTTATAGAGCAGTCCATGGGTTTCTTTTAAATCAACAGCATTTTTTGAGTTAAATGAAGGCAGGACTATGCTGTGGTTATGACGAGGTCACAGAATGCTCAACTCAGTTTCCTCTTTCCGAAGCCAAGCAAGTGATTTGATTTCTTGGAAACCAGAAAAAAACAACATTATTTCTTTGGTAAAACATGCAATAGACAGTCCTACTAGCTGATGATTAGATTCATACCTCTGTCTTCTTATTCAATTGCAATTGCCACTGAGATCTGCAAAGGTCTCACAGCCTGCTGAGCCAGCTCTTTTACAGCTCACCAGCTTCCCCCCACTCTCCACCATGGTTTCTCTGGTTCTGTAGCCCAGGCACCAGGATTGCTGGGTCTGCAGGCTACACAAGGGTTGGTGGTCTTCTAGGAAAGTGGTCTTTGTCTCAGTCAGTCTGTAAAATGAAGGTATCAACAAGCAGTCCCCAGAGATGTCAAAGGATCCACAACCTGCGTGACAGTAAACCTGATGCTTAAGTCTTTGCAAAATAGATGAGTTATAGTAGAGAGCTCTTTAAATGACCCTTCTAACTTCTGAGAAGAAGCTGGAAGTGCAGCCTGAATTTGAACCTCCTCTGGACTTTTATCAAAGGGTCTTTCTTTGATAAACTTGTTCCAAATTATCTGAAAAACACAACACCAATGATCAAGACCAGGGCTCCAAAGTCAAAAGGAAGGTTTCATGAGTTTCTTATTCCCTGGTAGCTTTCTGCCTTGTGAGTGGAGACACAACAAATAAAAATCTACACTTAACTACAGTGATTTTCCACGTCACCTTCCCCTGGCAAGTGCCTAGCTTGCCCTGCCAAGAGCCAATGGCCACAGCTCACCCAACAGCCACCTGCAAGTACAGCATCACAAACCACTGGTTTTCAGTCATTCTTTATCCTAAAGTAAACTCATTATTTCTCCTTATCTGCAGGTGTCTTTCATTGTATGTGGGACCGAAGTCCTCTGAGAATTACTGCTGTGCTGCTGTCCAATGGCAGACAAGAGAGCAGGGGAGCAGCTCACCCCAGCTCCTGCCAGGATCACTGATATGCTCCTGCTAAAGCCAAATACGCTTTTGTCAAAGAAGTAACTGTGTTTGTGTTCAATGTAACACTCTGCACCACCAATTAAATAAAAGTAAAATTTATTTGGTATAGGACAGAAAAATAAGAACGAAATCACTTACAAAATACATGGTAAGCAAAAAAATTCACAGAACTAGATTAATATTTTATAAAAAAGCTCAAACTTTAAGCATCTGCTAGAAAAGTTACTTTCTGCTCAGTCTGTTTTATGTTTCCCTCCCTCTTGTGTGGCTTTGGAAGTCCAAATTTAGATGTCTTCCTCTGTATGCATTAGTTTACACTAAGGAATATTTACCACAGACAAACTGTATTTCAACATACATAAAAGGTTACTCCCTTAAGACATGCAGTTTCCATTTTTGCTTTTTAAATCTGCATACCTACCTGCTGCATACTCACTGAGACCATACACACATGCCCTGCTTCTGCCTGAGTTATTCCAATACTCCCCTCTTTGCCAATGCTCCAGTTTAATTTTAGCTGAATGGTCGAAACACATCCATCTTACACGCTGCAAGATTCCCGCTTTCTTCCAGTGTACACGAAGAACCATTCCATGAACTTGCACTTAAAAGTGCTCCTGGATATCTTAGGTGAGAGATTCTTCTTATTCTCTGATGAATACTGTTGGGAAGATGAAAGCTCACACAATCTGTGTTACATGGAGTCAATGTACCGCTGAACAGGTTGTTGCACCCAGCTGTGACACCACTGCCACGTGGAACTCCCAAATGCACATTTTATACTGTAATTTTTACTCTAGTACTGGTAACAACATTCAGCCAATTGGCTTTTATTTCCTTGAGCAGTCTTCTCTTTTCCGGTGTCCTGTGGCCAAGGGACCCTCTCTAGGTCTCTCAACATTTGACATTCTGCTTGAAATAATCTGTTTGATCACTCAACTCCATTCTTTACCTCCAAGGCAAAAAGTACCCTTTTTCCATACCTCTGTACAGAAGAGTATTGTTGTGTTACATGTGATGCATGACAGCAGTTTAGCTCCTTTAGCCTCTGCTCCAAGACAGATCTACTTCTGCAAGTGTCATGCAAACAGGTGATACTGCAAGGAGAAACTACTGCCCAGTTTTTTAACTGACAATATAAGGAACTTCTTTCACAGTCCCGTCTTGCAGAAAAAAAAGCAAACCAACAAACCTTATGATTCTTTTAGTGTTGGGAAATGCTGACTTTTAAACAAGAACTTTGCCATGTTATTTATTTGATTTATAGAAATACACACTTCCTGAATCAAAAGCTGAGTTTGCTTTAACAACTCTAAACATTCATCACTGTGACCTCTTCTCCCACTGGCTGGTGCAGAAAGTCATAACAAACATAACATGTGCTTTTCTTCCAAAAATATAGAGGAGAAATTATTTTTACATGGTACAAAAGTTATTCTCATTTTATTTGTAGAGTTGAATTAAACAAGAACAAACATCTGTGGCTGTTGTCACACAGTGTGATCCTCAGTGGTAACGTTAAGAAGATAGGTTGAGGTGTGAGGGTTTATAATACAATGCCATTGAAACAAACCCAGCAAATCTTATATGCAAGCAGTGAATCAGATTTACTTCTGTAGCCTATGCAACCACACTGAAGTCAGCTGGGCTGTGTGGACAGCAGCATCAGACACTGGTTTAGGGACAGGTCTGAGTTTTGAGAGCAATACCAGCAATTGATTGTGAAGCCAACCAGTGCCCACATATACCTCACCTACACACTGATCCAGTGGCCTCTCCATACACTGAGCTCCACCTGGAGTTAGCAGATTGAGCACACAACAACAGCAGGGCTTGGCTCAAACACTGTAAAATGCTACTGTCGGCACTATGTAGTTAGGACCTGGAAGAACAATGTCTATTAATTCTTCTAATGAGACACAGAAAAGTTGACTAAAAAAGTCATAAGGCACCATTGATTCAACCTGTTTTGTATTATTCTTTTTTAACAGTTCATAGTGAAATAAATACTTTAGTACTGATCATATTGTAAATAGCTACTGCTACATGAAGCAATATATTGAATGATAAAATGCTGCATTGTTCTGGAATATATCTAGGGACTTTTAGAGCAAAACATATGAATGGAAATGCTGTTATTACGTGAACAAAAATGCCCCTTTCTGCAGTATTAAGCTATTTTACATGTATGCCAAACAACTATTCTGAAGAGGTTTCTAGAGTAAAAAAAAAAATTGCTAAAACCTAAGCAGCTCAGGATTCTTGGCTTGTTAACTGGGGGCCTTTTACACAACACATTTTAAGGTGAAACTCAAGCTGGTTTTCTGAGTCTTTGGTAGTGGTCCAGATTTCTGGTCAGAAAACTTTGCTGAAACAATCAAATACAGGATATTTTGAATGATACAGAGTATTGGAAGAATACTGGGCAGCATTTTCATTGACTCAATAAAGTAAAACAGTTATGTTGGAAGCAGGTAAGTTATAAAAAAGATATAATTTCTGCAGGGTTGGGTTTTTTTTTTTTTTTGGATGCATAGCTATTTGGATATTAACAAGGATTTGGCAAGTCAAGGTACTGAAAATACTGTATTCTTGAATTCAAACTATTGTTCCTTAGAAAGGTATTAAGTGCTTCAGTTTTAAAATATGAATACAATAATTTATCCTTTAAGTTATTAGCCTAAAAATCTTATTTGGACTTCTATTCACAAAATAATATCCCAAAGAGACAGGCACTTTAAGTGACATCCATAAAATACATATACAAATTCAGCATTGTGCTAGGTTTGATCCCAAGGTGCACCTGTCACATGGAGGTCCCACCAGTATCTGTTTAAGGAACTCTTACAGCCACGATCCTGCAACTGGATGTAGACACATCCCTGCGCCTGCGCATTTAATTGCAGGTTCAAGACCATAAACAGGAACTAAAAATAGGTCATTAGATACAAAAATGTAAAAAACAAGTACATAATCAAATGCTGTCACAGATAACAAGATTTTGTAAACAAACACTAAAAGACCAAAATAAATTTGATCTGGCCAAATCCAACTCTAGTCTCATCCCCTTCAATGTGATGTCCAGGCTGCCAGGCAGAAAGCGGATCTGCCCCTCCCCGCTCACAGACAGAGCAAAAAGCCCTATGCACAGACATTTCAGCAGGGTCCAGACTCTCTTTGGCTAAATTCCCTAGATTTTCAAGGACTGACCTTATTCTAGCCACAGAGTGTACTTAGAATGATGTCTCCCATGCTAGAGAAACATTTTCTTAACCTACATGACTAGTTTCTATGTTTTATTTTGGGTTTTTTTGAGAAACACCCTGTGAAGCACAGCTGCTGACACAGGCTTGGTAGGGATACCAAGGAAAACACTGAAGAAACGTACTGCTGATGAGACAGAGGGGGACATTTTTCAGAGGTCCAGTTAACAAAGAGCTATCATTCACCAATATTTCAAATCCAGACTTATAATCTTCCTCTAATTACCAAAGGCATTTCATACGCACTTAGATCCACTTGTAAAATTCACTCATACAATGAACTCTTTTCTCATACACAAAATTCAAAAGCCATTAAATATATTAAGCACTTGCCACAATGTTAGAATACTTTACTCTTTCTTCTATCAATGTAAGCCTTGCAGCTCTCTATAGAGACTCCTGTCAGCAAAGTTTGAAAGGACAAGCTTCATGGCCAACTCAGAAGACCAAAGCTTTCCATTTCTCTTGAGCCAGTGCAGACAGCAAATTTTGGATGCTCCCACTTGAATGTACAAACCCCGGACCCCCTTCACAACATCAAAGGAACATTTCTGACATCGGCTGCTCTACCATAATGGAAGTGAAACACAAGCTCTGGGAGACTTGTGACCTAAGTGCCAAGAAGCTTTTTAAGTCAAACCCTATCATTTAGTTGTACCAAAGAAACAACTGGAAAGCAGTCTGTGGAGCACTGGCATTAGTGATGCTTTACAGGAGGAGCCTGCAACTACAGAAATTGCTGCGTTTGCACTCAAGACTACTTTCTGAGGACTCTTCACATGCGGTATCAGGCAGAGGGCGTTACAGTAATCCAAGGCACGGATGACATGATGTGGGCTGGTCCACATAAGAGTAGAAGAGAATTAGGTCACAGAACACATAATACTATTAAAAAAATAGGAAAGAGGGTTAAAAAGATATGTAATTTTTTATGCTGATGAATTCTTCACTTGTGCTTTTCTTTGGAAGATTCTCTGCAGATAAAAACAAGGCCAGGCACACTCCATCCTTGAGGCAGGATGTGTTGTGCATTGTATAAGATGTGCTTGACTAAGCTGAAATGGAAAAGCTGAAGATGAACTCTTTGTCACCATGTAGAAGGTCTATGGCTTGCAGAAGCAGATAGGCTGAGTTAGGCATGCAAAGAAGGATCCAGGGGACTCTTGGCTACACTTTTTACCCAGCAACTCTTTTTTTTAAACATCAAATACTTTACCATTAAAATAATACAGCTACTGTACCCAAAGTGAACGAAAGAGCTTTGTTCAAGCTCTATCAAATTCAAAGCCAGACCTCCCACGGAGCTCTCCAGGGGACAGGGTTGTACATGGTAAGCATGATGCACATATGTTCTGTAGGGTCCACAAAATGCCTGCAGTTTAAGCGAATAAAATTCAGAGCTTTGAGCAACTAAAATCCATAAACCACATCTATTACTTCTGTAATAGAGACTGAAGTTTGTTCCAGCTGACAAGCCAAAAGTGGAAATCAATCATGACAGACAACCTTCCAGTCAAGTGGACAGGAGAGCTGACTCGAAGGAAACTTGAGAACAGATGTCACCCAAAGATGGGCCAGAACCCATTTCACCTTGGTATAGGCGGGAGCGGGGGGGCACCTCTTTCTTTTCTGACAGAACCACCTAAAACAGAAAGAAGGTTTTTTGTGTTACTCCTCCTGGAATACTCCTTCTTTTGAAGGGGGAGTTTACATCCAAGCACATAATTCAGTAATTGGGGAAGATCTACTAATTTTCACACCTGGCCATTTAAAAACAAACAAACAAACAA
>WBNO01030143.1:0-31920 GCA_013400575.1 Peucedramus taeniatus
CCAGGTACTTCCACTGTGGGCTTTTAATGAAATGTTTTCACTGACAGCATTAGATGGGGGAAGTCCTAAAAAACATTCTTCTGGATTTTTTTTTTGTTGCTGTTGTTGTTGTTGATATGTCCACCAGCCAACCTATCACCACTACTAGGTAAATCACGGCTGGATTTTTTTCAATTAAAGCAATTTTTACTGCCACCACTGAAAATGCACTAGAGCTATTTCAGGACAACTCCCAGAAGAGTATGGGATTAGAACAGCCACAGTAAAGGATGGCAAAGTGAAATTCTGTTTGCAATAGGCATTTCTTCTCATGTGTAGTAAGATGCTTCCTTTATTACATCTAGCAATAGTTTGATATGACTAGTCTTCTCTCAACAGACTGACAATTACTGACTGACAAATCTAACACAAGAATCAGTATCAAATGAAGGAAAAACATCTTAGGAAGGCCAAGAAAGTAAAAAATTAACAGCATATGCTTTGATTCAGTTTCTTAAAGAGTCTGAAAGTTAGAAAATTTTGCTTTTTATTTAGAATCAAAAGATTCATAATTACAAAATCTGCAAGCAAAATGTTACTTTAAACACTTCCTAGTCCCTGACTGATTCCTGCACAGTGTCACAAGTACCTGACAGCAGATTTCATAATGCTGATCATTATTTTATGAGCCTGGCCATCAGAAACTTTTCCACCTGCTGTATAGTTTGTCTGTAGTATCTATATCTCACCAATCTGCCTATGAATATACTACAGGAGGTTGTTGGAAGGCCTTACTGAGTGAGAAAACACTATCCACTTCTCACCTCTTGTCTACATGATATGTTACAGAAGGCAATCCAGCTGGCTTGGTGTGATTTGTCCTTGATAAGGACATTGTCCACACTCCAAATCGCTTTATTCTCCTTCAGTCATCTGGACATGGCTTCCCAGAGGACTCGCTTCATAATCTTACCATGGACCTAAGGTGAGGCTGGCCAGCCTGATATCTCTAGACCCACCTGCTCAATCCTTTTGAACAAGGCCACACAGTATTTACCTTTCTCAAGTTGTCAGAAACCTCTCTCTGAAACACCATGACAATTTGAAGATTGTACAGAGTGTGTCACAGGGGCATCAGCCAGCTCCCACAATATCCTGAGGGGCATTCCATCTGATCCTGTGGGGTTGTTGCATCCAGCCTGCTTAAATAGACCTTAACCCCGCCCTCGCTTACCCTGGGACACCTTACATTTACCAAGGCCTTGATAATAGGCTTAGGGACTGAGGAGACCTGAAGACAAACACAATCAGTAAAAATTCAAGGCAAAGATGTCACTGGGAGTCTTAGACTTTCACATAGAATCCCTTATTGCTGCTCTTCCTGTCCCTTGATCATATCAACTTCTGCTGAGTATGGGCTTTTCTAAATCCATAGTTTTTATTTCTCAAAAAGTTCTTGGCACTTTGGCCTGTTTTGCATAACCTCTTAACAAAGAGACCTGTATGCTGTTTCTGAAACTGCTTTTGGCTGGCACTCAATGGTGAGAAAAGCTATCCAGCACAGGGTTCTGGAGGCCAGGGCTACTACTCTGTGTTTCTCAACATAGTCCATCCTCGACGGTGCTGCGCACAACTGCACTTGTCTGCTGGATCAGAACTTACATCACAAAAGTTCAGCTTCCTGTACCTCAAACAAGCATACTGTGAAACAATAAACATGACCAATATTCCCTCCATTTTATGTCTGTGTTATGCAGCTGATCAAGAGCCATTCTACATCAATGCTCCATCAGAAGCAACACCAAGCCTCCTCAGCCTTACTGAAAAATCACTTACAATTCACAGCTTCAGGTGCAGGTGGCACTGCATGACACCAGCCATGGGTTTTGCTCTTTCTTTATTTACATTCCTTCTGTTCTAGATCCTATGGGAGCCTCTGACCTTTTCACAGCTCATACCTGTGACAGGCAGCTGAGGTTGTTTCTTTGAGACTGTAGTAAAAGAACACATGAGCTGAGGTTTTTCTAAAGTTATGGGAAGTTCTGAGTGAAACGTGTCAGGATTTGTTAGGGGAATAGCTTTTACTATTCCATCAAAATCTGATGTGGAAAATTCAGTGGGTTCTTTTTAATGAGCAAATATGTGACATGAGAAAATAAGTATGCCAGTTAAGGTCCCCACAGCAGGAATTCAGAGATCCCATAATTGCTTGAAATCTATGTCCTGCTCCAGCATCATATATGGGCACATTGCCTTCACTTTTGGTGCTTCAGGGATAATTTCCTCCTCGAGACTTTTAACCAATTCTTAACTGTTTCTACTGTATATAACGTAAAAGACTGACAGTAGTTTTGCTCAAAAGTAGTCTGCAGCAAATAGATCCTTATGTCCTTAGTTAAGATACTCCTGCCTGATCTTGATGAATCCCTTATGCATTTTTCAGTAAAGGGCATGTGCACGCATGTATGTGTGCACTTTTACTTTTTAATAGGAGAAGTAAAATATTTAGCAATCTGCTATGCAAGGGACTATCACTTTTCTGGGTGCTCGGTCAAAAAAAAAAAAATCAAAGATGAGGAACAGTTCGAACAAGCTTTTCAATTAAGCCTATTTTCTCTCAACATACTGAATACTATAAATGCTAGTTCTGGAAACTATTACAACATTTTTAGAGCTGAAAAGTAATAATAATGAGATCTTGCAAACAATGAACTCTATTCTCCTTCTGACATACAGAAAGATTTATGAACACATTATTGCCTGTACATTCAAAGAAAAGTCCCTTGTGCATCAGCAAAATAGGACACAAATAACCACAAAGTTCTTCCACAATTACAGTGCTTGTTTTACCCATTTAAGTTTTATTTGACATTATCATTATTATTATTATTCTAACAGTAGATGGCAACATTTTGTTGAAACTTGGAAAACCTTTGTGAGCTTTACAGAGTCATTTCAGATTTTACTCATGAGACTTAGACATACAGAAAAATAGCATATAGCATATAATTAGAAACTATAAATTAAATTGTTTAATTATCTACATAAATTAATATCGCAACTACCTTATTACCTTCCAAACTCCAGCTTGCCCAGCAGACTTTCTGACTGAAATCCAGCTGTGCTGTCTTTGTTTCGTGATTTGGTAAAATGTCAATATCCTAAGGATTAAGCTTTCCTTACAAAAAATCATGACCAGAAAAAAGCAGCAGGTTAATTCCTTAAAGAATTATCAATAAAGCTTTTCCTGAACTGCCAGCATCTCAGTATGTTTGGATCAAGGTTTTCAGTATAGATATTTAAAACTCTCCAATTTCTGCTATATCCTTTTCCCCTGACAGATGCTCAGTGAATATTCCCATTTAATGCTGAAGCTAATGAGAATTCTGCTGTTGACTTGATGGAAATGGGAACATCCCCTGTAATGTTAAAGGATAGAACTCAGCTATTCAGTTACTAACATCACAATAAACAGAAATCTCTTAACCCTTTAGAACTTGTCTTGTACGAGATGTCTGCATGCCTCGGGTGCAGGTTCAGGCATAAGGTGAGGCACAATGTCTCTACTCACTCAAGTTGGNNAGTATCAACATCTTGGGCTGTGTTTTAGTCTTTGGATACACATGGAAGGTACTTGTGTAATGTCAGGCCAAAGGTTTAGGAAAGGAAATGTGAGCTGCTTGGAGCTCCCTAGATATACTAATCAAAGTAATTTATTACTTTTAAACAATTTGTGTGTTTGATTAGACCAGAAGCACTGCCTGAAATAAAGACTTGCCTTGTAGATCTCTTCAAGCAAAATATTTTATTCCAGTTTTAGTTGCTTTAAGTATTAGATATAGACCTTTTTGTAACATAGATCTCTGTGTGTGTGATTCCTTGTCTGGATCTGACTTGAAATCTTGAGCTACAGCTTCACAACAACAACAAAAATGACCATATAGTCATGGAACATCCACCACATTTTTTCTGTTTAAGTTACAGCGAAAGTACAAAGCAGATCAGCAGGTATCTTAATAGTGCATGGCTTTGTGAACCTCTCTGACCATGGCACAGTATTCTCCTTGGATAGTGCATCAATCACTGCAAAAGACTAAGGCATTATTCCTGGCTTTCAGAAGCACAGCCTGGGCCTTGTGCTGTTTGTGCAGACAAGCACCGAAAGAATGTCATTTGAGAGGGAGAGTGGGAGCTGAGTGAAGAGAGGGGGCCCTTGTATGGGGAAGAGAGAAGAAAAGAGAAAGGAAGAAGGCTCAGACACTGGAAAGCAAGATGACTTTTAAGCTGCCAAGGGTATAACAAAAGCAGTCCTGAGGTTATCCAAGAGGAAGTGAGTTTCTTATCATAAATAAACAGATGATTTCATGGGCGCTCTGGATCTCACCACACTTCTATGTGTATCCTATTAAGTGATGTTTGGTCTCTGACTTTTTCTTGTGGAAGGATCTATTCTGCAGAACTTCACTGAAGGATGCACATTTCACAGGGCATTTTTATGGATATGGAAGAGTTCAGCAAATGTCCCATGTATTTACAGTTACAATACTTTTTTCTGATAATGGAATGAAAGATAGATGGTAGGTAGATAGAGTATTAAGAAATTGAATACTCTGTAATTGTAAAATCTAGTAAATGTAGGGCAACCTCTGTTTTCTTTAGATACACAGAGATTAAGTTATTGCTGAAAATGGGTTTAATCAGAAGAAAGCAGAAGGATCTAGAAGTATAGGTAAATAGACTAAGATGAAGTAACTGAGGCTGCATTCTGTACTTTGATTATGACTGCAGAATTCCTTTGAGTATATCTTTCTGCAAGAAATCCAGTGAAGCTGCTTGAGAAGCCTCTGGCTGTGGCGTGAGTAAGAATAGGAAGCTGCTAAAACTTTGGCTGGCTGCTAGTACTGGTTTTGAATGAAGTCTAGTGGAATGTCCTACCACAAAGGACAGAAAGGTTTAAAAGCTGAAAAGCAAAACAAATCAGGAGATTCAGAGTCACTCATCTTAAGAAAAAATGTGCATTACACCTATAAGATCTGATGCCAAAATAGATTTCTTTTTGCAAAATTAAGAAGTCAGTAGGCAACTGAATGATCCCAGAAAGAATTAGTCAGGAAAGAAAGGCACACATTACCAGTATTCTCTCCTAAAACAACAATGCATTTACCCAACAAGTGCCTACTAGCAGTGTGTGCCATTTTATGAAGTTGGAGGACACAAACATAGCCAGCCCAAGAGGTTAAATGGAGAGGTTGGAGCATAACTTCTTATACACTTCGGCTTGAAAATAACATGGCAAAAGAGGGCCTCTGATTTGATGCTGCCTTCTCTGGAATGTACAGTGCAACTGGATCTAAATTTTGGGAGAGTGCCCAGTTTCAGATGTCTAAAGCCTCTGTTGAAAGTAGTGGAGACTATACACTGCCAAAGTTTTATGTATGCAACTGCAGATTGATTGCCTAATGGCAGTGGTGGGCTTTGATCATGAATGTCTGGAGAGAGAAGTCTCAGTAGGCGCCCTTTCCCCCATTTTTCCCTTTACCCTTCTAACTCCTAACTCTACTCTTTTTCAGTTTTCCCCCTGCATTTACTACAATTCTTTCACTGATACCTGAGATATAAAAGTTCCTCTCCCCACATATTTCTTTTTTTAACATCTTGCTAGTTGAGGACTGTGCAAAAGGAGTTAACTGGAGAAGGTGCAAGGGTATGCAATTGCTCTAACATGTTGTCTATTTTGGACTTATGGGTGAAAGAAACAGATGAAGATAATTTCCTCTCATTTTCTGTTTCTTATTAGTAAATTGTGAGGAATTCTTAGGTACAGAACATCCAAGTGGGATCATCATCTCCATGCAAAGGAAAATTATTTCCTTACAGTTTGGTCAATGTGTGAGTCAGAGTCACATAAAAGATGTAATAAGCTGCTTCTGCTTGCAATTAGAGGTTTTGTTCTGATGGCAAATTAAAATTTAAGTCCAGTAGAATTAGGTGTGAAATCTTGCAGATTTCCAGCTAACTGTATATTGTGATTCCATTTGGCAGCTAATACAACTCAGAAAATTACTTTTACTGGCCTGTACTTTCCATTTTACATACACTTCTGGAATTGTGTGAAATGACAGCAAACCGCCATGAATATATCTTTAGTCTATATTCACTTCTCACTTCCTTCCTTTAATGAAAAGAAGGGAAACACAGCAATTTTTATTCCTTTTTACTGAAAAAAAGAGAGCAGCAGTCTTAATACTTACATGTCTAACAGATGGAATGAAATTACAAAGAAATGCCTGTGAGTATATGTTCTGTTTTCTAGTGAAAAATCTTGCAGAGTCTAAAAATTCAAACCTTTTTTGTTTGGGTTTTTTGTTTTTAATCATACTTTCCCTAAAATCAGCCTGTTCATTCTGCTTTATATCTGCAGTTATGGGGAATCATCACAGAAGCTTCCAATTCTGCCACAAAGACAGATGTTTGAACAATTCCCTCCTGCTCAGTATCAGCTGTTCAGCAGAGCTTGCCTCAGAAATAAAGTACCAGTTGCCACTAAGTCTGGCTGCCTTTTCAGGAATGATACAGGGAATTTTTTAATAACAAAGCTACCTTCTTTGTTCAGAGGATTAACTAGAAAACCTCTGGCAAACACAGATTCAGCTTATCAACAGTTGAACTTGCTTGGGCTCCTTGCTTTTAAACTTTACTTGCAGACCAATTAGTACCATTTTTATGAAGCCATGGTGGGGGTCATCACACTGAGTCCTCCATGAATTCCGCATCTCTCCCTTTCAGGCATGATGGATTAATTTATTTGCTGAATAAAAGCAAAGGTCAAGTCAGGTCACTTGAGAAAGAATGTAGGTAGCCTTATGGTGTGGTCTGCTATGGGTGCAAAGTGAGATAGTAAATCTGATGTACCATTCAAAGATAAACAATCTTGAAGGTCTGGCTGAAGATGTTCCTCCTCACTGAGAAAGGGTGGTCTACTGAACTTTTAAAAGGTCCCTTCCAATTCAAACTATTCTGCAATTCTATGGAGGCTACACCACCTCATTGTCTTACTCATAAGTTTGTGTCCTTAGGTGTGAATGTGAAGAGGACCTAAGGAAGTGAAATGAAAAATATTCAAACCAGGTGAGGATATAGTGTCAGTATGCTTTTCAGAGTTGCCATGTGATTTGCTCTAAATAAGCTTCACAAGGAGTGGCAAAAATGTAAAAAAAATATACTTTTCTGTTTTCCTTTCTGTTGGTCCCTGCCTTAACGTTATAGGAGAGATTCTTTTCCCTCAGAATCTGAAAGCCGCCTGAGAGGTGAATCACAAAACTAAAAAATGAAAGCAAACCTGACTTTGCATACTAGAATCTTGACCAGGGCAGGGAGGAGCATAAAATTCCCTAGAAATGAACTCCTATTAAAAAAAAAAAAAAAAATAAAAAAAAGAACACCCAAAAACGATAAAAAGTTAAGTATAGAATATCATGGCAATCCAAAAATATGGTAAGAAAACATGGCAAATCATTTTTGGAGGGAACCCATTTCATATTTATGAATTAGGATGACCTCTGCATACTTCACCAAAGTTCTTATTTTACCACTCCTGAGCTCATAAAAGAGGGTATATTTCATCCCAGGGGTAATGTTAAGATACTGTGAGTTAAGCCCAGAAATATGTGCTGAACATCCCCCATTAACAGACGGGGTGGAGCCTTGTGCATAGGACTAAGTCTTGAGTAACCCTTTCACAACCTTCCTTCTCTGACATCGGTCTCTGCTGCTACGCTCTGGTCTGAGGAAACTTTTATGTGCAGAGACATGACAATCTGTGTGGACTCTGGACTTGCTGGAGTCCCTGTGAGAGGTTTTCATTCACACTTGATATTGGCTCTGAGGTATTCAGCAGTTATTGGTGGACTAGAAACACCATTATTCATTTCCTTCCCTTGGTGGCCCACAAAGGGAAGGAAATTAGCATAAAATGTATGGTGTACTGTGACCATAAGTATAACTAGGACAACGACTGTAACATGGGGCGGCCTCCAGCTCTGATAAATCACACCAAAATCTAATTTGGCTCCTCTAACAGCAGGCATCAGAAGAGTCATCCTCGCCCCACCTGTCATCTCTAAATAGGCCATATGTTCCTGAGTTCCCAAAGGTGTAGGACAAATTCCCAGAAAGCTACTCTGTCTGGAAATGTTAGAGATGGACACATTCAAATAGCAAGGAAAAAATACCATCTCCCTTTCTTCTTCCGATTGCCATTAAAGTGGTGATAGGCCATCACCATGGCGTTCCTCAACCTTCAAGAAGAAATCTAGGTACTTAATCCTTTCTTGCTAGGTCCCATTTCCTCTTATTCTTGGAGATGCTTCTTTACTTTGGTCACATATATGTCAATTAAAAATTTTGATTTTAGATTTCAGTCTAAATTTTGATTAGTAAAATTCTGTAGTAAGGGGAGAACTTTTCATTTCATAGCTATGGTAGGAGCTGATGCTTTCCATTTTGGTGGGTTGCACAACTCGGCCAAGCTTGTCTGCCTAAAGCAGAATAGAGATCAGGTGTGACACTCCCTCGTGGAGGCAGTGCCATACTGGTGAAACAACTCTATTTCCTGAAATGGGACAACATGGGCCACCTGGCTGACTTTGAAGATCTGATTGCATGACTGAGTTGGTAACAGTGATGACCTATAAGCAGCCAATTGACGTTAGATTTGAGCTGATTAAGAAATCGGGAAAAGAGTGCAGGACTGTAGGTCCCCAGCAAATGATATCTGTCCATGATGAGATGGCATCCTGGAGCACATGGTGCAGAGCTTAGACTGCAGGAAACTGACAGCTCTGTGGAAAAGTTCTGCATAAAGATATCTGCAGGCATCAAACTCTCTGGAAAACTTGCCAAAATGATTCCATAAGTTATTTTTCAGTTTAATGAAGAAGCAGCATGCAGTGATACCCAGTAAACAGTTTTAAGCTCTCACCATGCCTCAGTTAATTAAAAACTAACATGAATTCTGGAGCCTCAATACAAACTTGGGTCCATAGTCATTGTGTGGTACTCAGGAGTCCAGAGGAGAACAAGATTTTAATTATTTCAAACAGAGCCTATAAAAGTAGTAATTTTTACATTGCTTCCCTTGTCTAAAGTGACGCTTATGGTCCGGAGTCCGGCGAGCCAGCGTTTCAGGGATGTCACAGGGGGCACCCACAGCGCAGCCCTGGGGAGCTGTTGTGGCCCGGGGGCACACGAGCGGACTCAGGCCCCGCGCTCGTGCGGCAAGGGAGGCGGGCGGAGAGGCAGGGCAGCCCCACGGCCGCGGTGCCCGATGACCCTCCCGNTCTGGGGCGCCCGAAAAGTAGCGCCGGCCGAGGCCGCGCCGGCGGTCACGGCGCTGCGGGGGAAGGCGGCAGATGGGTTTTGGGGTGGGGGCGAGAAGGGGCGCAGACTCCGGGTGCGGCCGGCGTTCCCGCCCGGCGGAGGGACGTTCTGCCGCTGGCCCCCGCCGGGAAACTGCTGCTGCTCGCCGCCGGCTTCGGCAGCGCGGTCTGATTCCGCCTGCGTGCAAGAATAAATGCGGGAAAGCCTCGAGACGGTCCGTGGATGAAAAGGAGAGCTGCGCTGCTGCGGCCCGGGACAGCCAGGTGCCCGCTGTGCCCGGAGGCAGACGGACCCACTGGCGGGTCGGCCGCTGCGACCGCAGGAATCCCGCCGGCCTGAGTCGGCGGGAAGTGGTCTGTAAGGTCTGGGGAGGATTGCCCCGTGCTCCCGATGGCGGAGGCTGTGCGTGCGCGAAAAGGTGGTCGCAGAGAGCGATGGCGAGGAGGTGCGCGGGGCCCGTCGCCCTGGCCAAACCCGGCCGCCTGCACCCGCGTCATCTGCAGCGAGTACGAAGCGGCGCTGAAATTAAGCTTCCCGAAGGCTCCCGTGTGAACACCGGATGCACGTCCTCCCGCTACCCATCATCCCCAAACTGTGTTTGTGGGCTCCTTGTTTTGTATTTAGCGTCTTTATGGGGGCTTTATGTTCCAGCGAGGCGGCCTCTGCGAGGAGCGCCGTGCTGCCGGGTGCCCACGTCGGCGCTGCCCTCGCTGGGAAGCGCCGGTTCAGGCTGCAGCCCGCGGTCTGCGCCGGAGCTGCCGCTGCTGCTCGGGCGGTGCTGCGGCGGGACCCCCGGTGCCCCTGAGCTCTCGATGCTCTCCGCGGCTCCCTGGGCATGTGCCCGTCCTCTTGTTTTAAATACACCCGTCCCGCGGGATGTTGTAACAGCGAAGTAAATGCAGATGCAAATAAAAGGCGCCTAACCTGAAGAACAACGTCAGTGTTGCACTGTAAAAAAGAATTTATCATTGTTCCTCAAAAAAAAAAATCAAAAAGCAACTAATATGAATTTAAAATATAGAGGAATTAGAGGCTGTAATATATGAGTGGGTTCTACAGAATCACACGAAGATGTTACTGCCCAGCAATAGTCGGTATCGAATTTATCTGTGTGCACAAGCAGGGAAAAAACCCCAAACCCTTTCTTATACTTCTCTATGCAATTTCGGAGCCTTAGTGCTGAAATTAGGGTAAGTGGGAAACAATGTGCATAATTACAAGAAAAAAAACCCCACAACTGTTGAAAAAGGACGGGCGGTTAGCAGCACACAAAACATCACGAAGACAGTAGGCTTGTTAGGCACAGGGAATATTTATCTGGATGGCTGCTCACCATTCTTCATAACAAACACTATTTTTATAACAAAGACGTTATTGGTCCTTGTCATAACAGTAATCACTATATGAGCAGGATTTTGCCCCTTTTGCTCATGGATAATGACGGTGTTCTGTTGCCGAGAATGTAACTATTTGGAGCAACAAAACTCGGATTTTCATCTTTTCTAGATGCTCTCTGTACGCGCATTTCACCCTCGTTTTGCAAAGAAGACTACTTTGCGCTTATTTTATTGATTTGACTTCATTCAGCCACTGGCCTCTGGCCAAAGAGGGCATCCTACCCGGCTATACTCTGGCGGTGCAGAAAATCCTGTGAAGAAGATCGCAATGTTCAGGCACTTGATTCAATGCAGTGGTTTTGCTAATGCATGCGGGTGTCCAGACGCAACTGATAAAAGAACTTTCTAAGTCTGCAGCCATGAAGTTCAAAACTCCTGCAATAACTCCTACACCTCAGACTATACCTGTGCGTGCGTACAAATGTGTGCAGCATTATGACCTCAAGGATACTAGCTTTTAAAGTCTGGATCAATGTAATTCTCTATTTAGGAAGCATCATTTGATAGAAGTGCATATCTCCCTTTCCCTTCCTTTCTCTTCTAGTTTGTTTTGTCCCTGTATAACACTATTTGCATTTAGGTTGGACGCTTTGTAGCTAAATACCGAGACAGGTTTTTAAAATGGACACAGAAGTAATGTCATCTGGAACTCCTCGGCGGACGCGGGAGGGAAGGGGGCAGGGATTGAAGAACATTTAAACGCACTTTACAGTACACTATAACCATAACAGTGGCTGCAGAACTGCAACTGGGAAGGGAGGAGTAAGGAGGGGGAACAGGGAGGAACAGGGCTATTTAAGTGATATTTGAATCGGATTCGCATTTTTAGTGCTGCTTATCAAGTGCATATGGGACTCCCTGAAACTGTTCAGCAAGTGCTGACAAAATAGCTTGTCTCCTGTCAAGGAGAGAAGAAGACATAGGAATATTTTATTCACTTCTTACTTATTTTGATAGCTGGGCACACCATTAATAATATCATAAGGGTAGCACCTACAGAAGATTTACCATTTTTAATGGTTTTTAACATTTAAATTTTTAATGTTTAATATTTGGGGTATTTCCCTGCAATACTATCAACATTTCTTTAGTTAGGCAAACGCTGCTGTCTACTTAGTTCAGAGTGACTTGCCAAGCTAAGGAAGCCATTTCCTATAACAGGTACTTTGACAAGGATAACCAACAGTCTTGTATATCAAAGAGTAGTCAAACCGCAGTGAGATTCAAAGCAGAGAATGTTGGAACATTTTGTTCCAGCGAACGAGCTAAAAATAACAGCCCCTCCCAGTGTTGGAAGGGGGTTGATTTTCACATTTGGAAGGGCACATAGAAATCAGATTATTAATATAATCAAGCAGAAAAATCTGCCCGGAGAGGTGAAGGGTGAAAGTTCTGAAGTGTCAGTGCTTTAAAAAAAAACACAGTCCAGAGCCAGGGCTCTGAATGGGATTTGATGGGTTGTGGGGAGATTTAATAATTTTATACCTTCCTCATGGCACATCAGAACATAGTGTTTGAACTAGGTCACGGTAATGCCAAATTGCACAGCCAAGCGTAATGCTGCTCCAGCCGTTCTGCCACTCGAAGCCAAACGTGAAATTCTCATTTTCAGCCCGAAAGCAAGCTCCTTCCACAGCCTCACGTTTTACTTACCTGCAGGACAGGCTCTCTAAACATGTCAGAAACTGAGAAATTGCTTTGACATACATTTCGGAGATCAGACGCTAAATGTGGTGCACGTCAACAAGGAAATGCCTAACAACATGATAATTACACCATCCACGTTACTGAGATATTTGGTTAGAGACTTTCAGCATCCACCGTGTGGGAAAAGAGAGCTTCTTTAGTTGCAGACTGTAGGAGAAAATAAAAGCAAAACAGCATCATCAAAACCCCAAACACCCACGTTTTTAATCCCCCAATCACTTTTTCTGCAAACAGGGAAAGCTTTCCTCTTTTCCAATAAGCGTGCTTCCAGATAGCTGTTACTTCCGTAGTATCGTGAGCGGCTTGGGGTTTGGTTTTGGATTTGAATGTTTAAAGCACTGTAGAGACGTCGTATTAACAGAGCCGGCGGCAGCCCAGCGGAGCGGCGTTGTTCCCCAGCAGCTCCGCACAGCGCCCGTCCCCACCAAGAGCTGCGCTGCCCCGCGGCTCCGGCCGCAGCCCTGGAGCATCCCGGCTCGGNAACTTTGTGTCGTGTGTGCCCCCCTCTCCTTCCCCCGCCCCCCACTCCCCTCCTCCGGACACAAACACAAGCTCTTCTTGATTCGGCTCCTCTGCAGGTCCCTCATCGGGATGGGGCGGCAGTCCTGGCCTGTCCCTTTCCCGGGGCCAAGAGGCTTTCCTTTCCCCACGCGGGGAGCTGGGGCCAGACTTTCACCCTTACCTCTCCCACCTACTAGGAGCAAGGGAGTCCCGCACCTCCGGCCGCCTACCCTCCCTTCGCGTCCTGCCTGCGAGACTTTCAGCTTTCCCCCCTTCTGTCCTCCCGTTTGTCTGCCCGCCTGCCTGCCTGCCTCCTTTTTTATTTTCCCCGCCAGTGACTTAAGCCCAAGCCAAAGGAGGCATAAGGAAAAATACAGCCGTGGGCTCCAGGTCTATAAATACAGCTCGGGGAGAGCGTCCAAAAGTTTGGAAGGAAAGGAAGAAGGCGTACGGAGACAAAAGCCAAGCACCGCTCCGCTGCTGCCGATGCTCTGGCTGTGCTCGGGCTTCACGGCGGCGGACCGAGCCCGTTCGCTGTTTGTTTGGGTGGGATTTTTTCAGGAGCGGTGCGGTGGCAGTAGAAGAATCGTCGCGTTCATTATTTCAGCTTTAAATACGTGAATTTTAGCCACAAATACCAGTTGATCTATCAGCCAATTTTGCAGCTGCTGTTGTGACAGGAAACTTTTCTAATGCGGCTGAAGCTGCTGGTGGAAGTGGAGGGNTTTTGGTTTTTTTGGTTTTTTTTTTTTTTTTTTTTTTTTTTGTTTGTTTGGGGTGTTTTTGTTTTTTTTTTTTTTTTTTTTGGGGGGGGGTGCTTGTTCCTTTTCCATTTAGTGAAGCCTAAGGGTCTGAAGATTACCTTGTTCCCTCCTTGTTTAGTGTATCCACCGGAGAGAGAGAGAGAAAAATAAGCAGTAGTGTCTTTAAAAGAAGGGGTAGCGGCGCCCCTACCTGCTCTGTGCCGCCTTAGACCATACTCTCTTAGAAAGAATATCCTGTCTTTGGAACACGCCGAAGCGGTGCTGCCGTCCCCCGTAAAAGTAACACTGGGATGCCAGAGAGGAAATGACCAACAGATGTCCGCTGCATCCTAAGTATTTATTCACGTTAACTGCTGTCTTCTTTATCCTACGTAAGAAATTGGTATTGGACTGAAAATATCTCTCTTTCTCAGGAGAGAGCAATACCTGTTCAGAATAACAACGACAGAAAGAGTCGAGGAAATGTGCACATACTGGGTGAAAAAGGTAGAAACCGACCCAATTTTGGGGTTCGTCTATTTGGGAGATTGAGGTTGTGAGGAGGAAGCAGGTCCGAAGATAGGGAATGAAACTAGAAAGCGGAGAAAGTGACTTCAGTTGCGCAGGCAGCCTTTGAAAGCGCAAGGGAGGACATGCCAAGCTGCCCTGCAGCGAGAGTGTGAAGCGGAAGCAGCGAGAGGCCGCAAAACAGTGCGGAAAGATGCTGCCCGGGGCGGCCGCCCGCCTCCCCCTCAAGCTCCCCAGGACGGCGGCCCCGGCCCCAGCGCCCCCCGGAGGGGAGGCAGCGAGGGCAGGGCGCAGGGGGCCTCTCTCCCCGGAAGAGCAAAGTCATCGCAGCTGTTGCGAGACAGAAATACGGGGTGCTGAGGAAATAAGGGCTGAGAGGCAGGAGAAAATTCAAAGGAATAAACAGACGCTTCAGCCTCTAGCACTGCAGCTTTGCAGGAGTTCGTGCTTTTTTTGCACGTCAAGCGCAAGGCAAAAAGAGATACTCCGAACACCGAAGAACTCTGGAGATTCAGAGAATGTCTTTTCGGGGCCCTCCTACGTCTTTGACAGGGGCAGGAGGCAGGTAGCTTTATCGTGCACTGCTACAAAACGGAGCTCGTCGCCCTGCCCCCATGGTACTGTAATCCAAGGGGGAGAGATGACAGGGCTTTCCAGGCTTTGAGGTTTTTGTTTAATTAGCAGTGGTGAGGGATGTTCACAAGCATTACTTTTGGTTCAGGGAAAGGATGATGAAATAGAAATCGTGTATCTGCTTTATCTCAAAAAATTCACCAGTGGTCAATGTGTAATGAAACTGCAATACTGCACAGCTTTTGTGGCAGCAGGGTTGTGAAGCCATCCCAGTACCTCCTCACTAGGCTAGCTCTCACCACATTTGGCATTTCACTCGTGTAACACTTGGAGCGGAGGCTTCCCCACCATGCACATGTGCTGCCACCAGACCACCACAGCTTTACTGATGACAGATTTCTAGTAACTGTAGAGTTATTTCCAGGGGATGGATTGCACTGCCAGCCTTCACAGCCCTGCAGTCTGCCCTGGGGTGAGCAGGGAGCTAGGGGTAGTGAGGGGGCTGAACACAGATAGGGTTTAAACACCCCACAGGCACAGGGACAGAGAGGTGCAGCTTATCCTGCACCCTCAGTTGGCATCTCTGCTCACTGGGATTAGACTGCCAGCCCTCCAGGAGCAGCGTGTAGCCAGAGCTCAGTCTATTTAAAACCTCTGCTCTTGCTGCAGACTCCAAGCAGTGTGTGCCAATCCCCTTGGCTTGGCAACATTATTTTTGGCTGCAGCTCCCTCCCACATTGTAGGAAATACAATAAAATTAAAATAAACATTTAAAAAATTTTTAAAAAAGAAAGAAAAAAGAAAGAAAAAAAAAGAGATGCTGAGCAAGTGCTCCTAGCAGGGGAAGGAAAGGAGCCCGAGTGTCATGTCTTCCCTGTCTTACTGTTTTGTAGTCACCTCCCCTGCAGCTGTGGCACCTCTGCTTGCCCAGTGTGGGGTGGTAGGTGTGGGGTGAGAGGAGGCAGCATGGCAGTATTGCCCCACACTGTCTTCCATGAGACCTTTCCCACTGCAGTCCCCTTGAATCCCCAAGGCTAAAAGAGAGTGGGCACCACTGTGGTCCTTGCCATAGGGGCAGTAACCTGCCCCAGGCCCTGGGGCACCTGCCAAGGATGGGGTTGGGATCACCCTGGTCTGAACTGCAATTTAGGTAGGACAGACCTCTCTGTGTGGGCACTGCTGGATTAAAGGATGGTGCTGGGTCCTCTTGGTGTGGTTTGGGTTTAATCTTTATCCTGCCTTCAAGGAGAGGTGTTGGGACAAGCTGCAGCTTTGCTGTAAAAGGGCTGGAAAAGCCCTATTTCTAATATTTTCCATTCCAATATCACATCTCAGTCTTAAAAAGAGATTAGCAATGAAAATAGACATTTAAACAAATCCTACTCCTGAATTGAGACCATGAGAGTTATAGGCACAATGCATTCCAGAAACAAAGAAACCCATCTTTTCTCAGAGAACTTCATCTGTCAAAATTTCACAAGAAAACAAGAGAGTATGTGGTTCAGTGAGGGAAAATAAAACTGTAAAGGAAAAAAGAAACTCCTCTCATTGGTGCAGAAGAAAACACAAAATAGCATTCCAATGGAAAAGCACTGCTTGCCTTTTTTTTTTTTCCTCTGATATATGTCTATACAGAGAGTATGATGCAGTTATGCAAAATGCATTATATACTGAAAAATTTCTGCTTATGAGGTGTAAGGTAATTTTGCCTCTTTGGAGAAGCTCATGTACTTTCTTTCACTTGAAGCCTAATAGACCTTTCTTCATGCCCTTTACACACCTTTCTGCTGCTTCAGCTCCGCCTACTTCCAAACATATTTTCCTTTCTTCAGCTCAGCAAAAAGCAGAAGGAAGACAGGGAGGGGTTATGATAAAAATGGTAATGTTGAGGGCTAGGAGGATAACGAAAAAGGTAAAACTTGCTTTGATTTTGTTTTGCCTTGTCAATCAGTAACATTCTTTTGACAAGGCTTGCTTTTCCTCACCCTAGTCAAATTGGCTGCTCTTGGCCTAGACTGACCTCCTGCTGCTGGCAGTCACATCTTCTTTTGACTTTCTCTGCTTCCTTTACTCAAGAGCTCCATGGTGTCCTGCTTTGCCACTTGCTTGCAGTAGTACATATTGACAGTGTGGCAAAATATATTACTTCATTAATCAGTTAAGCCAATTAACAAAAAGATTAATAGTCTTACCTTATTAACTTGAGTGCATGCATCTCTGTATTTAGAGTATTGACAGAACTACTGGGTATGATTAGGCTACAGAGAAGTTCCATTATAGCCTGTTTTCCATATGTTCAAAATGTTGTGAAAATGTCACATTTGGAACTCAAATTTCCTGTGTCTACTAAAAAATATTAATGTGCCAGGAAGTCTTCCTCTGAACACAAAATCAAGTCTTTCAGAAAGTCACTATATGTTTAAAGTATGAAGCAGGATTTATATTTTAGCTTATATACTTCCAAGTAATTTTTTTTTCACCCTGAACTTATATGTACTTGAGAGACAGGATTGCTTGTCCAGGAGTTAGTTACAGGCAGGATATGGGTTTCATTCTAAAACTGGCTCTGAGAGGCTGACTAGAGTGAGTGGCTCCTGGCAAAGTTCAAAACTGTTATGCCACACTTCAGTAACTCTTCAGGGCTACACTGCTGTTCCCTGAGCCTGTATTGTTCCACTCCTCTTCCTTATTGTGGCTTACCTCTAAGCAACAGAAATTATCTGTGGTCACCTGTGGCTTATGCATATGTAATTTCTTGTCATGTAGCTCATTCCATTTTTACATGCTCATCTCACCTTGGACATGCTGGCTGAGGTTAACCAGATCTTAACACCAAGCTCATCAAGCGGTTTGGTCACTCCCTGATGTGATCATGGTTTACAGTTTCATTTTGGTAGCTACATGGAAAATTAACACTGTTAGTGGGGCATTTTCAGGGTTGAAGACAAGAAAGCTTTGTATGATTTCAGGGTGTGCCATTATAAATCCAGTGCAGCAAAATAAAGCAACAACACACTTTGTTGTGCACCTGCACAGCTGTGACTATGGTAAACTTGAATAGCCCACATGACTGCTGAAAACACCTGCTTTTGAACTAAATATTTTTTTTCTTAAGGAAAACGATGAGTTTTCATTTAGCTATTCTGGCTTCTTGTTTCTCTTCACAGCATTCTCTGTCATTCACACCACAGTAGTACAGAGTTATACTCCTGAGACGTTGTCTCCAAGTCCAGATTATAGATCAGTGATTGCATGTTGTAAAAATCTCCACCCAAGGCTGTGGAATTTGGCTTCCTTGAGGCTGCCCATTTATAACCTCACATCCTAGGAGAGAAGGAGAAAACAAATTTGACAGTCTGGGCTAATCTTCACCTTAGTCTTTTGTAAATGCTTGCTTAAATAGTCCCCCTCTCCTATCCAGGATGCCAGTACTTGCCTTTAGCATTTAAAGATTAATATATCAACATTAAGTAGCCTTCTTGGCCAGAACAAACTTCCCATAGATCACCAGCCCTGTCTCTGTCATGGTGTGCTTTTCACTAAGTGACTCATGTGGTGTCAGGTATAGATTTTTACACATGAGAAACTTACTTGTCTTCTGACCAGTAATCTCTCCTTACAAACATCCTGGAATGACCACCTAGTTCATTTACCCTGACTTCTCTTTCCAGTGATTTAAGAAATGAACCTGAAATTGCCCTCATAATGCACTCATGAACTGGGAACCTGGTTGCTAGCAAATGACATACAGGCCAAAATGCAGGGATAAAAGAGGAGCTCTGTGGTCTTACCAGGTAACAGAATAGAAAGGACATCGTTTTCTTTTCTTTGAATTGAGGACAAGAGATATGCTCATCATTTTTTCCTGAAGAAACCTTCCTCCATTTAGAGTGAGTCAATCAGCAAAGAAGAATCAACAGAGTATAATGAAAGAGCTCATATGGGCATGAAGTACACATTGACTCTGGACATCAGTTGGAGGAACATTTAAGCCAGTGAAGTGAAGGAGCAATGCCTCACAAAACAAAAACAAAAACAAAAACAAAACCAACAACGACAAACACGACAAAAAGAAACAAAAACCCAACAACAAAAAAACAAAAAGCCTAAAAAACAAACACCCCCTCCTCAAAAAACAGCCACCAAAAACCCCCAACTAGCCAAACAAGAATAACAACAACAAATAAATAAATAAATTTAAAAAATCTAAGGGAAAGGAAGAGGGTTAAATGACCTCTCTGACCACTACTAGAAGAGCCCACAGCAAGACAGAAGAGAAAAAAGGGGCAGTGACTTGTCCCATGGTTTCCAAGGCAAGAGTTCCCACTCCTGCAACATCATCAGCCCAGATATTTCACTCGTGCCCTCTCCTGCATACTGTCTTCTCACACAGCTATAGCTGTCACCAGAGAGTAGATTTTCAGTTTTTCCAGGTCTGGAAGTAGGTACTGCTCACCATTCACTCTGCTCCCACGGAGTGCATTGTGTGTGTGGTCAAAGGGAAACAGTATCCTTCAGAAATCATTCTCAACCACCAGCGTGACTACTGCCAGCACTTACTGGCAGTGCAAATCCACATCTTTTAAAATCATTATTATAAGCAGCTGGAATGCCTGTGATGATTCTAAAAGTGCTTATATAAGAGATTATCTGAAACATTTTTATTTTAATATTTAAAAAATTATTTAATAAACCAATTAGGCAATCTTCATAGGTATCCCCAGGCTTGTGAATGTGCAGTAGGGAAGAAGAAATTAGGAAGACTCTAACATATTCAGTTTCCTGTTAGCCAAAAAAACCCACGGAAAACCTATCCATGACTGGATAGGAGAAGAGTGTCTTCCCATTTTGTTTCCATGGCATGAAATTTTCCCTTGCATATTACAAAACACTGGAGTGCTTTCATTTGGTTCTTTTGCTGCTTACTGCCCTGGTGATGACAAGCACACGAGCTAGCCACCTATCTCAGGTCTTTGTGCCTTGAAATCTGTTGTAGAGCCTTGGGGTCCTCTTCCTTAGAGACATTGTGCAAGACACTGTAGAAGGCAGCAGTAGAAATGGCACTGGCCATACTTTCATTCAGAAATTATTCAGTAAGAAGGAATGCCTTTTCTTTAGCCTGCTGAGTTCACATTTTACCACTATCCACCAGCTGAGAATCTTCTGCTGGGTACATGAAGAGGTGTTTCTTTAAATGACATGCACATATTTTCAATATCCATATTCTCGTGAGGAAATAAGATCCCTGCTGTTCAAGCTGGTGAAGGTCATCTCTAGGAAAGCAGCATTCTGGTCATAATTTTATTCTGTGGGTGACAGAAACCTGTATTGTCTTTCAGGCTGAGATGGCTAGGTGTTCTATGGGGTTGGTAAAGTGCATTACATCTACAGTACTAACACTGTCTGCAGAGCGGTTTGTGAAGTCCATTCTTCTAAACCTTAGCTATTATCTTAAGCACACCAGCTAGAGGAATAAATCATCAATCATGTAAAAATCTTTACCACAGGATCTTCAGCTGCCTTGATGACACCAAAATGAGACAAACCTGTGGAAGTCAGGGTGAAAAAGCCACTGAGTGTCAAAACCATTCAGCTTGGACAAAAACATCTGCCCTGCTGGGTGGTCCTGGAGATGGGGGCAGGAAAAGTTCATGGTCAATCCTCATGCATATTTCTTTTTAATGTAGAAGCTTTGAATATCCCAAGACTACGGGCTGAGAATAAATTTCTTTTACACAAGTTGTCATGATGGTATGCCTACAGGGCAACCCACAATGACTGTGGCATGAGCTAACTGTCAGTGTCTGCCAGACTGTCAGATGAGGATCCGTCAGCAAAACTAAGCTCTCCTTCCAGTATCCTGGACATCCCAGTCTAAAGACAGATGTTTGGATGAGAAGAACCTTTACTGCCTTCCCTAATCTCTCCTCCTGTTATCATTAACAGTAAAGCAACATTCACGAGTGGTTGATCCACGTTCAGTTGATGTAACAGAAAAGGATAGAGATGAAAGTCAGAACCTGGGTTAGCAGGCTAAAAGAACTTTTGCACAGAAGTCCTTCCTCTGAGTCTTTTGAATCATATTCTCAAGCTGATATGTGCTAAAAGCCTTGGAAGGCATGGTCAGAAATCATAGAACCATATAATAGTTTAGGTTGGAAGGGACCTCAAAAGTCATCTCTTTCCAATCCCCCTGCCATGGGCAGGGAGCTTTCCACTTGACCAGGCTGCTCAGAGCCCCATCCAGCCTACTCCAGGTATGAGGAGTCGACAACCTGTCTGAGCAACATATGTCAGTGCCTCACCACCTTTATAGTAGAGAATTTCTTCCTAATATTTAACCTAAACCTATTCTCCTTCAGCTTAAGGCCATTCACCCCTGTCACATGCCCTTGTGAAAAGTCCCTCTCCAGCTTTCTTGTGGCCCTGTTTAAGTACTGGAAGGTACTGTTAGGTCTCCCTGAAGCCTTCTCTTCATCAGGCTGAACAGCTCCAACTCTCAGCCTCTCTTCACAGGACAGATGCTTTAGTCCAGTGATCAACTTAGTGACTCTAGTCTGTACTCATTCCAACAGGTTCATGTCCTTGTTATGCTGAACCCCAGATTTGAATGCAGCACTCTGGGTGGGGTCTGACGTGAGCAGTAGAGAGGCAGAATCACCTCCCTTGACCTACTGGCTATGCTTCTTTGGATGCAGCTGAGGATGTGGTTGGCTCTCTGGAGTTGGGTCACACTGACCTTCTTGTCCATGAACATTCCCGAGTCTTTTTCCCCAGGGCTGCTCTCAATCTATTCTCTTCCCAGCCTGTATTCTTACTTGGGATTGCTCCAACTCCAGATGCAGGACCTTGTACTTGGCCTTGCTGAGCCTCATTACGTGTGCACATACCGGCCTCTCAAGCTTGTCAAGGTCCCCCTGGATGGTATCCCCGCCTTCCAGCTTGTTGACCTTACCACACAGCTTGGTGTCAGCAAACTTGCTGAGGGATCCCAGTGCCAAACCTATTTTAGGGCCAAATCTGATCACCTATGCAACTGCAACGTAGAGTTTGCTACAGGAGTATGTAACAGACAACTCACGAATGTGCCTGTATGTGGTCATCTCATATAAGCATGCTTGTGCCTAGGGCAAGAAATATTGCACCAAGTCACTTTTGGTGCTATGGAACACATCTCAGAAATAGCAGGGCATGTGAAGTTTAGTCAAAAGAGATCCCCCCAAACTGGGTAAGGAAGGAGACTTGGATCTGGTAGATTGGCTTGCAAAAAATAGGAAGCCAAAATAATTGTCCTGTAAGGGCTGCCTTGTCTCCATTTCACAATGTTTCGCAATTTTCTAACTTAAAAAAACCCAAAAAAACCCTAAAAAACCCAAACAAAACAAACTTGCTACAAAAATATAGCTGCTACAAAGTTAGTTAATATGTTGCTGGTCTGTTCACATAGCTTGGCTGAAAATGCTGCAAGGCAAAAGTAACAACAAAGATGTGCACCCCTTCTCTTCCTGTTCACCTTAATGAGGTGTGAACTCAAAGGGCTCTGTATGCCATTTAAATGTTACCATTAAGCCTCAGCTTTTTTTTTTTTTTTTTTCCTATTAAAAGCAATGATGTTACAGTTCCTTAGCAATCCTGTGGATTGAGGGAAACAAGGGTGCGGAGGAAGAAATTACACTTTGCTCTGTTATTAAGGAGAGTTGAAGAGCTGAAGGCTCTTGTACAAAACATACATGAGATTTTCTACCTTTCAGTGTTCCACTTATCTCCTTATCTTTTAATTTGTTTTGGTGATGATGTGATGTTATGGTTGAGTGGTGATATTATGATAACGTTTCTGCCATATTTTAATAGAAGAAGAGGTCTAAACAAATAAAAGTACATAGTATGAAACTATTAATTATGCAGGAAGAAATGCTGTTGATCAGGATTCTGCAGTTGCTTTCCTGGACAAGGAAAGGGAGACTTGCTGCTAACTGAAACTGTATATGCTGTATTTCCTTTCCAAAAGGAAATTATCCAAAATGAAAAATCTGATCTACTGTAACAACTTTGCTACTTCTTACAGAAGTCACAGAATTTTAGAAAAATTTTGATGAAATCTGCTTCAATTCTGCCCTACATAATATGCCAGAGCAGGGCAGGAAACAACTGGCACTTGACCCTGCCCCAGAGAGTGGGAACTGCAGGCTTTGCTTGCCAACACAGGGAATTACAGACATCAGCCTCTGGAAGCCTTCTGACCAGTACTCCCCATCTCTCTGCCCAGTGCATTTCACCCTGGACTGCAGAACGCTTGCCTGGGGGAAGCAGCAGAAGGAATCATTTCGCCAGTGCCAAAATGAGAGTTATAATTCTCCTAGTTGCTAGGAGACTGTGCAGGAGGCTCGGCGGGGCTGGGGTTGTGTAAAGAGCAGCATGGCAAAAGTATGAACTTCCCGAAGTAATGAGCAAGTGTTGTGCACATGTGCAAATCATGGAGTTTTCATGGTGCTCTGCTCAGACAAACCTGAAAGGGCTGTTTGAGGAATAGGAAGCAGCAACTTTTTGCTACAGTGGCCTTTCTGTGAAAAGTGGGAAGCTCCTACTTGAAAGCTGGTGGGGCAAGAACATTTTTTCACGTGTGCAAAATGATGTATTCATTCGAAGCTATGTGGTTTTCTCAGCTGTCCTGATATGAATAAGAATGGTTTATGCCATTGCACACAGTCAAACTGTACTGAGATCCTGCCTACTGTATTGTTGCCTAAAGTGGTCATTGTTTGCTTGGTCTATCCCATGACTGGACTTCTTTACAGACTGAACTGTTGAACCATTGATACACTAGGTCCCCTTTCACTCATTTAATTTTCCTGTCCTGTCAGGTAGTAAGCAAACCTTGAAAACACAGAGATTTAAATAAAGTAAATTTACATCAACATCTTGAAAAATAACATGTCTTGAAACATTTTATATTTCTCACAAATTCTGTTATAAAGATGTAAAATAATTCTTTGTAATTTGTTTTAGTGGAAGTTCTGCAAGTGAGTCTCTCTTCCTTCAGATTGCCATCTATTCATACACAGATGAGTAACTGACTTGGTAACAATTATCCATGGAAGAAAACTATTTACAGTCTTTTCCTGTTTTATCCATTCTGAATGCTAAAAAGTATTAACTATATAGATATTAAAACCTCAGAAAACCAGAAAAATCCTGAATCAACAGAACTTAAGGTCAGCCTGTTACAAAATATATGAACCCTTGATTATATTTATGGAGAAGAAAGCCATAATCAACACATGTTATTGCTATGGAACCCAGAAATCAAAAGCAATGGAAATGATACATAACACAATTTTTGAACTTAAAAATATGTTCACAAAAGTTGCTTGTGATCATCTAGGTTTAAACTAAACTGATAGAGTATGACAACTTCATGCAATACAATTTTTCTTTCTAAAAGACTGAAATACTTATTTCTTTCTTGATGTCATTATTTCTGTCATTTGATATAATATAAACCAATTTAGCAATTGTTTTCTAAATCACATGCAAAGTTAGCCTTAGCAAATATACAGACTCATCAAAAACAACCAACCAATCAACAAAACTGAGAAAGCTGCAGAGAGTAATGGAATTGTCTACCAGAAATTGAATCTTTGTCAGCAACCACAACAGCAACACCAAAATCAAACATAAGGAGCAAAAAAAAGCATCAAAACCTAAATGAAATATTGCTAAAGTTTTTGCAAAAACTCTGTTAAGCATTGATGATTGGCACAAATTTTTAATTGTGCACAACTTTAAAAACTAAAACTTTCATTCTGTAAAAAAAGGGAAAACATTTAAATTTTAAAAATCAACACCTGCAGATTCTTATTGTCATTGAAAAAGGTCTGCTCTCCACTCAACTGACTGGCTGGTGTAAAGTTTTCAAAATCTGCCACACATAGCACAAACAATCATTTCCCCTGCTCACTGAACAGACAAATTCATAATTCATTTTTTCTAGGTTTGACTTCTTTGTAAAAGGATCAGAAAAGTAAAGTCAAACTCTGAAAAATAAAGCAAAACTCTGCAGTGATTGGTCTTAAGTCTGAAAGCTTATATTTCAATTTTTTTTCCTATTGCATGGCAATTTCTGCTTAATTTTAATAGACTGCATTTTTAGAAGCTTATGTTTTCTCGAATCAAACAAAAGAAAATTAACTTCCTGAGAGGCCCCCGTACTCCCAGCAATGGCCTCCAAGTAATTATGAAGATTCTTTACAGTTTGTACTTGCCAATTTCTAACAGGAAGGAATGTATTTGTTATCTGATTGATTAAAACTCTTCACACACTTTTACCTCATGCACTTTTATTTATTTCATTGGAAGTGCTTCAATTGTGTAGGAAGTTTTAGATGTGAAGTCTTTCCTCTGTGACGTTGCCTTACTGCCGTCGGGTTTGGACTGGAGAACAATTCCTCTGGAGCAGAGTTAATCCTACAGGGAGCGAGCAGTGTGATGTGATAGCTTATAAAAGGTGGCATCTGAAACCACGAAATTACACAACCTGAGTGCAAAAAACTTTCAGGGGGGGGAAAAAAAAAGTGCCGTACTCGCCAAGCGTGGCCTCAGAGGGCTAAACTAAAATATTATTGGTCCCTAATCCGCAAGATCCCGCGGCGGCCCCGCTGCGTGCGGCAGCCGCCAGGCGGAAGCGGAGAGCCGCGCTTCCCCAGGGCCGGCGGCGGAGCTCCGGCAGGGATGGAGGAGGCGGAGGAGGAGGAGGAGGAGGAGGAGCAGCCCATGGCCGAGCAGCCCTCGGCCGAGCAGCCCTTGGCCGGGGCTGGAAGGAGGCTGGGGCGGCCCGGGCGCTCCGCTCCGCGCTCGCAGGCGGGCCGGAGGAGAAAGGCGGGCGCGGACGCGCAGAGGCGTCCCTGCCGTAAAAATACACATCTGTATGTGCGTGGATGTATAAGAGTTTAAAATTAGGGGTGGGGGGAAGGAATTCTTGGGCCCGGTCCAAGTCAGACGCCACTGAAACGTGCTCTCCAGCCTGGCAGCTCAAAAGAGGAAAGGAAACTGGGAATAGAGGAAGAGGAGGAGGAGGAGCGCTCTGCCCACAGGCTGTGACTTTAACGCCTTTTCCCTCGCTCACTCCAAGAATTTTCATCCCGTTCGGTATCAGGCAAAAAGCTGCAACAAAATAAATCCAAAACAAAGCCAATAGCCAACCTGAATAAATAATGATAATGATAGTGGTAGTAATGGTGATAGTAATAGTAATCGTAATAGTAATAATAGTAATAATCCCCCCCTCTTCCCCTAAGGAATCCCCCCAAATATCCCAAACCAGCAACAGCGAACAAAACTAAACAAAAACTGCCCAGACACCCCATCTCAAAGAGGTTTTACCCAAAAGGTAAAAGGCTGTTTATGGAAATAAAAAATGAAGATACAAACGAAATACCAAGAACAACAACAACAACAACAAAAGCACAACCAAAAAAACAACAGAAAAATAACCCCCCAAAAACACTAGGTCCTTGAAAAAACTGAGATACATCCTGGAAATCGTGAAGCCAAAGGCAGAGTGGTATGATGCAGATTTCAAGATCTCATTTATTTAATACAATACACCACAATATATGGTATTTAAGTAATTTGTATTTTTACATATATATATGTNCACTTTTATGCCAGAAATCAGTTGATGGGAGTTTGCATCCAAAAGTGCTGAACTTGGCATGTTTCCTGCTTTAAGTTTTTCCCCCTCCCCCCTTTTCTCTGGCAGACAACTATCAGTTAAATGCTGGAAAGGATTAATGCAAATGCTACTTTATTGGTACCTAACAGACAGATCTTTCCCTCTCTTTCTTGTTCCTGTAGAAATTGCTTCCTTACTCACATTTTAATACAATATTTTCTCTCTGGCTGTTTTAGCGGTTTTTGTAGTTAATGGACTGCAATTTGAATGTATCATGTGGAGGAAATGGCATTACTGCTGTGTATCGTCTGCTCGAGAAATTGCCTGGAAGCTTGTGCTGGTCTCTTTCATGCTATATAGCAGGATACAGTGTTAGGGTGGCATTTCTGATTTGTTTTTTAAAGTTACTCTGGAGGGTTTCTTTTTGTTCCTCCCCCCCTCCCTTTTTTCACTGCCGTTTTGTTGTAGGACCTGTGTGTGTATTTTAATTCATTCCTTTCTCTTGCATGTCTGTTTGTATGTGTGTGTGCGTGTGTCTGCTTTCCCTCTTGTCCTCTCTTCCCCTGTGTGTCTGGGCCACATTTTAATGCACAATATCCCATCCATTAAGTTGTGGTTGAATGCGGAGTGTGTGAGGACTTGGCAGCTCTCAGGTTGAAGGGGGCGGGGAAGCCAGTTTCGACTCTGACACAAGATGCCGATGTGGCGTGATCTGAATTATTATTAGTTCTGCGAACATAGCCATCTTCTCCTCCCGCTGCTGGAAAGTGCTGCCATTGAACTTGTGACGGGACAGACAAGATTTCCAGCTTCTTTATTTTTTTTTTTATCCTTTTTTTCTCTAAAGTACAGTAGCTGGCAGGGAAAAGGCGCCAAAACACACAGGATTAACTCGTAACATTCTCTGAAGCGGTTTTGAGCTGCAATGCTTACAATTTTAATGTTGAATCACAAGAAAAAGATCAAGCACCACTATAAGTCTAATTTAGGGCAGATATTTAAATCCAGGTTCTAGATGCTGCCCCCACCCCCACTCCATCCCAATATTCTCAAAATCTGGCAAGCAATATAAAATGCCAAAAAAGAAATGTGTTGCAATTTTATTTGTGGTGTTGTCATTGCTGTTTATGTCCAGGGCATTTGAAATCAGCACGTGTGAATTTTTTAAAAATTTACTGTATTGGAAAAAGAGGGTTTCATGCCTTTGTAAGGCTGAGGATGTGACCTGCAGTGAGGACAAAAACTGCACAGTTGTGTAACCCAAAATGCTGTGGTTTACAGCTTTACACTTGAGGTTTGATGTTTTTATTTGCTGGTCTGGGAGCTGTGGGAAACTCAAGTATTATAGTCCCCATCAAACCATATGTGGACAGGGGTCAAGCGCACACACCCGTCATATGTGTGTCTCTGTTTAGAGTAAGTAGTGCATTTCTTTCTTTTTGACTGTATATATGCACACTTTCTACCTGATCATATATATACATAGTTTAAGTGCAGTATGTGTTTCTTCCTATCACCCAAAACCAAGTAAAAAATGCTAGCAATTATTATGATACATAATTTTACTGTTGTGATACTGTACTGGCTTAGAAGTTGCACTGACTGTTGTTTACATTTTAAGTCAAAAATAAAATTCATTCTCATGTGAAGCATATCAAGGGCCCATAAACCAATATATTATCAGTTTTCTTATTTAGCTGTTCATGTGTTTTTTTTCTCTGATTTTCTGTGCATATATATATGTGCATATATGTTTATATGCATATATGTTTATATATACAATATGTCTCCCTGCACAGACAATATTCCTGCACATAAAAAAAAAAAAAAACTGTCCAAGGCTCTAGTTATGCCAAATATGCAAAGCTTTACTTTGTAGGTTAATATGCTTGTACAAGAAAACTTACAAGGCACCATGACCACTCATACAGATAGAATCACCATCAGGTAACAATACAATATAAAATAACATGGTTTAGATTATTTGTTATGCATAAGTGACATAAACCATACTCTATTTGTGCTACTCAATACTTATGTACATACTCAAGTAGTTGTTTATCAAATAGAGTGTGTTAATGACATTTTCTAACAGAGGGTGAAAAAGGAGTTAACGGTATCATTAAACTAGATAAAAACCTTGTGTTTTGGATCACAAAGACCTCTTACATAAGAGTTTTGGTGCTAGTTCTCAGATATTCCATACTTTAGATGAAAAGGTGTGTGCCAGAATAATTTCTTTCTGATTTCTATGAAGAGATATCAGGAATTCTCATGAAAACTTGATTTCTTAGAAGCTCTGTATGTGTATATTTAGATATTTGACCAAACTGCCCCCATTTATTCTGAGATAATCTTAGGCTTCACACTTCAGCATTAGTGCTTCCTTTCTTTTTGTTCCACTAATAATAGTCTTGTGCTCCAAAGCTTGAAAAACTTAAGCAGTTTTTCTTAAGTTGCAAAGGACAACAGCTGAAATTCTGGTCTAGCTGGGAAATAAGTGGTAAATGGCCTTTCCACTTTTAAATGCTATTATCTCTGAAATCCAAGGGCAGAGCCACTTTGCAGCATCTGGTGAAATTTGTGAGCATGGTTTGTGAGGGAGTGGGAGAAAATACATGCTTTCAGTGCAAGTTTGGCATACCAGGGTCTGCACCGCCGGTAGAAAACTGCCCTGGTGAACTAGGATGGGTGGAGGAGAGCGAGTCCATCTGCCCATGGTGCCAAAAAACCTTTGTGGTTCTTTCCTGTGAGATGAGCATCTCAGATCATACAGTGAGGGCAGTGGATGTCCTCCCATCCTAGCCACCCTGCCAGAGTTGAATGGGAGGCAGGGGGAGCATGGGAGCAGCTCCCTGCTCTGGAGAGTGCGGGCTCAGGGTGAGGGTGACTAGCTCGCAGATTTGGTATCTCACTTACTAATGTGGTAGCTGCTTTTTCTTCCTGAATGTACATTTTGTCACAGGAAGCAGCTGTGTGCCGGTGCCTAGCTGTGTGTGCATCCAAGCAGTGTTATCAGTTCTCATATTGCATCCCACCTGAGAGCAGGATCCCTTTGTCCAGCCTGGCCCTATGAAGTCGATGGGTTAGGATTAGCGTCAGAGAACCACTCTCAGTGTCTCTCACTGAGAAGGTCAGATAGTGACTTTTATTTTCTTAATTGCCCAAATTGAAATGCTAGTTGAACTTCCAGATACAGCATGAGGTTGGCATAGCTCTGGCAGCGAAGACAAAAAGCAATTGTCCTCCAGCCTGGAGCTTCAAGGATAGAGAGATTGCAGCATTAACAGGGATTTTAGTATGTGGGGATGGAGAGAAGGGTGGTTCTTCGGGGTGATTGAGGAAATAATGCAAGCCAGAATTTGAAAGAAATTGAACCACTTTCTCACAAGGTCTCCCTGCATGCCAAGGGCCAGCCACTGTGCCTAGTGTCCTTGCTGCATTAATGCCATATTTCTCCAGGCGAACCTGGTTACTGCATACCCTTTTTAACATGCCTCTGCAGCAAAGTGATCGAGATTTACAGTTTATTATGATTTTCATGTAGTTCTTTATCCATTCTGAAAATAGTCTTTAGCTTGCTTTTCTGTGAAAGGAGCTGAGGGGTTGGGGTGGGATGGAGGAGGATGGGGGGACATAGGCATGTGCACACATGGGTTTCTGAAGAGGGTTCTCCCAGAACAAAGCCTGCATCCTTTATGGGTTCCCACTGGGATTAACCAGAGCAACAGAGCTGAAACACATGTTTGGGTGCCCAGTACAGACTGCTTTCTGTCATATTCTGGGAGAATATGGGTCAAACCTGTGGGCAACATGTACCATGCCTGTCATGCCCTATAGATCATACAGAAGACAAAATGCTGCTTGGGCCATGCTGGCTGGGCAGTTCCATTTTCCCCAAGATGCTTTCATATGAGAAGCCTGTTTGATCGTGGTCTGCAGACTGGCTGTGGGGGTGGGGGTGTCTGGCTTTGCCTGCTCTGCAGCAGTGCCAATCTGGGGGATACGGGTGCTTGCTGTAGGGCTGTCTGTGCTCATCTCCCACCTTGTGCACTCTGGGCAGGGATGCAAACCCACCCTCAGCCAGCTCTTGTGGCGATGTGAACACAATCTCACACTGACTTCCTATCCCTTGCAGTAGCAAAGGCTGTAGACAGTGACTGGTTTCTCTCTGCCCCTACCTCACTACATTTGTTTTTTCCTGCTTGCTAGACTGCCAGGCAGTTCTTGCTTTTAGTGCACAGGACCCTAGTGCAACTGTAATCCTTTGGCCAGATCATGGGAGTGGAACCTTCTGCAAGCCCTGTCTAGGGAAGGGACTTCTCACGTCTATGCAGCTCACAGAGGCAGCCTTACTGATGTGGTGTTATGGATTTGGTTAGGTTGCCCTGATCCTTATGGAGGGATGAGAGTGATAAAGGGGACAGAGGAGAGTTATTGTCGTTTTAAATCAGGTCCGCAATAATGGCTTGTTGTGTAAGAGTTCAAGCACTCAAAGAGGTGTGTTCAAGGACATCAGTGCATTTGTGCCAAGAGGAATGTCTTTTATGGTAAATTAACTCCAGTTAAATAGAATACTTATTCAAAGGGAAACTCCATAATTTAAAGCTGGCATTATCAGCTTTTTGTGTCTGGGTAGAGGGAAAAATGATATGATTTCGGAAGTATTTTACACTGGATATAAAACTAAGTTTTGCGAATTATGGTTAACCCCAAGTTTGTGCTATTCATCTTTGCCTAAATGTATGTCCTTAACTTGTCACTTATCAGTATAGTTTGTAGAAGAGAAGATGCACGACAGTTGTTTGAACCCTGCAAATCTGAGGGTACTGCACAAGAGTAGCCAGCCAGAAACTGGGCTGTGGGGATGTGGCACGGATTCCTCAAAGGTTACCGCGCTGGGCTCTTGCTGTTTCCTTTGACATTACCTGTCTTGTACGGGGTCTCTCCTTCCCCCCCTCACCCCTCTGCTTCTTTTGGTTTGTAAATTTATGGGAATTGTAGCTGGTAGCCTTGGCAAGCTCTCCTCATTAAGAGCCCTCTTTGAAAATGGGCTGTGTTTGAGCATTTCCCTAATGAGGACAGGACGGGGTTAAAAAGTGACCATTTCATGGTTGACTTGAACCTGCTTACTTTCCTTGATGTGTCGTTGTGAAATGCCTGACGTGAATAAACTCTCACTTTGGGCAAGGAGGAAGTCAGCGGTCCCTCCGGCACGCCGCCGGGGGCTGCGCAAGGGCAGCGGGAGGGAGCGCCGGTGGGCTCGGCCGCCCCTGCCGGCAGCGGCGGTGCTGGGGGTGGGGGCCGCACACACCGGACTCCCCTGAGCTGGGCACCGCATCGCAGCCCGCCTCACGCGAGCAGAAACAAGTTCCGCTCACTGTTTCCCCCCCTTTCCCAGCTCCCCTGGTTAAAGCTGACCCCGGAGAATGAAACCAGACCC
>WBNO01030143.1:32702-67928 GCA_013400575.1 Peucedramus taeniatus
AGTCCTTCCCCCCTCATCTGCAAAACAACCAGCAGCAGCAGCAGCAGCAAAAGCAAGACTCCTGCGCCGCCGACTACAAGAGGGTTAAAAGTGTAGATTGGATTTCACCCCGGGAAATCTAGCACACGGAGTGAACTTGAATCTTTGGCTATTTAAGGAGGACTGGGGTTTGTTGTGAAGTTGTGGTGATCCAGAGCAGAGCCCCGTCCTGATTGATTTCATCTTCCTTGAGTCTCAGATGACTGTAAAATGAATAGATGAAATTATTCCTTTTTGAGGCTTTTCTTAGGGGCTCTCCGGCCAGCGTGTTCTCAAAGCGAAGTCATGATGTATTCTCCAATCTGTCTCACTCAGGTATAGACGCTTTTATTTAATTTGTTTGTTAATTTATTTATTTTCACGCGTTTGTTGGGATGTTTTTTAAAAATTTTTATATGTATGTGGGTTGTTAATGAGTCATTGCTAGTAGTTGTAACGGGTTAAAGCACAGTCGTAACTGTTTGTCAGATCCAAACTCCTCTCAGGAGGGAATATTAGAGAATAAACTGTACCACGCCATTGTTTTGGGGAGCTCCATTCAAAGTGTCAGCCGTAGACAAATACTGTTAATTGTTGGTGCATAAGAAGTCAAAGGTTAACAAACTGGAAATGAGCATAATTGAGCTAAAAAACCGTGTTTGAGAAGTATTGATTTGATTGGAATCCAACGATTTGCACTCTTTTCAGCTCGCCTGTTTACACACAGCCTAATGAAAAGGTTTGAAAGGAAAAGTGTTTTTTTTTGACAAAACACGACCACTGGCCGGTGCGAAGTAATCCCGTCTTATGCTTAATTAATAATACGCAGGCTGCCAACAATAAGGGAGATGTGAGCGGGGATGACCGAGCTGTGCAGTGTTTTCTCGTTCGGTTATACAAGGGCACGTCGTTTTCCCCCTCCCCGTTAAATTGTGGTGCTGGCGGAGGAGCGTGCCCTCTCCCCAGCACGGGGAAAGACCGACCCTTTTTTTACAACCGCGCTTGCGGCCGCTTTTCGATCCCGAGCGGCGACTGTCACCGGGACGGCGGGAGGGGAGCGGCGGTCGGCGCGGCGCGGAGCGGGGCCGCGGAGGGCGGGGGGCAGTCCGAGCGGGATCCCCGCCGCTGCAAAACGCAGATTTTGAAACCTGAGGGGTTTCGGAAGCATGTTTGGGAAGTTCCCCGGTTGCCCCTGGAGCGTCCTCGGCCGGCGTACGGCATCGGCGAGCGAGCGCCGGGGCACCGGAGCCTGCTTCGGACGGTAAAGCCGGTCTGCAAAGCCCGGGGATAGTTTTCAGCTTTCGTGAAAGTCTGTCTTAGGAGGATGTGATGTAAACTGATTAAGCGATAACTGCTTGCTTCTACATTGGTGCAACAAATAGCTAAAGAAGCAGAAAATGTGAGAAAGTAATGTCTGCTGCAAGGCTGCTCCAGAGAGGCCAAAGGTGCACTTACAGTTGCACCGTGAATAAATAAGTATGATTTAAGTTGTTCTGCAGTTACAAACCATTGTAATTCTAAAGGACTAAAGTATTCATAAATTGTGATTGAAGATGGAAACAATGATAAGGCTTATTCAGTGATTGGACACAGTCCTGCAGTTTTTTGGCTGACACATTTTTTATTGTTTATATTTTGTTTGGCATCTAAGTGTGATTGACTTAGATATGGATATTTTCAGTAAGTAAACGTGAGCTGCAGTGGAAGAAAGCTGGAAAAAAAGTGTTATTGAGATATTTCTTCTTCAAAACAGAAACGTAGGAAGCATTTTGTGTAACAGATATGCACATGCTTGCAGGTACACACAGAGAAATAACTACTTAGCGTGGAATCTGTGGTTAGCAAAATTAATTCTGTGTAGGCTGTCCACTGTGTGAAATTATTGACAGGCAATAAGACCTCTGCATTAGAATATAAACCTGACAGTACAACTTAAGAAAGCAGTTTTTTGCATTTGAGACACAGGTTTTCACAACCACCTCTTTTACAGCGGTAATTCATTATCTTGTTTCCTGCTCTAATTACTTTTTTTTTTACTATATTTTCTTTTTGGACTCATTGACGTAATAGATTTCCTCATTCCTTGCAAATTTGTGTTAAAATACTGCACTCAGGTGTATAAAAAAAATGCTACATTGTACTTCTACTGCCATTAATCCAAGAAAGCAGTTCCTGGATTTTGTGCATTGACACTTTCTCCATAATATTTTACAATCATGCTTTACCGTGTGCCGTTCAGGGACAGTTCCCATTTGGTGATACATACATGGAACACAGTTGCAGCAAATTGATTTTAGTTTGGAATCTTTTTCTACCTGCTTGGAACGATAAGAGCAGTTTATAAATAAGTTTTTTTTAATATAAATTAAAAATTAAAATGACACCAGTAATGAGAACTTATACCTTGCATTCTTTATTTGTTTAAGGCAAGAGATTGATCCATCTCACTTTGAGTAGCAACTGCATTAAAGCATTACTGCCACAATTGTTCTCTCTATTGTATTCTCTGTCTCTAGGACTCTTGCAATGCACATCGACTATGGTAGTATATGTTCAGAAGAAAATATTTTGGTAAAAGTAAACACAGAACACCTGTTTGGACAGAACTACTTATAAAAGTGGTAGTTCAGTTTGTGCTGAGACAGCGCTGAAGCACGTTTTAGTCTAAAATCCAAAGTACAGCTTTAAGACAAACCTTGTTGATTTGAATGTTACCCATCACACTTACAATAAAAGTTTGGTGGGTGAAAATAACTCCAAGGTAGAAGAAAACTTAGTAAATACAATTTAATTTTGGGGGCTCCCTTCCTCTCTTTCCCATATACCCCTTTCTCTATGTTTTGGAATGACTGGAAACTGCATTTATCTGTCTTGCTGAGGCATGAATAGGATGCAGTTACTGCATGCCTTTTACTGCTTGCTCTCTCGTGATATTTTTGCCGTAGTTTATTATGTTACAGTAGTCCAAAATCTCAGAATTGTGGTATTTTCTTTTGCACCTATATGTTGGTTCACTAGGCATGAGAATATCCACGCGGGGAAATGGAGTAGATTAAGTTTTCTGCATAAAATTTCCATACTTTTGCCCGGTGTATTTATTGTACAATTTGAACTGTCATGGGCTGATACAAAGTTTAAAAGTGAAAGATAGGAGAAGAGCACTGCATATCCTCTTTAACTTTTCAATAAAGAAAACCTGGCCTATCTATTGTCATTAGATGACTGCTGTTTTTTCCTTTCTTTACAAGCAACATAGATATTATATAGTAACTTCCATTTTAATTTAAATTGCCAGCACACAATGGTTCACCTTAGCTATTTGATATGACATTTGAAAATCTTACCTTTATAAATCACTTCATTGCAAGAGCAACTGTGGAACATGAGCAAGTGCCACATAAAAACAAAAAATAATTCACTATTGTCTATATGAATATTAAGGAGGAAAAATAAAATTCTGTTGATATCTTTTTAGGAGATTTGGTGGAGAATGTGTGTGATTAATTGCAAATGTCCATTTAGGATAATTTTTATGGGCACTTCTCCATGTCAAGTAGTATTTTAATTTGAAAATACTCCAGGTGCCCAATGAATAGCTCAAAAAAATCTGATAAAATTGCTTTCAAACAGGATGATCTTTGCTGTGTTTCTCCTCCACTTTTCACCTATATTTATATCTTTAGTACTTAACAATACTACGAAAGAAAAACCTGAATACAGTTTTTAAAAGGTTGGAGTTTCTGGTGTGTATGTTTTTGTGGGTTTTCCTCCCTATTTTTGAAAAGGAAACATTCAACTACTACAGACTGGAATTTAAACAGTGAAATTCTCTATAAAATTTTCATAGATATAAAGTACTATAGGTTATTATTGTTATTGTACTATATGCATTACCCCAAGGCATAGTCAATCAGAAATAATTTAATAATTTATGATGCTCTTCTTCAAAATTAAAACTAGATATGCAGTATTCTACTAGTGTAGAATATGTCCATGTTTATTTTATTGCCATTTTAAGTTATAAATGACAAAGTCTGTTTAGATGTAGGGAAAATCATTGTATTGAGGCAAAAATTAATATCTCCCAAAGCTCTTCAGCCACCTGCCTTCACCCCACCTTTAGCCCCAGCTGTTAGAATTTTCAAAATCTGTAGTAAATCTGTTTTATTCAGCCTAAAATGAATTGTGAGGATTTAACTCAGCACAGTCTTTATACTTCCGCTAATTAAAAAAAAAATAAAAAATTCAATACTTCAATTAAGATGACTTCTGTTGGAGAAAAAATAAACTTTCTTGAGTAGTTATAATTGAAAGGGAAAAAAGCATGGCATCAGAAAGCATGTGAAGATAGGGAAGTCTTATCATGGGCTGTGGTTGCTCAGAGCAGTACTGCCTTCCCACACAAAGAACAGATTGTGGTTTAACTCTTTCCACGGCCTAGTTTTATGTGCCAGTATAGTAACAGAATTGTTCAAATCTCTGCTGGAAACTACTAATCAGTTTAATTGTTGCCTTTGTAGGTCTTTGTCAAGCATCATACTGTAATGAAATTGTTATCTTCCTATATTGCCTGTTATTTTTTTCCCCTGTGCTCAATTTATTTTTTTTCTATGAAGACAACATGATCATAGGTAAACTGCTTGTAACTTTTCTGTTGTTTTCTGTTTGATTTAAGGATGGTTAGAGAAGAGAGGTAACTAGATCTAGTGGGTTTTGCAACATTCAGGAAATTTTGAAGTTTGTTTGAAATTCAAAGATTTAAATATGGAATTCTTTGCCTGAAGCTTCTGCAATGGCAGTCTGCACTCTATAATTGAGACCATTAGTTATACTTTCATCATTTTTACCTAATGGAGTTAATCAGCCTATTGATTAAACATAATTCATTCCTTGTCTAGCAGTGTAACTAAAATAGTAGTTTGTTAATTGTATTCTTGAATATAATTGCATAAAAAAGGTTCAGCTTTAGTTTGATTGCACTCTGCCACTAAGTATGATGAGCAATCTGCATGGTATTTAAAACTAAATATCCCTACACACAGGAAGAAAGATACCTCCCCTAAGGTCTCCCTTTCAACCAAAATATAGTAACGTTTGATAAGCAGATTGCAGTGTTTTAAACAGCAGACTTGTTAATGGAAAATAAGTTTTTGGGGAAGGTCTATTTAGATATTAACATGGATGTGTAGGATGGTACTTTAAGCAGACAAATGAAATTAATTTAATTGCTATAGGATGTGCCTGTAGACAACAACTAAGCATTACCTCCTTAATGCAATCCATATTGCTGCTAGGCAGAAGATAAGAACTTGCAGGTGAAGCCAGAAAACAGAAAGGGATATTTTGAAACTGTAAATAAATTGCATGGATTTCACAAATACAGCATTGGACCAGCGGTGGACTCATAATGTCTCTTTGCCACAGCATGTAGAAACACAAAGAATGCAAAGTTTGTGCCAAGTTGCCATTTTTCATTGTACACCTCAGATTGATTTTTAAGGGGTTTAGAATAATTGCCACACTCATGTGATCAGTTAACAAATTAACTGACTCTGTGGGGCTTCAAAATTCACAGTGGAACTGCTGGAAGGACATAAATGTGATTTTTGTTCTCACCTTCATAAAGTCTTAATTTTACAGAGCTTGGGGGTGGTGGGAGCGGAGCGAGAAGAGCTGAAAGTACAGAAGCTTCTGTTCAGGATTTGTATATGACATGTGTCATTTGCCTGCTTTTCCTTACTGTATACTGGTTTCTCTAGTTACCACCACTGGAACGGTGCTGTTTCAGTGCTGGAATGTTGGACGTTTGATAAGAAAATGGATCAAGTTTAATGGCGCATGCTCTTTGTGCCACCAGCAGTCTCTTGCTGAGAGCATGCTCCAAAAGCGGGAACTGTGTGGCATTACACTGAGCATGTATATGCTTTGTGTTTCTGTGCCACAGAGAAGAGAAATGAACTGTGGCATTTGCCTCAGCCTTCTGAACATTTCTGCTCAGATTTTTTAAAACCGTGCAGTGTTCTCTTTGTGCGATGGTACTTTTCTTGATGCTAGCTGTTCACTCAAATATTTAAATGTTAGGAACAAAACATCTTGGTAGCATCTCTTAAATTATGTTGTCTCTGCAGCATTGTGGGATGAAGTGAGGGGAGGAGTACAAAATAAAATTTTCACATAGTTCTTTCAAAGAATGAGACATGAATTCTGCGTAAATTTTAAGTTTTTTATTCTCTTAGTCTCGTATTTCACTTAAAGATTTTCAGAAACGTTTCTTGATACTGCTTTGGTTATGAGAACTTGCTGACTTTGAGTTTTCTCGTTCTCTTCTTTTTTTTCCTTCACTTCTTTCCACAGGATGAATTTCACCCGTTCATTGAGGCACTTCTTCCACATGTCCGTGCAATTGCCTATACTTGGTTCAATCTTCAGGCTCGAAAACGCAAGTACTTTAAAAAACATGAGAAACGAATGTCAAAGGATGAGGAAAGAGCAGTCAAGGATGAGCTACTTAGTGAAAAGCCTGAAATTAAACAGAAGTGGGCATCCAGGCTCCTGGCCAAGCTGCGCAAAGATATTCGCCAAGAGTTCCGGGAGGATTTTGTGCTCACAGTTACTGGGAAGAAGCACCCATGCTGTGTATTGTCCAATCCTGACCAGAAGGGCAAGATCAGGAGAATCGATTGCCTGCGACAGGCTGACAAAGTCTGGCGTCTGGATCTAGTCATGGTGATCCTGTTCAAAGGCATCCCCTTGGAAAGTACGGATGGAGAACGTCTCATGAAATCCCCACATTGCACAAATCCAGCACTTTGCGTCCAGCCACATCACATAACAGTATCAGTCAAGGAGCTTGATTTGTTTTTGGCATACTACGTGCAGGAGCAAGGTAGGAAGCAGACTGTCATGTTTCTATGTTAGTATGTCAGGCTCTGACTCCAAGTAGCCCTGTTTCCCCTGTGGGCTGGTTTCCAGTGAAACATTGTTCTGTGGTCCATAGATGTAGTACGGCTACATATCCATTTTAAATCAGCATGTATACATATATACTTAAACACACACGTATTCCTGCAGACCTGTGTGGCATGCACATTTGACATACAAGCCTCTTTCAAGAGCGAGAGAAGCACATACCAAGGCAGTACTTTCAGTCCGCTGAAGTTGCCTTTTATTTTTTTGTGAAAAAGTGACAATACATAATTGTGACTTCAGAAAACATTCTTGTTTTCAAGTTGTGTTTTTAAAGAAAAACAGAACAAAAATCCCATACCCCAGTACTATTAAGAACAGATGCAGGTATATGCAATTGCACAGTCACAATAAGTACTACAAATATTTACTATTGTCTTTGTAGTTATAATTAATCAATAAGCAATCCTTAAACTGATCACATTGAAGAGCAATTGTATGCTTTCTCACACCTATAAAACAAAGCTTGAAAATACTTTATCATGTCTGTATTTCATGTAAATGCCAAATACAATCAGAATTGCAGCATACAATATGTAATGTTTTATTCATATATTACATCAGTAGCTCACCTTATCTATTTGAGCTTTAAAGCAAAGATCCAGGTTGTAATATTTTGAGAAATTTTTATGAAGAGTATATTTTCATAATCACACTCATATACTTTTGTTTGGCAGGTAATTGAAATGTGGAAAATTGCAGGAACTCTATGGAAAAGCTTCTTAAACTTAGTATTACAGAATGCAAATAAAAACAGGGCTTCTGATAATCATGTGTCAGGGGAAAAACCTACTAGCCATATTTCATATATTGGATATTCAATAACAATACCCATAAGCAGGTTCCCTAAAATTGTAAATGGCTGTAAGTAGATAAAGGTGTCAGTTTGTTTTTGTTTTGTTTTTTTTTTCTCTGATAGTAAATGTTCCGAAATACTTTTTCTCTGTTAGGCTAATTTTGGTTCTTTCTGATAATGATATTGTCTTTTAAGTGTCTTTGTAAAGCTGGCTGATCAGCAGTAATAATACATTTCTTTTTTAGCCACAGATCTCAACTAGGGAAAGTTCGACCATCTGCAGATGGTGGGCCATTTCACAACTTGGCCTGGTAGTAGGTAGAAATGGCCTGCAGAAGGGCAGATGGCAGGCTGTTATCTGATGCTTGGTAAATAACTATGGGATTTAACTGGAAAACAAATTGAATTGATTTTGCTAGTAAAAAAAAGTAAAATTGCATGTCTTCATTTGGTGTATGCTCATTTTTTAAGAGGAGAGCTACACAATGAAATATTTTTGCTTTAAGGGAATTATCTTTTAGCATTTACTCATGCAAGTGAATAGCTGTTTTTGTGAATGTATATATCAGGCTCTTTTTTGTTGATTATTTGTTATGAAAAAAACATTGGCTTCCCCTGCCCCCCCACCCAGTATTTTTTTGGGTTTTTTTGTCTCTCCACCGCAGCAGACACATTTAGGTATTTTACAGTGACTTTAAGTAGCTGCGGAGTCCGGTAAATCTGATCCCAAATAATATAGGAAGAAAGATTTCTTTGATAACGTTAAACAAAATAGCTAAATTACAAATAATTTTTACCTTTACACTACTTTTGTAGGAAAAAAAAATATTTTGAATGCATATAGCGCAAGTCGTAACTTACTGATTAATTCTATGGATTTACCTGTCTCTAAAAGTCAAAACTACAAAGGGAGGCAAAACAGTTTAAGTAGCTCTTGAGCTGAAGAAACTGGGGTCAGAGTACTCTTAACACACTGTTGACTTATAAGTTGTTGAAAGGCAGTAACTTGAAGTGGGAGAAGGAATTGCAGGGCATAGCTGATTTTGTTGATTTAAATGTATTGAGAATATAAGCTTATTTAAAACACTTTTGTCTAATTGGAAATGAGGAAGTTATGCGTGCTGTAATATTATAACTTTCAAAGTTACACAATGCTTCTTTGAGAATATACTGAAAATTAAGCTGGCTAATTTCTATATATCAAGTCACTCTTAGAAGACCCTTTTTTTTATTGCTAAATGTATGCATTTTGTATTTTGCTGCTTTACTGTACACATTCCATTAACATCTGTTGGCTCTCTTCTTGAAGAAGTCATGTTAAGTTGTCTATGTAATTTTTTTTCCCATTTTATCAAACTTTGATTCTCTATACTCATTGAAAGCAGGTTAATTGTGGCACTTTGTAGTGTATTGATTAAGAGTGCCAGGCTCTGTGAAAATACGCATGAAGTCAACCAAAAATGGTGCATTATACATATGGCGTTTTGCTTTTTATTTATCTTTCAGAACATATAAATGTCTAATAGCACCATGTAAAAACTAAGTGGAAACATAGAAACAATTAAATCCCTGAACAAAATATGAAGAAGGAATTAGCACATAAAATGAATAAAGGGGCCAAGTAGTTTGCTTTTTTTGTTGCTTTAAAATAGAAGATTAGGGAAAAAAAGAGGAGGAAGGATAGTTCGAGTGCCAGTGATGGTTGCCAGTGGCACCAGGATTGGCATCAGACCTTCTTTGTTTAGCCTAGGATGTCTGTGATTTGTTGGTTGGCATCCGCATTGCAGTGCAGAGTAATGTTACAATATATTGACAATTTCCAGATCTAGAAGTGTCAATAATGTTTCCAGTTCTTAACAAAAAGAGCTTCTACTTCCATGTCTGCCTTGAAAGAAGTAATAAGGACTGATCTATGAAGTTCTATCATTGATGAACTTCCTCAGATGCTACTTTTCGCTCATCTCAAAATTCAGCATTTTTCCCCCTCTATTCACTTTCTGCTATCGCCTTAAATAAAAGAAAAAAAAGAAAAAAAGAGGACTGAAGTAGGTTGCAGTGACTTTCACTGAAAGGAGGAAGAAAATGTGAAGGATACACTGCGATCAATGTTTAACATTAAAATAATTATTAATCACAACACGCTTCTATGGGGCTCTACTTGCTGTGTGTATCAGGGGCCACACAGATCGTTTATAAAACCCAAACTTGAAAATGGTGTGAACATTGTTCCTATTGACAGAATTGTCTTTTTTTTTTTTTTTTTTCCTGTCAGCATCAGAGAGAGTCTATCATTTGGTATGAAATACATTTCAGTCCATGAAATCATTTGATGGTATTTAATTCAGCGCAGCGCTTATGCTGTGTTCCCGTTGCTACAAGAACCGCCATTTTGTTTGTCGAGTGCCAGGAGAGGAGAAAAAAAAGGCAGACAATGTGCTTGATGCCAATAATGGTTGCCAGTGGCACCGAGGTTGGCATCAGACCCTCTTTGTCTAGTTGCTGAATGCCTTTGATTCGTTGGTTGGCATCCGCATTGCAGTGGGCACATTGGAAAGTTTTTGACAATCAGTGAATGAAAGCTGCAGTACTTGTTTGCTGCAACAGAACCAAGATAATATAAATCGCTCCTTCAGATAGATGTTTTACTTATTCTTACACTGACTAATTTAAAAAAAGGTAAAAATTGCCTTATTTTTTTCTAAAACATAAAATATCTATAGCAATGTGCCTTGTCTGCAGAATTCTGAATTCCCTCATCATCTCCACCACTTTTTTTTTTTCAGCATGAATAAAACTCAAACTTCATGTTAAGTAATTCAGCATATACTGAATGAAGCATAGTACACCTTGGGAAATGCTTTGAGAGTTTAAAGAACTGAAGCGGTGCTACATGTAAATGTTAAGATTTTAAGGTGTTTTTAGTGCATGTGTCTCTCAGAGTACATTTCTCTGATCAGTCATGTTACTGTTTACACTCTCCTTTGTCCTTACGTAAGGGTGATATAATTGGGGGAACCCACGTTCCTAGCTGTTAATAAACTCTGGAGTCAAAGGAGGAGAGGATCTTTTAAACTATCTAGGGAGTGGGGAAGAAAATAGATGCAGATGTCCTTAGTCCCGTAGTGTTCAGGCAGTCTTCGTTTTTTAACTTCTTACACCATCAAGATGTTACCACAGCTCTAGCTGTGTGACTTTATTACCAGGAAATTGGCAAAAAAGAATAAATCATTTCTGTTGGAAGTTTCCTAGATAGTTAACATTAATATTGCTTTCCGGTTAACTGCTATTATCTCGTTAATTAATAAGAAGGATTAGCAGCTCTACCCAAAAGGCTGCACAGAATGAAGCCTGGCCTACGTGAGTCCCTGAGTTGCTGGACTGTGTCCTGCCTCTTGAGGATTGGAGGGGGGGTGCCTGGCCAGCAAAAAAAAAGGAAAAAAGTAAGAGAAAGATGAGAGAAGAGCAAGGGCGCTGGCCAGCCAAGGAGAGAATTTTGTGTGCAGGGCTCTCGTGCTGAGCTGGCCCTGTGCTGGGGAGGTTGGCAGTGCCCTGCCGTGCTGCAGGTGCCATGCCCCACTGGGGGGGCGTGGGAGGGGACACAAGCACACCCCGGTGTGGCGCCCACACTCCTACAAAGCGCGCTTGCAGATAACCCCAGCTGGGGTGCAGAGCGCTGCTGCCACATCGAGATGAAACGCTTTTGCCCTTAGCTTAATGCCAGCAAACTGGCAATCCCCAGCCAAGTGGGGATATCGCTTTCCCAATTCAGACAGTCCTGGCAACATGTGTGCCTTGTCTTACTTGGAAAACGTGCCTTCTTCCAGAAGGAATTGTAATTCTTTTTTTAACAAATGTCTGAATTGCAGGAGTGGGTGGGTTTATCAATGGCTTAATCTTTTTTAAAGCTTTTTGAATTTTGTGAGTTTATGTCTATAGGGAGTTCAAATTTTCAAAGAGGTTTGCATAGTAGTTTCATGTTACATTTGAGTTTTCATTCTGTAAGTAAAGAAAATTTATTGTGTAGGCATTCTGTTCATATTTTAAAATGATCATAAAATTGTTTTGGTTAGTTTGCTGGGACTACGTGAATTTTCCACTTAAAATCACACTCAAAATAATGTTTTAAGCAGTTCCTGGTTAAGTAATATTATGGTCATATGCCTAAATACCACACCACCCAGATAGACTTTGGATGAGGGTTTGCATTTTTGTGTGCACTGATGTTCCCACATACAATTAATAAAAAAGCAATGGGCTTAGATGAATCAACCATTTGCTGATTGTTTCTGCTTCTTTTAACCTTAATGATTTGCCTCCTTCTGAATACTTTACTGGGAACACACAGTAGAACATTTTACCTGTTTTGCAGAAGGATATATCAAAGTGCAAGGTGATTTGTTGGGAGCTTGCACAGCAAATGATGAGTTACAGCAGGAACAGCAGGAAATAGAGCTTATTACTGCCTGTACCTACAGGCTTCTATATGCTCTAGGACCTTGTTTCTTGCACTGTGAAATGGCATGCAATCCTCTGCTCTAAATCTCAATTTTGAATTGGAAAGCCAGTACGGAACCAGAAGTATGAGTTTATATTTTTTCTGCTCTACTACGAGAAGAGCTTTTAGTAGTTTAAAAATCTCATAGGGAATAATCAACCCTTATAAAATGGAATTGCTCTGGACAATTCTAGTCTGTTGAGGTGTGAAGAAGATGCAATTTAAAAAAAAAAAACACTTTTTTGTGTCAACTGAAAAAGACACTGTATTATTTTCTAGTTTTCTAATGCAAAATTTTGGATAACTGTTTTTTTGTTGGCTGTCTCTATTGTACTGAAAATTATAGGCAAGAAAGACATTTGCCATTAGCAAATGGAGGTTAATTCAGTCTATATATGTATGTAATAATTTATTTCAATTTATTATTATAGTTACTTTGTTTATGAAGATGTAAGATACTGAAACGTTTTGAAAGGCCACTTAGCAATTTTCATTTGTTCAGAACATTGATGTGTGAACTAGCATTCAGATAGTAGGTCTGAAGAATTCAAAATGTTTAGTTTTTTCTTTTTAATTTAAAAAAGTTCTCTTTAGAGCAGGAATGTGGGTCATATGACAGGTTCATGAAGAAGAAAAGGGAATTTTCCATATTTAGTATTACTGTTAACAGGAATTAAATTTATGTGCATTTCAGGAAGGAGCATTTACCTCATTCTGATTTTTCTTACCTGATACAATTAGGGGAGTAATTTTCACAGGTTTAAATAACATCAATTGTGTTTAAGATAAAATAAACTTAAATTTAAATAAATTCTGTTCAGCTAGTTGAATACATAGAGGTCAGTGTTAATTTATGAATGACATTTAGCTCAAAACAAGAAGGGATAAAGTAAAGAATGGAAAATGAATCAGAAAATTCTTGCTTCATGGTAGTTTCAGACAGAAATAATACTGTGAACAAAAAGGACTATCCTCAACTATATACAAGACCACTAATTAATAAAGAAAATACCTCAATTTAAAGCAGAATTTTACGTTTTAAATTTCTTAAATTTTCATGCATATTGAATTCACTGTTGCTGTGAAAACTTCATTAAAATAATTAAATGCTAAATGCCACTGCAGGTTGGATTTTGAAGATAATTGCATGAGGTTGCTGTCAAGTCCACTTCTTTATCTAGCTTTCCTTTCTTTTCCTGCATTTCCTCCTTCTCCTCTTCCCTGATGCTAGTGCAGTAGCATAGTCACGTCAAGAACAGGTGGCCCTCTGAAATGGTGGTCCACAATGCCAAACACTGTAATTCAAGAGGTTTCCTGAAGTGTTGCTTTCCAGTCTCAGCAAAAAGGTGAAATGTTTCTTTGATGTGATTGCTGGGACTAGGATGATCTTAAAATCAAGTTAAATGGCATTTTTAACTGAATAGGGTTTGTCCTTCCATTGTGGAGTGAAGAAGAAGGGTTCTTATGAGGAGCTGCTTTACAGATACCAAGTGAATGTGAAAAGGGAAGAAAGTCTCTGTTACTATTCTGTTTGTTTGACAGATGTCAAACAAGATGTCATTCATTATAGGGAGGTTTCATGATTTTACTCTGTATCTCTTTTTTATTCTTGTAATTTTAAACTCTGGTGGAATTTTTAGAAGTTTTTGCTAAAACCCTGGCTTGGGGCATTGAAACCTGGATTAGAAGAGGTTTGAATGCCTCAGAAGCTAGTAAAAGGGAAGTAAATCTCAGATTATTAGCTTTGACTTAGAGAAAGCAGAGTTCCTTTTGGTGTGTCTATTGTACTGTCTTGTAGCAGTGAGTTGTGTGTGAACCTGAAAGCATTCTTCTAGCACAGATGTTTATATTTTCCCCCCACCATGTTTTTATTGACAAAAAGATTACTTGTGCTCTCCTCCCATATTCTTCTCTGAGGGGGATTCTTTCTTTTTCTGAAGTACATTGTGCTTTTTAAATTTTAAATAAATATATTTCTTTATCTGTTTTTTGGGAAGATCAACATTGGAATGTGACTTTTATTCTAGTCCACCCACACCCCACACCCCCATCCCATCCCTGCCCCCAAAAAGAGTGGTGGGAGATGGGCACTTCAGACTTGATGTTTGGGGGGATTTTCAGAAAGGGCTGAAGTGTGTTTATCAATCATAATATTTCAAATGTTTTTAGATAGCCTGAGAACCACAGCTTTTGACTTCATGCCCTATGACTCTTGTGGGTTGTATTCCACTTTATATGAGACCCCTCTCGAAGTCAGAAAGGTGACTTAAAATTATAGGGACCTTGGAGTAATTTTAACCTTAATTTGCTCCTAACTGTCTGTGGTGCTTGGAATTTTTAAACTACATGTATGTTTGTTTGTTTTTACTCCATGAAATAGTATTGAAATAAGGAGAAGTTACTGTGATGCAGCATGGTGTGAAAGCTTAGCTGAGTCTCCTTCGATCATTGTGGTTTTTTGTCTTAGTGACACCTTGCACTTTTTTACTTAAGTAACTGCTCATCTCCAGAGTAGAACTGACATATTAAGTTTTACAGTGTCCTCCCATAAAGGCACCTTTACTAACGACATCTCTGTGGCTTTAAGGGCTTTTTTATTATTTCCCCTCTGACTAAAATACATATGGAAATTGATCAAAACAGTTCCCATTTTCTTCCTTAGCAAGTGAACAGGAAAATCAATTGCAAAAATGAACAGTAGTGAACTCTGAGAAACTTGGTGTGGCTGTTTAGAAATTAGGAAAAAAATTCTGTGATTGTTTATTGGAGGCAAATGGTGTGCACAGGTAAGTATATTCTATATTGTTTGGAATTATTTAACAACTGATAGTTTTAAGTATCTATGTTTGGAACATATTGTTTATGTATTTGACCTCCTGATCCCCAAGCAATATTAATCTGAGTTACTACACATCTTTTCAAGAAGGATCAGTTTAAACAACTGAAAGATGGCTATCTATTTATCTTAAATCTTGCATTGTATTTTAATTTCCAGTCAATTTCCGTGCCATACCCTCATAAACTGTGTTCTGAGGTGTCATAAGATTTGCATATTCTTCTTTAAAATAGAAAGAAAACAATGTGCATGCTTTAGAATTCAGTAATTCCAAACTCTATGCCTTTAGAAATTAAATGAAATTAAAATATTCATAGAGTGTATATTTTTGCTTCTGAATTGCATTGGGCTAAAATGCCGAGCCATTTTCAGCCTTTTTATGAAGTGGCTAACAGAGAAATGCCTAGAAGATTATTACGGATGTGCATTGTTTCTGAGAGATAGCAAATATACTTACTGCAGCATCAGCTTTCCATTGCCTGAGTTACTGAAGATGATGCCAGACTTTTTGAAGGGATAACTCCACTCCACTGTCCCTGATTTAAAAGTGTGAAAATTTCTCCTGATCAAGACAACTTACTCTGACATCAGCAGTTTCTAGACAGATTGCCTTAAATTTGTTATGCCACGTTAAAAGATGTGTTTTATGAGGCTGGCCTCAGCTCCTGGCCTTAGTGTCAAGAACCCGGCTATGTGATGCAACACATCTTGTTAGGTTTAATTGACCAAAGCTGATTTGCTAAAACAATTCATTTGTGCTGTAACTCATGCCCACGCCAAGTTGCTACCTGAATCTCTTGACCTTGGTTTGTTTGGGTCATGAAATGGCTGTGAACTGCTTGACCTCTCCATTGTTCAGTGGCCATGCCACTTCCTCCACTTCTTTGTGGTAGTTGCTGACAAGAAGACCTCGACCCCGAATTTACACCCCAGTGGGCTTTCAGTGTCCCTCCAGAGCATCTGTATCCTCCTTTGGAAGTGCTTCTGATGTCACCACCTATTATCTGCTGACAGTGAGGGGGACAAATTGACAGCCCTTCATAGTAGAAGAGGTAGTGAGGGAATTACTGGGAGCTGAAGAAAAAATCCATCCCCTCTCAGGCTGCTGTGCATTTCTGTTACATTAGGGTGCACGGGGTCACTACTTTTTTCAAGGGGAAGCACCATCCATCTTAGTCAATCCCATTTCACTGTGAGCTTTGTTTGAGTGAGATGTGCTGGGAAGAAAGTTCTTCTTTGAAGATATTTTGTGATGAAAATTGAATGAGTATGCACACTATTTCAATTTTTAAGTCACAAGAGTGATCAAAGTAATTTTTTGGTAGGAAATGGAGTAGTGTTTCCTGTCAATGTCATAAGTGGCTATTGATTTCTTTAATACCAAAACACTGATTTTTAAAGATCTAGCTTGTGTTTAAGAACAGTCATGGTTTCTAAAGCAAAGACTTTAAACGCCATGCTTGATGCAGTATCTAATTTTAGTAGAAGGGAGAAAGAACAATCTTTATATGACTTCTTAAAAAAAAAAAAGTGAAATACATTATTTCTGATGGAAGCTACTTGTCCTTAAGAATTATTCTTGGTGGGGGCCAGTCATTGGCCCCTTACCCTAACAGGCTGCCTACTGCCAGTATCTCAGATGCTAATGTCAGCTTCTTGATGTAGGCTTTGTGCTTCCCATAATGACCAACAATTTGACTATTGGGACAGTTTATTTTATAGAAATGGGTATTATATCCAATATGCTGCATTGTGACACTGTTTTAGGAAGTAGCGCCTTTCAAAATCAGTGGCTGGATCTGTCAAAAAACTATGGCTAGGTTAAGAAAGCTTACAGGCTAGTACTGGTACCATTATAAAGTAAGTCAATTTGTATTCCTGCAGTCATCAGATAACTGGTATGCTCTTTTTTTAAGTCCTTAGCCTTAGACTTTGCTCACGTGAGTGGATTTATTCAATCGAGTTGACATAGTTTAAACCCCATATTCCTTCACAGCACTGTGCACTGACTTTCACAGCATATGAGCAGGTTTGTATTTCTGCAGTACACCTGATTTCTTTGTAAACTTATTCTTTTTTACTTCTTGGAAAAGAAATCAGGTGGTATGTTTACATACAGCATTCCTGTGCACTTGTATATGATGAAACCTTTTCTTTCTGTGTGAAATTCTGCAAGCTAGGTGTGATTTCTAATTGCAGTTACATAGTTCCTCTGAAGGAAGAGGGTGGGGAATGCTGGTGTAAGGAACTTAAATGCTATGGCTGTGATGACAATGTAAAGTATGACTCAATGTTTAGTTGCAAGGACTTTAAAATCCTTGTCCCTGGTCCCTAGCCCTGCTGTTGTCTCCCCGGGTGACTGCAGGCAAGTTAATTAATATCTCTGTGTCTCTGGATCCAGGGAGAGAGAACACCACTCGCTTCAGTGTTGGCCTAGCGACGACTGTGATAAATACTGAGATAAGTACTGGCTAAAAGGTTCCTGTATTCCATTGCAAGCAAAACCCATGCGTGGGAGCCCAGCCCCCAAGAGGGCTCTGTATCATAAAGAAATGTTGTACCCAGTTTTCTCATGCCCAGACAGAAGAAACTTGCCCAAGCAGGGAGGGCCGGCACAAAGCATTCCTTGCCGGTAAGCCCTGCGGTGGTAGTGCTCCGTAGGAGAGGGTGTCGGAGCGAAACCACGCAGCAGGGCTGGCCTGTCACAGAGGAGCACTCCTCGAGTCATCCTGGGCAGGGCTGGCCCTTGGGGACAGGGCACAGACAGCTCTCTGAGTGTCCCTGCCCTGTGACAGTAAAGCAGAAATATACTCCAGAGAGAAGGATAAAAGAAACACTCATTATGGGACAATTGTGTGGATATTCATCAACATTCAACACAAAGGAGGCATCTGCAGTGCCTGGAGGGATGGCCTATAAGCTCAGTCTGCTTTGCTGTCCTTCTCTCTGCTCTCATCACAGGTTTTCAGCCAAGTGGGCCACTTGAACACTAAAGTTCCTGGGCCATGGTCCCTTGCTCAGGATGAATGGTCAGGAATTTGGTGAGGTGTGAGATGAAACCCAAGCTAATGTAACAGTGTACCCATATCTAGAATATGCTGGCCATCCTGTTTCATCTCCCAGACTTGGACAAGTCTGATTTGTGAGGCAGCTTATGGGCGCATCATTGGTCTGTAGGGGCTTAGTCCAGGACTGAGACTTAGAGGGCCTAGCTTTGCCTGAAGCCCCAAGTAACTGTAATGAAACACTTCTAAGTAATTAGTAACCTGTGCTTTTTGGACCCAGTATGCCATCTACTTTTATTCTTTCATTCACTGCTTTCCTCATTCTTTCCTTTATGATAATATTTCAGGGTTTGGTAATGAGCTAGCCATGCCAACACCTACAAAATTACTGCATCTGCTTCTCAGAGTGGGAAGTGGCAATAATTTACAAAAAATGAAGTGTGTCCCTGCATTTTTCCAGTTGATATAGAAACGGTGCAGTTTACAGCAAAACAAGGGTTAACATCAAAACTTATTCTATTGTTTAACTTCCAGTTAAAGAATAACCAGCTTGTGCAGAAAAGAGAATTGAAAAATTGATTGGACTTTTGTATTCAGACATAGAATTTAAAGGATATCAGGTTGTGATTTTGCCAGATATGCATTCATAGGTAAGTTTACAGCCTGCAGTTCAGTCACTTATAGAGGCTTATGTTGCAGGAACCACAGACTTAGTTGGTTTTATTAAACCCAAGGGAATTTGTTTTAAAGCTATATGTAATTACTTTAACTGGCTTAATTGCTGCCTTTTTTTTTTTAGTTAAGAAATTTTATCAAATTTTTACTTAGAGCATAAAATTGTTTTTTTCACTTTTTAGTGAGAAGTTCTGGTGTATTTTAAAACATATGCTGATCCTGCTTTATCATACACAAATGCAGTGTGTGTATATAGTCCTTCCTGGCCATTCATACATTTTTTCACTATATTGTGGATATAACTTGAATATTCTGGGACAAGAATTATAGTTGTCCTGTAGTGATTTCTGTTCTATTTACAACCTCCAAATAAAGGAAAAGCTGCTTATAGTAAAATGAGGATCACTGGTCTTTCAGTAATTAAATAGACTTGTTATACTGCATTAATCCTTTTTGGAACATTTGGAATGGCTTCTTAGCACTCACAAACACAGCATTAGGGCCAGCAATTAATCTGTTGTTTGTCCTTCAACATTTGTGACATAAAGAATATGCATTCAAAGGTGTAATTCAGGTTCGGGATGAGGATCATCATAGAGTCAAATACTTATACTGATCATTCAGTAGTGTAAACCAAGTCCTAGAATGAAGTTGCAATAGTTGTTGGAAGGACTCACACACTACTAATTGCATCCAACTGAAAGAACTAGTAACTGTTTTCAATGCTGTCTAGTTTTGGTTGCTCTATGTACATGAGGAAAAAAGTCTGAATTATTTGGAGGTAGCCAGAAACTTTCTAATTTTCTGATTAGCCTTCCTTATTGGTCGATCAAGAAGAAAAGACAGCATTTCATCAGTTATGGATATGCTCAAGAAAAAAAACCAGTATCTTTCTAATGATGAGGACAGGTTTAGGGAGCATCTATCAGGATGACATACCTAAACCTGATCTAGCAGAGAAGTGGTTCAGATGATTACTTGATATTCTTTCTAATTCCAGGGTTCAGTGGACAAATTTCTTTCTTTTCTGAGCTTTGACTTCACAAACAATGAACAACTAAAATCACACAAACTTTCTCTCAGATTTTTGCAGTTTTCAAATGGTTTTCTGGACAAAGTCTGCTTAGTCTTTGATCAGAAGGCCACACTAATTCACTTGGTGCCGTGTTAGAGTCCTGTGCTGTTCTTCTGCATTGTTCAGCTTTAATTGACCTGAAGCATGGCACAGAGCATAAGCTTCTGAGACTAGGTTAAATCAGCAGAAGAGTCTTATGTTCCTGTGGTATATAGTCTTAGAACACATTATCCTATTGCAGTTAGATAAAAGTGTTTTAAATATAGTCCAGCCAGTTTGACCTTGTCAGAATTCAAGTCATATTATTGGTAACTTGGGCTTGCTGACGTGTTTCACAGTAGGATGAACATTAACATAGAACTCCCTATTCCATCTGGTGAGGAACCTACAGAGAGTGCTATACATAGATTTTTTTCTTAAATTCCATGTTACAGTACAATGAGTACTCTTCTCTGTGCTTCTCTGATACTTCTCTTGCCGTTGATAGGCACCTTTGTCAGAGACCAAAATGTGCAGTTGAGACACTATGAAGTGGCAGTATTAGATGATGTGGATAATGCCCTGGAAACAGGTGTCAAAATGAATGGAACAGAATTTAGGGATTAATCTACACATGGTACAAAAGTTAAAAAAAGACTATGGTTTTTAAATTTGATTCTGCCAAAGTTTACCTATGTGTTATAACAACACAATGATAACCAGAAACATGGTGAGGTCTGAGGGAGCTCATGTGGGTCCTGAAAGCAGCAAAATTGCATTCATATATCATCTTCTTGTGCTCCCATGTAAACTGCTCTTTTGGGTTCCCTACAGGATGATGTCAATCTACTCTGGAAAAATTTGCCCATTGGAGTAACTATAACAGATTAATTTGAAATTGTCTCTGTGTCTGTTTTATTTTCCAATAATAACATATTCATATAACTGTGTCTGTCAGGAGGTTTTAGATATGTAGTTTCCAGTCTGAGGGCATGCTGTTTGGTACACATCCTAGTTATTATGCATCTTATTGAAAAAGGTGCTTTTGGTTTTTGTAGCTGATTTCTCTCTCTGGTAACACATGACCTCTTTGAAAGTGGCACATGGAATCCTAGAGTCACTGAAGTTGGAAAAGACCTCTAAAATCATCAAATCCAACTAGCACTGTCAAGTTCACCACTAATCCCTGAGTGCCACATCTACTTCTCTTTTCATTGTCTCCAGGGATAGCAGGTCAATCACTCCTCTAGTCACTTCTGTAACAATGCTTGACACCTCTTTTGGAAATCAGTTTATTTCCTTATAATAAATTTAAACCTCCCCTGGTGCAAGTTGAGGCCGTTTCATCTTGCCCTGTGTCCCGTTACCTGGGAGAAGAGGCTGACACCAAAGTCTCCTCTCAGCCTTCTTTTTATCTCCAGGCTAAAGACTGCCAACTGTCTCAACTGCTGATCATGGAAGTTTTTCTCTAGAACTTTTGCAATCTCTTTTGCCCTTTTGCTGGACTTGCTGCAGCACCTCAAAGTAATTGCCATAGTAGCCCAACAGTGAACACGGGATTCAAGGTGAGGCCCCACTAGAGCCATGCTGACATATTTCTCACTGCCTGAGGGGCAGACAGCTGAGTGGCAGAGTAACTGCTTCTCTGGACATCATCGGTGATGAGTAAATATGCCAGCATTTCCTATCTACACAGGGTGTTTTCACAGACAGTTCACACTCATCAGCTTTTTTGGATTCTGTCACTATTTAAGTGCTAGGTGGCTCTGAGCTGTTTGTGCCTCCTTGCCAATGAAAACTGCAGCAGTAACTCAACTCCTGCCACAACTTGTGTGGATGTGGGGAATGGGTGAGGTGAGGGAAGAGAGAGGGTGTGGGGCTAGGGAGGAATGAGCAGGGGCTGTGTGAGGAGAACCCAAGAGTGTATGTGAATAAGGGGTGGTGGAAGATGCCATCTCTATTGCCAATAGCAACAGTTTTGCAACCCCTGCACTAGACAGATCTGTTGATTTCTGAATAGAAATCTCTTCTTCTGTCTCCTTAGTAATGCAAAGTTACTGTATACAGAATGTATGTAGCTCTGGGTTTTCATGCTGGAAGAAGAAAATATATATGTAGAATGTTGTGTTCCATTTAGGAACAATGAGAAAAGCAAAGAAAGGAAAAATAATCTCTGTTTTATCTTCCTCCCCTTCCTCACACTTGTAAATGTGACTTGTGTTTTGTAGATTAATATGGATCTCATCTTATCTCTTTGAATCTCATTTGGTTATTTTACAGTAATTCAAAGTCCTAATGCTGAATTAATGTTGCAAGGACTGTGTTCAGATTCATACTTCTTCTGTAAAGGACATTCTTTAAAGGGCTGTTCAGAAGCTATTCTGGTGCATTGAGTTCCCAGGCAACAAAACTAGAACACGTATGACTGAAGTACTGCAGACTCCCTAGACTGTAAACCTAATCCTGCAAATCCCTATTTACATAAATCCCACTGATTTCAAAGGGCCTGCACATGAGAAAGCAGGTTTTACAGGATCAGGCCATTCTTCCTAGGGACCAACATCTGTTGCACCAACTGTGATAATCTCATGACTGTTAAAGAAAACTCTGAAGAAACATTTTATCTGGACTAAAAGAAAACAGCAAAATAGTAACACTGTTATCTGTTGCTATAAAGTGGATTATTACCAAAAGCAACTCTCATTATATGCTATGCCTCTTTTCCCTTCTTACATATTTTTATTTACTCTAGGGAAAATGCTATATCTAGCTATGTATGGTTGCTGCTGTCCCACACTCATGTTGTATGAAGTTTGTGAACCAGACTGCAGATGTTGCGATATGCTTAGATACTGAAAGAGGCTTTTGACATATAGGTTAAAGACTATCATTGTCTTTTGGAGTTTTGGAAACACAGAAAGAAATGTCTTCAGTAAAATTTTAAGGTATTTTTGGTCTTGCAGTTCAAGTCTATGCTGCTTTGGCTGAATTAACTGAAGTACTACAGTGAGAGTCCACTTGGTGTTCGCTATGGAAGCAGGGATGGTCCATAGGTAATACTTCGAGCAACTAAAAAAGAACAGCAAAAGCTGTTATGTTAAGGTTTTTATGTTGGGAAGAGCAAAGTCCAGTTCCTTTACTTTCCTTTAAGAACATTCCTTGGGCTGTGCAACTGAAGATAGGGACAAAGTATCATTCATTGTCCTTTGTAGCATAGAAGTTATAGTAAAATAGCTGTAGAAAAGAATAGCAAAAGAGCTGGTCAGGTCAGTTGGGCCATTATGTGTCGGGGTTAAAGATCTCTCTGAAGTCCAAAAGCAAAGGGAGTCTCTATCAATAATGAAGTGCATGCACAACAGTTCTAGCACCTCATCCATGCTTTGGATTCCCTGCACTTAAAATTTACACTCAGTCTGCGCATGACAAGGACAATGGCCTGGGATTTCCATGAGCCATGTAATGGATAATAAGCTACTGTTACTTATATCATTGAATCAATGGGAAAAAAGGAATAAAATTTCAAGTATGCCTACAGTGCTAGGTTGCTGTCAGAAACTGCAGGGTTGGTGGACCAGAGGCATGTTATTCCTCTACACGGAGGCAAATTCTTGTAAAATTTCCAGCTAATTTTGAATACTTCTAATAGTTATACTTTTACCTGTGTGAAATGAAAAAAATAGTGTTCAAAGCCTAGTAGGCAAGGCTCTAAGGACCTGTATTCAACAGATGTGCAAAAACTTGAATATAAATAAAGTTTGTGTACTTGAGAAAGTAACATGTTCAAAGGCAGTGCTTTTATTCATAAGCTGTAACTTCACAGCATCTTTTTGTCTCCCTGTCTTTTTTGATTATTATGAGTCAAGTTTCCTTCAGTGTGCAAGATTCATAATTAAGCATACTTTTCATTAGGGGAAAAAATGTTTATATAGGTTTTTCTACTATGTCACCTGTATCTCTGCACTGATGTTATCACAATTCCTCCTTCCCTGCCATAGACCCATATTTTCCCTAATGTTTTTAGGAAATAATTAAGAGTTATACTCTTAGTTATTTTTAATGAGAGTTTAAAGGTACCAGTTTACTTAGAAGTAATTGCTTCTGAGAAGCAAACAATATGCTTTAGGGAGTATTTTCTAGATTTTATATTGAGCTCTGTGGAAGATCAGAACTATGCTAAATATGCAATATAAATCTATTATACTATGCTTAAAAAAGCAGAATGGAGATGAACATCAACTGAAATTACAAAATGTTCACTTCCAGGGAGCAGGTCTAAAGACTGAGAGCAAAACAATTTACACATTTGTTTTCATATATACTACTATGAAAGATTTTGGAAAAAAAAGATGTACAAAATCTCTAGAAAGTCTGCTTATATTATGAAAATATCAAGCAAGCACTTGTATTGATTTTCTATATTGAGATATTGTCATCTTCATTTGCTAGTGATAATTAGTTCAATTAGCAGATTTTATTTTCTTCTTTTTTTGAACTATGCAGAATTAGTATTTTCAAAATAGTAAGTGTATAAGATCAAGCTTGCTGAAATGCAATTGTGCACACTATTTCATTTGCCTTCCCTGTCTCAACTCCCAAGAAATGTAAGTTCTTTAGGGTGAATTTGTCTTTTGTTTATGTAAGGTTAAATCTAAATAATGTAACAAACATTTGTGGCTCTTTTAAAGTTTAAACAGGACTTTGTTCTGGTTTGAGATTTTTTCTGATATTTAAGATCAATCCTTGCCAGAATTTGGAAATTCATTACAGAAGATTGTGAATACATGGGAAGAAAGTAGGACTGATTTTGAACAAGAAGGAAACCAATCAGTTTGTTTTGAAGAATAGTTCATTGTTTATTTTCAGAAGATTACTTGTAACACGTGATTCCTTGTCTCATTCTCCATAGTTTTCTATATTGCTCTCTAGTATCTCAGGAGAAATAACATTCTTCATCAGCACCAATGTACCTTGTTAAGTCACTAAGATAACAGGCTCTCGTGTCATTCTGCTGTATTATGGGACTCTTGCTGAAGGTGAACACCTTTGGAATGCAAAAAGAGTTTTGCAGTATTTCCCTTTTGAAATGCTGTCTCCTATCTAAGAAATGACAGCTGTTTCTATAAACACACTACCTTACTTGTTGCTGCTTCTAGAAATGCTTTACACAGACTTGCAACTGAGTGTCTGAGCGGAGAAGGGATGCAGGTATTTGAGATCCACATCCTTCTGTGCCCCAGCTCAGAACCAAGCACAGCAGGATCTTCAGCTCTGTCGAGATTGTGGTGCACAGTGGTATTTGAAATGTTTAGTGTGGAATTCTGTGCTAAAGCAGTACTCAGCATGGTATAGCTGCATTCTAACCTGGAGGCTGTGATTCTTAGCACTTTCTTATTGCTAGATAAAACAAATCATTAAACTGATTGGAATTGTTCATTTCTGATACTCATTGTGGTACTCCATTCTGAAATTAAATTCTCTGAATAAGAAAATATTTTTTCACAAGCATAAATAGATAAGTATGTTCTACATCATGTTCTTTACAACAACTATTGTGTTTGCATGTCTTATCTCTGACAATAAGATCTAAAGTCAATGGAGAAATAGTACTCTGATGCTCATAAATGCTTAGATTTTAACTTTTTTTTCCTATGATAGTTGTTAAAATGCCTGCCAGTAGAGGAGACTCTGGAAGGCAGTTAAAATTTTGTTATAGAAAACCAGATTTCAGTTAATTATATTGAAAACATATTTCCTAATCTTTATAGCTGTTACAAAATCTCAATACACCAAACCAAATAGGACACATTGTAGATAAACATAATTATGCTTTAAACATTGCTGAGAAAGAAATGAAATAGCTTTTGATGAAATTTCACTAGTTCAAAAGAAAACAAAAAAACTAAAACATAAGTAAAAATATAAAGAATGAGTTAATCTTACTGGGTTGTTCTGGAATTGCCTGGTACTTTTTGAGAGATCAGAAGCTGATGCTTCTTGTGATGCTGTCATTGCTACTGATGCAAATAAGGTAATCTATAAAAGTTTCTAACCCTATGAAAGTGTGGGACCATGGCATATGCTGCTATGATTTCTCTTTGGATCAAGCAGTCATTTAAATTTTATTGATAAAGCCATAGTGTTTTTTAAAATGACAATATCTCTTTCTCAATTTTTGAGTTTCAAAACTCTTCAGACACAGCAAAATTTTTTGGTTTTGACTGTTGGCATGTATAAACGCATAGGCTTCAGAAGGAGTGTGTTTCACTTTGTAGTGTGCAGATTATCCATTTAAGTAATCTGCTCCCTATCCACAGATTCATACTGAACAGTGCGTTAAATACCCTTTTAAATCAAATGTTTAATGTCAGAAGTTCATGGTAGTTCATAAGAAATGGTGAAGTATAGTTTAGTATAGTCTTCATTGATAAAAAGTGTTTGGGTAGCATCGGCAGTTCTTTTGCAGTTCTCTGTGGAAGAAGTGAAAAGAAATTACACAATACAATAGCATATTTCTGTCAGAACACTTGAAAAGTTCATCTTAGAAGCCACAAAATTGTGGCTCTGGTGTAGCACTCATCCAGATAACAATATCAAAATAATAAGTGCCTTATGGACTTTATGAGTTGCAGAAATTTATTTTCTTCACAAAGTAAATATTTGGAAGTGGCAGGTAGCATTCTCACACATTTGTTGAAAAGTGAGAAATCTGAGGCATCTAAGCAAGTCCAGATTTTTGAGAGGCCTCTGCTTTAAAATATGAACACATTTGTTCATGTGAATGGAATGAACCTTTGGCCTGTACCAAATTAGTATGTGCCATAAGTGACCCTGATATGCTTTCTGCTATGATATTTATGATTGCTGTCATTGGCTTTCCTTTTGGTGTTCTTCTGATTTTTTTATCCTTTACCTATATTGTCAAAACATGATTATTTGTAGTGTGTATGTGCAGTAATAGCAGTTTATCTCTCTATGGTTTACAGAGAGACTTAGAAGCCAACAACTGCAATTACTTCCGTGCAGTAAACCAGGAAAGTGAAGTTAGGGTATGCCATTGATGCAGTACATCAAGAAAGAATTACAGGGTGAAATCATTGCTAAACATTCTTTTGGTTTAATGATGGCTGTTACTTAAGTTTGGTTTTGGGGGTTTTACCACTATCTGTTGTGTATATGTGATCACACAAAGAGAGTTTAAGTCGCTGAAGATACTGAAGGGTCTAATTGAATATGACATGTAGCAAGACGTCTAAAGTTAATATAAACTTTCTTAATTTAGTGCATTAAGCAACTTTGCTTGGGCCAAACAAAAAATATGTGCTAAATTGAAAAGGAAATTCTAATCTCCAGGGTCCAGTCCCTGTGCCCATTCAAATGGCCCACATTACCTGGTTCTCATCTGTTGAAAATTAGGGCTGGTTTCCCACCCACATCTATCAGTATGTTTCCTCTTGGTTCCCTGGGAGTCCACTAAACTTCCTATTGCATTAGTCTTGTGTGATACCATCATATTGGTATCCAGTTTTAGAAGGGAGAGCACATTTTTAAGGATATCTCTGCGCACTGCTGCGAAGGGTGTGATAGCAGGACATTTTTGTCACAACCTAACTTTTATGCAGTAAAGTCTGAGCTCACCTTCTAGAGACGTGCTTTGTGCTAAAGTGGTTTAGCCAGTAGTTAAGAAAATTGAAGCAAGATTAGGACATTTTGTGAGCAGACCTAACAAATTTTCCTGCAATGTTGAGCCCACCAGGCACATTGCAGCAACTACATGGCACTCAGTTCTGGCCAGCTGGCCCATGGCACAGTCAAGGCTTGCATACCATTGCCTACAAATATACTCCCATATTTGTAATAGCAATGTGAACAGGGGAGTGGTCACACTGACCTCACAAGCAGCTCCTTTCTAGCTCAAGTGACAGGGATGAGGGGGGCCATGTGTTCAGGAGGGGGATGGTGAGGCCAGTTGCTTTTCAGATGCAGCTACTGTCTTCTAGAGGTTCCCTTTGAAGTGCCCAGCTGCCACTTAGCAATGTAGCTCACCTATAGCTCACGACCTAGTACAGCAGCAGCAGGAGTGGCTCCAGCTAACTCTCTTCCCTCTTAGGAAGGCCTGGTTGCCTATTTACAGCTTGCATGGAGGGATGGAGAGATAGGCTCGCTGTAGGCTTTGTTCTCTCTGATTCCTTGTCAAAGAGCTTCCTCATTTGTTTCAGTCTTTGGTCCCCCTGAATTTTTTGGGAGACTGTAGAAAAGCAGAATAAATTTTAAGTTCACATTCGTTTCAGAACACTATTTTAAATGAGTTATGAATGCTTTGGATTTAAAAGGTCCTTGTTTCTGCTGGCAATGACTGCAACATTACTTTTTTGTTTTGTTTCAAAACAGTCCTTGAAGACTTAGATTTGAAGACCCTGAGGAGAAATTACTAGGATTTAACCTTCAGTTTCCTTCTGTTCCTACCTCTGTGCTCTCCACTTAATTTTCATTTGATGGAAGATTGCCTAAAAAATGCTTATTATCATAATAAAATAAGAACAGTCTGAAATAGTTGAATTCCCAGGAAATAACAGTGATTTTTTTTCTAAATTAACATTTGTCATGGGATTTAATGTGGTCATTCTTTTTTAGGGACTGAAAGGAGATGCACAGATTTAACATGTGTACCTTGTTAGCAATGTTTTGACAAAGAGCAGCAGCTGTATAAACTAATCTTCCTGTAGCTTTCACACATGGGACTCAATTAACAATGAGCCACTTTCAGTATCTAATCCTTTCTATCATTTAAAAAAGAGTTTCCTGGTTTCTGTACATTTTTCCATGTCTAACTCTTACCTATAAACTGAGGCAAGTGGCAGACTGTGAATGGACTGACCTTGCACGACATTTTATATGTGATTTATAGAAGACAATGGCACTTGTGTTTATATTCCTGGTAAATTCAGATTAAAGTGAAGATTAAAGTCTGTTATTTGCAGAACGTTGCAATGATTGCAGGATCTAGAAGAAAGCTTTGTTTGAAATTCCGGTGTTTCAAGCTCTGAAGTGTAGAGAATCAAGAAGCATTGCCCCAGGTATGTCATTCAACCTCATTGTGGTAAGTGCTCTGGAGGAAGGAGGAAGGAAGAGCTCTGTGGTTATTAAGCCTGTGAACCCATGGTATGTATTGCAAGAAAGTCTGTATTTACCTATGGCACGGTCAGGTCACAAGACTGGATAATTGGGGCTTTAACTTATTTCCAGGTGGATCTGTGGCCAGAAATTGAAGTATTAGGTACTTACACAGTGAAATCTCAGGGAATTTTGAGAGGTTCTAGAATAAGAGCAAATTAATGCAAGTCCCATTTTAATTGCACTTGACATTTCAACCTTTAACTTGAAATTCCTGCACTAGAATGATCTAAAGAGGACATTCTGGAATTACAGGGGCTTCTTGTCTTTTGCAAGTGAGCAGGAAGATGCCAAAAGGATATAAAGGCAGAGCCCAAACATTATGTCATTATTTTTTTTCTTTCACCTAGTAAAACTTCAGTAAAGTTTGAATTGCTAAATTCAGAATAGGCTATTGTCACTACTTGCCAAATAGTACATGCTTGTGCATCTGTCTAATCTATATATGAAAGCCACAAACAGAAGCACATAATTTGGCACAGCACCAGAAGCATGCCTCGGCACACTTCTGGAGATTCTTCCAAATGACTTACTGATTCAAAAATTTTATAATGCTTGCCTGTGTGCACGCGCTGCATGTCTGGAGGAGTTAAGCATGAACTCCGCCAGAAAGCTAAGTGTTATGTTTGAATTTGGGATATGATGATTATGTATCCCTACTAATCTACCAGGAGTCCTAGATTTTTTTTTTTTTTTTTTTTGTTGTTGTTGTTGTTGTTGTTTGTTTGTGTGTGTGTGTGAGAAATGGTTGTGTGTTCACTAAGAGAAAATTCACAGAGGCAGTGTACATAAAATGGACAGGTATTGAAGAGTATTTCTTAGTCAGAATTGTTTTTTCCTCCCTTCTTTATTTTCTGCTATTTCTTCCCTCTCTTTCTGTTGGTTTTTTAGAATAGGTTATGACCACTGCTTAGAGACTTCAAAACTAGAGTAGAAACCTTTTCCATAAAATAAATTATCTAATCAGGAAATCAGTCTTTTTATTCCTTTAGTAACTACATTAAACATATTAATCTCTTTAGGCTCTTAGACACATCTTTTATTTCACAGTGAAGTGTTTCAAATATTCAGATAAATTTAAGGGTACAGCTCCATGAAACAGCTGAGATGACTTCAGCATCTCTTTTAAAGAAGTCATCCGTATTCCCTTCTGGCTATCTCCATACAGCTTCCCACAGAAGCCTTCTCTTGCCCTGAAACTGCTGGTTGTTTGTCTCGTCTCTTTGCTGATTTCTATTTCATGCTGGTGGGAAGTGTTTAGGTAATCAGAGCATGAATTTAGTCTGGAAACTCCATGGTTTAAAATATTATATTAACAAAAAGCAGATATAATGATTTGATGCTTTGAAATATAATGCAATGAAACACAGCACAAGAGTAAGAAGCCATTTCATTTTTTGAAGGGGCATGAGTTTTCCCCTTAGCTTTAAAACAGTAATCTCATTTTGTGGGAAACCAGGACATCTCTCTGGTGGCTTTGGATGTGCTGAGACCCAGGCAGAGGGCTTGGCACAGAGCCCAAGACCCCTCTGCCCTCGATCTTGAACCATGGAAAAAGTTACCAACTTTATGTGAGGAGTTACAAACCAGGGAAAGTAGAATAAAATGAGTTGCTTATCACTGAGTAGAGAAATAGAATGTTAAGATTTATATAATAAGTGTACAGGGGGTCAAGAAGTGTACAGGGGGGTCGAGATGGAGGAATCTGGGCGTGTACTGCCCTCCTTCCTTCTTCTTCATGGTCTCCATCTTCTTGGTGATGGTGGCACTTTTGGATTGGTTTAGAGTAGAAACTCACTGTCAAACATAGGTGATAGGTATTGGGGAATAACTGTAAATAATATCTACATAGTTTATAGTATGAAAAGACAACACAGCCCCGGGGGCAGGCAGGGTGCCTTGGGCTGACCTGCTGAACGCATCTGGGCTGGTCAGGGAGAACATGTTATAGATAAGAAATAATAAACAACCTTGAGAGCAAAAGCCAAGCAGCTCTGACTCTTTCTTCGATCACTTGGCTGTGAAAAGGACTCTCGGGAACATCCCAGGCAGGGGAATCCTGAGATCATTTCTCTCATGCTTCTTTGTGACTCTAGATGTAAAAATACAAAATTTTAAATAGTGTATTCTGTCAGATCTATTTCACTATAAATCACTGTTTTAGCTGCAAGTGTTTAGAAGTAATAAATGATGCTTTAGAAGAGGAAAAGATACTTTAGTTCCAAGGCAAGTTTTCCAAAGCAGTCTGTATTATACCAGAATAGCTGTCCTGGTAAATCTGCTGTTTTGGACAAGTCTTCTCTGAACAAGTTTTTTTTTGATTGCACACTGTATATGCTAAAAAGTGAGGTAGATGTATCTGTACTCTGGTTCATACTTATGTCCATCTTTCATCAGAACAATGACTGACATTGTATAAAAACTGAGAGGATCTGAATTTTCTTAGGTTTTAAATCCTTTGGAAATATTGGATGTGGAAATATTGTCACCTCACAGTTGTAAATGTAAAAATACCATTGTATTTTTTGTCTTGATGAATAGAGAGTGGTGAAAGACAACTTATGTCATAAATTGAGATTCTGGCTTTTAGTCGGGACACAACTAGGGGAGACAAGCAAGCACAGCATATTCTGCTGCAACAAGAGAAAGACAGAGCCTGTTTTGTCTTTTTTTACTATGGTAGGTTGACCTTGGCTGGCTGCCAGATGCCCACCCAGCTGCTGTCTCACTCTGCCTGCTCAGCAGAACAGGGGAGAAAATGAGGACAGAAAGCTGGTGGGTCAAGATAAAGACAGGGAGGTCACTTACAGATTACCCTTATTGGTAAACATACTCAATTTGGGGAAAATTGATCTAACTTATTGTCAGCTAAAAAAGAGTTAGATTGTGAGAAACACAGAAAGCCACTGAGCCGCCTTCCTCCCACTTCCTGTCTTTTTACAGGCTCAACTTTACACCTTCACTGCTGATTCTTCTACCACCCTTTGTCCTGGGCCCTAGTGGTGCAGGAAGATGGGGAACTGGGGTTCTGGTCATTTCAGAACATCTCCTCTCTGCATCTCCTTCCCCTTTTCCTGGGTCCCAGCATGCATCTTCTTCATGGAGTATAGTCCTTTAGGAAATATCAACCTTCTCCATTGTGGAGTCCTCCATCAGCTGCAGTGTGGACACGAGGAGAAGCTTTTCTGTGTGGGTGAACAGGTTTCCCAAAAAGGTTGTGTAGTCTTCCTCACGCAGAGATGCCCAAAAGCTGATGGGACACAAGCCTAAATTACATATTCTAGGGGACTCTGCTTGAGCAAGAAGTCAGACCATACTACCTCCAGTGCTCCCTTCCAAACTTACTCATTCTTCAATTCTGGCATGGTACTTTCCACAGGCTGCAGGGAAATACTTGTTCCACCATGGTCCTGGAGTACCTCCTCCATATCCTTCTCCTGTGAACTCAGTATTTTTAGGGTTGTTTATCACGCTTTCCCCTCAGTCCTCATTGTTTTGCCCTTTGTTGCATACATTTTCCAAGGGGCACCTCCATCTTGGCTGAGGGTGGTGGCTCTGTTGGAGTCTGCTGGGGCCAGGGCAGACGCTGTCTGTTCCAGCCCTGCATCCCCTCAGTGCCAACACCCGGCTACCTACAAACATTCACTCATCATTAAAAGGTGCTTCCTCTTGGAAGAAGACTCCATTCATTGCGTATGCCATGGGTCATGAAGCCTTTCCTTAATAGGTAAAAAAGAAGGAAGTGAGACTTCTTCCTTCATATTTACTTACTTCAAACTTGCTGCATTGAGCTAAGCATGTATCAGATATGCAAAGCATCACCGATGTATTCTGCATTGCATTTTTCAAAGACTTGGTATGGAACAAAAAGACCCTAACAATTGTACTCATTGTTTTGAAGGCAGTTTTCAAACACATCTCTACTTGTAAGAAGGATGAGACCTGTTAGCAGTTGTTTCAGCTGAGGTCTGGAGTGAGCTTAAATCAGGAGGTGTGAGGAAAATTTGAGTTAGTGTAGGTAAACAGTTTTTTGGGTTCTATGAGGGAAACTGTGGTTTGGTAGTACAGGACTGATTTATTAGTTTCAAAACTTTTAACAAAAAACTTTACATTTGTTTACTTTCTTGTTGTGATTGGAGACTCCAACCTAAATGCCACTATTCTGCATTCTCCTCTTCCACCCTTTTGCCTCCTCCAAACAATAGAGAATTTTTAGGACAGTAGTGTGGTATATTAAATATTCTTCAAATGGGTTCAGAGTTTTCTGTCTGTATTGCAAGCCTTTTAAAAGTAAGCTAAACAAGCACAGCTGCAAACTCAGCTACTCTCCTCTGCACTCCAGTGAAAGCTTTCTACCAGCTCTTGGTGTGAACATTCTTAGCTTGTGCTGAGTGCCTTTGTGCAGGAAAATTTATTGCATTGGCAGAGTTTAGAAATATGATGGCATTGCTAACTCTGGACAATGCTGCAATGATTGCCCAGTGTAGACAGACTGTTAAATGAAATACATCTTGGAAGCTACCATATTTTCCTGTGCAACTGGTGTGGATGGGCTGCTGAAGAGAGAATTCATCGTATACAGTTAATATCTAGCAATTTTTTTTCTTCTTGTAACTTTTAATAGAAAAAAAACTTCCTGTAGTTACTTTTGTGAGAATAAAAATTAACCATCAGTAGAACTGAGATTAAAAGTTTGTGGGAAAAAGTACATGAAAAATAACATGAAAATGAACATTACAATGACTGTTATTCTGCAGTTGTAGGAACAGAAAAATGCATCCAGTATAATGATACTATTTTTATATATCCCCTATGTATCCCTAACACTGAACCAGGAAATTAATTTCCGGTAATGTTTCGATTAAAATGATATAGAAGATTAGATCTTGGCTTAACTAAAGTTTTCCAGCACATTTTTTTGGACCTGCATATAGATTTATCAAAAATTTCAAATGCCCGTTTTCATTTTGTATGCACCCATTCAGATTGTAAACTGACTTAGCCCCTGTCAATCAATGGCCAGGAACTTGGATTCTGTGGGAATTTAGATCATATTCTTCAGTTTCGTTAGTGAGCTTCTCCTTGATTCCTGCCTGAATGGAGCTAAAAGGCAAAACTCCTTTGGACATTGCTAGGTGCTTCAACTTCTCAGCTCTTAGACTGAGAAATTCTTAACAGGTTTGCTTATCTCCCAGTCAGGGTAAGGCAAAATCATATTTGTAAGACACTTTGAAGCACTTGGATTAAAAACAGTGCAGTGGTTATCTGTATAAAATCAGCAATTCTCCTTGGGTATTGCATTGTACTGTCTTGGAGACTTCTGTATTACCTTGTTTCTAAAATAGGAAATGACTGTGGTATTTCACAGGTTGTGGTTTTGGAACTGTTGATAAGTCCTGATAAGGAGTATATATAAGAATCTAAAATCTCCGGACCAGATTTTTGGGTGTTCTGTGTTCTGTTTTGGCTTGATGACTGGGGACAAGTTTTTCATATTTTATCCTTACAACATTAATTTTGTGCGGATAGAAAAAAACCCAAAAACCTCAAACCTTTTTCCTGAAGTCTATAAAATTAAAAAGCAAAATTGTGCATTCTAGCAGATCCACAAAAAAGATGAAGTTGTGTTCTCATATAAAATAATAAAATCTTTGTTTTTAGGGGCTTAGTTGTCAAAATATAAGTCCAGTTTTATAACTTTTGTATTGTGTCCTCAATTATGTCTAAAATCTCACAAATACATTGTCATCTAGGGGGGGAAAAAGGCTTCTGTTGTGTTCAAAAATGAGTTTGCATTTCTGAATAAAGCACTGATGTGTCACTCTGGGACAACAAAGTCCAGCCACTTTATTGCACAGATAGAGAGGAAGAATGATCCCACAATGGGTGGTATAGTCTAACAGTTGGCAGTAGTGCCACATCTGGCACTGATGAGAGTTTTGGTTTGGCTTAATCACAATGAGCTACACTGCTTTTTAAAATAATTTTGGCAGCCAGCACCAGAAACATACACTCTGTTGGTATAATCTGTAATTGACCGTGATTTAGAACAGAAACAGAAAGTGTAGTTGAAGGCAGGACAACGCATTTGGCCACTACATATCTAGCAGTGGTGGAATGGGCTTACAGTGTCTCCTTGTCTTTGGTAATGAAGGATGCTACATCAAAGGAAAAATATACGAAAATATGAACTTTCCCCCACGCCTCGGC
>WBNO01030147.1:1256-34315 GCA_013400575.1 Peucedramus taeniatus
AAAAAAATTAGAAAGCAAAGCATATTTATTGTGTGCCATCTGAAAATGAGACTCAGCTAATTCATACGTTGAAATAAAAATATGTTATTAGTAGTGCAATATGAGAAAAAAAAAGAGAGGGAAAAGCTAGTGCATGTCAGTAAATCTTTCACTTTGCATTTGAAATGTCAGTCATTAGCTTTTTAAGGGTTTTGTTGTTTTGTTGGTGGTTTTTTGTTCTACTGAACAAGATTTTCCAAGACATGATTTAGGCCTCAAAAATACTATGTTTTTATGGTAACTCTGTTTGAATCTGGTGAAAAAGAAGTTTGAGTATCCTAAGTTCCTGATCTGGAACTAAAAATTAAGTTTAAAAAAAAAAAAAAATGAAGCTATCACTTTGTTTTCTTTTCCCAGGAGGCATTTCTCTGTAGTGGAACTATTGAGATGCTATCTTGTGCAACTATTCCTAATACTAGCAGCTTTCAAGACAAGATTTAAAGATAGACCACTAAAGATATTTTGGTTTGATTTTAATTGAATTTTCTGGATTGCTCAATAATTCTCTTATTTCATGTATCTCAATCTATACTGCTATGGTGATTTTATTTTGTTTGTTTGGATTTTTTTATTTATTGTGAAACTATTCCTGTAGAATTTTAGATTTTCTCTCTATTTTCTTTCTTTCTTTAGCTTGTGAGGCAGTGCACCAGACACCATGTGGAGCTCAGCCTTAAGGCTGGCACCAGTTTGGAAGAGACCTATGTAACCCCAAGATACCTGTGCATGCTATGCTGAAACATCAAAAAAGGAGAAGCATTGGTTATCCTTTGAGACATTTTTCCCAGATGTTGGTTATCCTCTTTCTCTATTTTCATTTGGTGAACTGACCTTGGCTGACTGCTGGGTACTCCCAAGCTGATCTTTCTCTCCCACTCCTGAACACAAGGAGAGAAAATTTAATGGAAGGCTTCTTTGTTGAGATAAGGACAGGGAGAGATCACTCCCCAGTTACTGTCATGAACAAAAGAGATTAAATTTGGGCAAATCAGTTTAATTTATTTATTAACAGATCAGAGTAGAATAATATAAACACATCTCTGCTCCTTACAGCTTCATTCCCAGCTTCTGTTGCTCCTCTCTCTGAGTAGTCCAGGGTGCCATTTCTTTCTCCACACACTTTTCCTCTGCTCCAGGATGAATTCCCTCCCATGGGAGAGTTCTCTCCAAAGCCTCTCCAACGTGAGCCCTTCCCACAGGCTGCAGATTCTCCTGAACTGCTCCAGTGTGGGTCCCCTGTGGGGCCCCAGCAGCCCTGCTGCAGGATGGGCTCTCTGGGGTCACAGCTTCCCTGCCAGCAGAGCCTTGCCAGGTGCATCCACTACACTCAGTTACTGTGATCTGCAACCTGCTCATCTCATCATTCTCTGGAAAGTTCTCCTGTTTCTCTTCTAAGTTGTATTTGCCAAGAAAAAAATGCCAGTTTGCAGAGGTTCAGGGCTTATGTAAGTCAGCATTATGTTGAAAGATGATTGCTCTTCTCTAGAAATCACTGGTTATCTAGGTTTAATATCAACCAAATAATCACAGCCAAAGAAATACCAATTAAGGTACGTTTAACTGAATTTTGAGTCACCAATATTTCTCTTGTAAAATCTGTGCACAGATGATTCAGTATTATTTTGGTTTGTTTCACCCAGGGGAAGCATCTTTCATTTATCTTGGTTCCTACATAGCTTAAACCCCTCCCACTGTTTAGAATTCCTTTTTTGGTTCTTTGGGCCTGTGTGTACTGTCTTTCCACACGGGAGGACCTTTCTAGTTATGGAATGTACCAATGAAATGAAAATTACCCCAGTGGTCTAAAAGAATCCAGAAATCTAAGGTGAAGGCACCTGACATGTCCTTGCCTCCTGCCACTGTATTGAACTAAATTGAAAGAGGGCAAGAAGATGGCACCACAGTAAGGATTATGGATGATGTGTCAGGCATTATTTTGAATCTTTTTATCTTCTGTCAGCTTAAATCAGATTCTTGAAAGGTGCTGGGGCAAAGAACAGGACTGCAAAAATACCTAAATTAAAAAATTCTCATTCTTACCTATGAAACAAGGTCATTTCTGTTACTTATTCAGAGTGTTATCTGTTAAATGTGGTTTAAAATGTAAGATTTTATTTCTTCTGCAGTTATAGGCAGCTACAGCTGTGTTCAAATGAAGGTTTCTCCCCAGAAAAAAACAAAATAACACCGAGTGCAATCTGAGGCAATGATCCAATTTACTGATGCCCTCAGGTTGCCTAGGTGCCACAACTGACTCTAAACAAAGGTAATGTGACTATACAGCTGCCACCAAGGGAATGGGGAAATAAGAGGGGTTCCAAAAATACACACAGGGGTACGATTTCACCCAGAGAACAAAGAATGAAGGAGGTTGGAAAAGACTGATTTTGGTAGCTCAAGTTGGATGGAGAAGGAAAAACAGAAGTATCATTTTGTTAGCATGCTCTGCCCATCGCTGCGTATTTCAGAGTCAGAGTCGCTGCCACCTGTCAACACACAGGTGTATGCTGTGTCCTTATGGAGGAATTTGACACAGCTCAGGAGAAGTTAATCTCAGAATGCAGACTGACAGTTCAATGCCCAAGTTTACAGTGCACAGTTACCTGGCAACATTCACAGCCCTTCCTAAGGGTTTATCTCCTTTGCACTGTACAGGAATAAAACCTTGTGTTTAAGAATGCAAAGCACAGAAAATAGCACACAGAGTAATGAGCATTTATGCCAGAGGATACAAAACTGTGAGAACAAACATATATAATAAAGTGTGCCTTTCTCTCAGAGTTAGACATTTCCCTCAGGTCAATATAGATTGTCTGTCCCCAGCAGAAATTTAGCCCCTGAGCTCAATGGCTATGAAAACTCCTCAAACTCAGACTGGTGCAAGGGTTGTGATGGCTTTGCTCTTTTCCTCCTCTGTCCCTGCCAAGGGCAATGGGACTGATTTAAGCATTATCAGGTAAGGATTTTTGAGGCAGGATAGATTCCTTCCATTGAAGCCGTTCTACTTCATACACAGTAATTAAATATTCAGTAGTCCAAAGGAAAAATGACTTTGCAGCCTGTGGGTAAGCAGCTTGTTTATGAAGAAGATGTCCAAATTCATATACCTCCTCTCTTCATTCCTTTCAGACATTGCCTAAAGTTTGAAACTTCAGCCTCTCCAACAAATTAACTATTAGATTTTCCCAACCAACATGAGACAGCCAAAGGCATTGGGTCTCAGAATGCATGAGGATTTTTTCAGTGGATGTAGCCTTCCTTTTGTTTTGTAGATGGATACTTTTTTGCAATGCTTTTTGTTTCAGTCACATATTGCTTCATACACCTTTCCGAAGCAATTAAGTAAAGTAGTAACATCAAATTTTATTTTTCTAAGACAAGATAAAAATACTACTGGGGATTCTTTCCAAAGTTTGTTTCTACTTGGAGACTGAGAAAAAAACCTGGACACATTTTCTTTAAGGATTTAATACCAGATTATTGCAGAGTTTTCTGAAGTCCCTCATGACTTCATTGTAAATCCATACAACATATGCGTGGATGGGACAGAATATGAGATTAATACCTGAGAGGAGATGTTTAACCATGCAAAGATTTCAGTGGGAGGTGAGTATCCAGAAAATCCCTTAGGTAGGATTTCTGGCTATCAAGAAGCATGTCTGAGAACATGTCTCAAACAGAAGGGATTTCTTACAGCCTTGATTAAAGGTTAGAAAGTCCCTAGAGTCCTTATCTTTTCCTTATACTACTTTATTGTGCTTTCTTTAATTTATTTGTTGTTGTGAAGTTTGAAGGTTTTTATAAAAAACTGGAAAACATACTTATGCATTAATCTACTGGCCCTGAAGTTGATAAAAATTCTGTAGTTGCTTAGGCATGAAAAAAAAACTCTATTGAGACTATCTTACCTTTAAGGATTATTCACATCTATTAATAAAAACTTTTTTCCTGTTCTCTCCTGGTTTCCCTTTAATGTCTCAGAATCTCTTGCTAGCCCTTTTCTTTGGATGGAATTAAATGGGTTACTTTTACTGTTGTTGGTTCTTTCCCTTTCAGAATTTCCTGAAAGATTAAAGGAGGAAAAGTATGCCCAACAGGAACAAGTAATTTATAAATATATGACAGGAGTAGTTATGCAAACAAACAAAATATCTGATCTATTAAAGTGGGTAAAGTGACTTCATAAAATTTGCAATGTACTGTGAGTCAGATACATATTTTAATGGGCTTTCATTGTTATTGGGTTCAGATACATGGAAAAAAGCAATTTAAATTTATTGAAGTCCACCATGATACAGATGGCAGGTGCACTAAAGAAGACAGTGGTACAGACCGTGAGAACAGGGCAAAAATTCTTGCTTCTGACTTAACATCTTCAGAAAAACCTTTATTTGTACTATTCTTATCTTCTTGTTTTCTCAGTAGTGCTGCACTGATGCTGATGGCAACTACTGCACTAATCCCACAGAGACCTGAAAACTGAGTAAAGTCTGTATTTAGGCTCAGCTTTCTCATGTTAGGCTTTGCATATCTTTTGTACACAATCTTGTAAACACACTCTGACAAGGCTCTGTGCTATTAAGCAAGCTCAGGTCTCACAGATATCTAGCTTGAAAAAGGCACAGTGTTTTCAGCAATGTTTTCTGCACCAAGCATAGCATCTTTCAGCTGGAGCTCTCTGGTATCTGTTGGGTGCAGAATACATGACATTTCTCTCAAGCATACAGTTTATTGTAGCACTGTCATGGTTTACCCCAGCAGGCAACCCAGCCCCCTGCATTCACTCATTTACTTGCCCCTGGTCAAAAAGGGGAGAGAAACAAAAGAGTAAAAGTGAGAAAAACTCATGGGTTGAGATAAAGACAATTTAATGAGTAAACAAAAGCTGTGCACACAAGCAAAGCTTGAGAAAAGCAAGGAATTAATTTCATGCTTCCCATGGGCAGGCAGGTGTTCAACCATCCCAGGAAAGCTGGGCTCCATCGTGCAGTGACAAAGACCATCACGCTGAACATCCTCCCTTTCCCTCTCCTATGCTGAGCCATAAACCAGGTGGTCTGGGATGTCCCTGAGGTCAGCTGGGGTCAGCTGTCCCTGCTGTGACCCCACAACATCTTGTGCACCCCCAGCCTCCTCACAGGTGGAGTGGCTGAGAAACAGAGCAAACACAAACACTTGCACTTTGACACTGTGCAAACACTGCTCAGCAATAACCAAAACATCCCTGAGTGATCAGCACTGTTCCCAGCATCAAACCAGAACACAGTCCCATACCAGCTACTATCGAGAAAATTACCTCTACCAAAGCAAAAATTAGCTCTGCCCAAGCTAAAATCAGCACAAGAAGGCATATGAAAAGTTCACAAAAAAAAAAAACCCCAAGAGAATAACAGAATAAACCCTGATTTGAGCAAATGCAGCACTAACCTAAAGCATTTTAGGCATAAAACAGTCATTTTGTAACATTCTGAATTTTATAAAGATCTCTAAAGCAGTTCTGAGTAATGTTATGTATGGGTACATAATTTCTTGTTAGATTAAGTCATCAGCAAAACTAAATTTAAAAATCTATGCATACATATACTTTTTTTTTTTTTTCTAATTTTCATAGTCCACATTCAGGCTCAGCATCCACATTTCCTCTTCTGTCTGATGGTTCTTGCTCCATAAATAAGGAATATCAATGCACCTTCTGAGGGCAGGCTTGACAATGGAGTCTGCCATCTAGGACAGAGAAATTTCACAACAGACAAAGTACTTTGAAGGTAATTCATAGGAGACTATTGTTGAGAATTGTGTTCATTCATTTTTCAGATGGATGATTTTTCGTATAACGCTGATCTGTCCCTTGTTTCCCCCTCCCTATTCCTTATCTTCTGATATCATCATCTTACTGGTAAGAAAAAAATCCATTTTGGTAACAGAGGGAGAGTGATTCTCCAGCTACCTTAAAGCATAACCTAAATTATAACCTTCATAAGCAATATAAACAAAGTCATAAGTTCCTTCTGTGTTCCTTCGTGTGATCACATGAATGAGCAGTACCTGGTGTTCTGCAGCATCTTTAATAGAGTGTCTCAACCTAATTTTCCAGCAATTACCAAATTATAATACATATGCAACCTAAGATTTTCAATAATTCCACTTATTTTGACAGCAAACTTCATGTTCTTAGAGTTTAGAAGATTAATTTTAAAATATACTCTAAATACTTTTATCAAATTAAGAAAAGCTAATTGCTTTTTTTCAGACAATACCTACAAATCTATTTCCCACAGCTTTTAGAATTTGAAACTTAAATATTAATAGAATTTTAAATGTATAATTATACAATTTTAAGAAGTTGTTATGGTTATTTCAAGCCTGGACCTCCTAAAATTCTGAAATGTGAAGTTACCCTAGACAAATAGCTTAATCATTTTCTATCAGTGTTTATATTTGTTTTCAGTAACAATAAAGAATCCAAACTTCAGTCGAGCAATGTAGAAAAGTGGAACTAAAACCAGAGTGACTTTAAATATTGCTCACAGAGCATATCTGTCAAAATTATTACCCTAAGTGACATGGAGTACTAGATATTAACCATTTATGTGCATTTTTTCCTTTAAAAAGCAGCAACAAACTAAACCCTCCTTTGCAATTCTCATTTAGGTTTGCATCCAGAGAGAGGGAACAGAGTAGGCATTCACACCCCTTTTAGTCACTGAAATACTCCAGACATGAGCCTCACTAGGAAGGTGACATACATCCATTAAAACAGAATGGGGCTGCACTTTGATGAGAGCCTAAATGCAGAAAAGCAATGAGTACCATGGTAGACTAATTTTAATCTAGATTAAAACACTACAGTCACAGTTTGGGTGAATAGAACGAGGGCTCTGAGCAGCCACGAGAGAAGCACTCAGAGGATCTGGACTGGAAAGTCATCTTCAGTGTGAAGCTGTATCCACCACCAAGTTTTGGAAACTTCTAATCTGCTCGATTGCTCACAATCTTTAAAAGAGCTGCACAGAAATTGCTGGCAGTTATAACAGAGTAGCTCTTTCTCTGTCAAGAATCAGATGCGCCTGTTGTTCCATATATACAGCAACAAAAATTATGCTAAGTGTAAAAGACAGTGGGTCTTATTCTTAACCACATTACTGCTTATGCACCCTTTCAAGGTCCAACACAACAGGCAGGTAACAGGAAATGAGGTTCAGGTGAAACGTGTACATAATATCATGGACTACATTTTTATTGTGTCTGCTTATGTTTTTCAGGAGGCATTGCTATTGGATTAGTTGGAGTACCATGGTCTCTAAAACAGAGCACTCTCTAGTGTGTGTAGGGAGGAGTTGACTTTTATTATTACTTTCATGGTGATATTTTGGAAAAGCTGTGAATTTTGTTGCAGACAGGATACCTACCAGGTTTACTTAATTTCTATATTCTTCAAATATGCTTTGGGGCCACATTCTGGAATAACCCATACTCATACTAGTGGCTCCTTAAGCTGTTTGCCAGCACATTGTGTCACTGGAGATATTTTCCAGCACATGCTTATCAAATGGATTTTCCTGGCACTCTGTAAAAAGTCCAGATGCCCTTGCAGAGATGGCACCTGATGCAGAAGACTGTCACAGCCTTTCCTAGAAGCCCCCTGATATTGGCTGCAGCAACATTGGGCCTGTCAGCAGCTGGAGCTGGGCTATGTGCCATGAATGAGAGATCGAATGTGACAGGGCTTTTTGGGAACACACCCAGCACTGGGCACACATGGCTACTTTTTTAATATCTCTGCATATCAGGCTGTATATAGAGCTGGTTAATATACATGATATACATTATATCACCAATATATTTGGATTAAATATAAATAACTTTTTAAATAAAACATAATTCAGCTTCAATGACAGTAGCCTTCCATTTATATGGTATGGGGACCTCAGAGAGAGAATTATGCCTCAAGAACACCTAATGATAATGAGGAAGATGACACAAAGGTAACATTTCTGGGTTTACCGAGAATAACAGGAGCATTTACATTAGCAACAGAAAAAGTGGCTAAAAATAAGCTGAGCCACAAATACATATTGCAAAGAATGGAAAACCCAGCTCCACACCAATCTTTTTTTCTCCCCTTCAGTTTGCCTCCTCTGGATTTTTTTGTTTCCAGGACTATTTTCTCTTTAATATGTGAGGAAAATAATATTCCAAAAATTTTTTGAGTAATTTAGACACAAATAAAGGATAAATCTTTTGCATTTCAAATCCTTGGCTAAAGATTTGTTTTCACTTAAGAGAACTTACAGTACAGCTGTGTTTAACCCATTGCCTTTATCCGTATGAACTGGAGTAGAAGCGCCCGAGTTTGAAAGCTCAGGAGCCTGCATAGATTGCCTTGTGGCCCTTGAAGAAGGCCTCTCCCTGCATGCCAAGGCATTGCACATCTGCCTAAGGGTTTTGGAGAGGCAGAGACCAGTTTCTGCCACTCCCTGATGTGGGCAGGTGCTGGGAAGAGTGGCAGCAACAGTGCAGTTTTCCTCTCCCCTCCTCTCCTCTTTTCCACAGTCCTCTTCAACTTAGATTTGCATTCACTGTAGGTACAGATATTCTCTAAAAACATGAATAACCTGGTCATCATGAAAATGTGCATTCATGAGAATGTTACTCATTTTCACAACTTTATTCTTCCTCCTGAAGTTAAACTGATGGGAGTAATTATACAGCTTTTGCATGTAAGCACATAGACTTTACATATAATGCTTTGAAAAAAGTAAATATGTTCTCATTTCTAGATTTTGCATACCTAGCTCTTTTGGGCATATATGGGAAGTTGGAAAGCTACCTGCTTTAGTTTCTAGGAACACAGTGAATTTCAGAAGCCCTTTTTTTCTAGCCCTTGGGTATTGTGCAACAGCTGAGGACCTGAAGAAAGCCTTATGTGCATCTCAGCAAGACTGGCAGCCATGGCCTGGGCTGTCCCACCTGTCCTGCTCTGGAGCCTGCCCCACCTGGGAGGCAACTTCCAGTGGAATTTGTTATTTATGGAAGGACACCCACAGCATCCAGATAAAACACATGGCACTGAGAACAGACCCTGGTACCATGGCACTGATCAGCTTTTTCTTGGCAGGAACCTGACTTGAAACATTCCAGTGGAGCACTTGTAAAGAAAGATTAATGTCTCTGTTTAGGAGAAAGTAAATCAGGATCCTCTTAATTTCAATATTTGATTAAGTTCCCTGATACTTTATTCTCCTAAAATTTAAATCTAAAATAACAGAAAGGTTCACATCTATTAGTTCCTGAAAAGCACAGTTCTAGTGTATATTAGAAGATCCCTAAACTCAGTGACACCTTACATTTTTCTTCTGCATTAGAGACAAAAACCTATTTTTCTGGACACTTGGTAATATATAAAGTTTGATTATATTGACTTACATTTTTAACACTAAAACCAGCACTTCTAACTTATATTTACAATGGCAATCCAGTACCAATACATTATCACATTTGATTTATTTTGATAGCTAACCAAGCTCATAGCAAATCAAAAGTGAATGCAGTAAGTTGTGGAAGAGAAAATGGAAGTTTAAATGGAAGAAGTAGCAAGTATGATTCAGTAGTTGAAAAACAGTAATACTATTTGCTATTTTATTTGAGGTTACAGTCTGTTCAGCATGTCTGACCACAGAGGGGGAGTAAAAAAAATGAACACAAAACCCAGTGTGGTCATTATAAACCCCATGATTCTATCTCCAAAATTAACTGGTAAATATGCTAATACTCCACATTTCATGATGGACTATGTCTGGCTACAGGACTTTTAAGTCATGTGAAATCCTTTAAAATTAATGTCCTTGAGAGCTGTAAATTTTATGAACCAAAACTGGGCATTTTAAACAACCTTCCAGTGGTTTTATGAGACTTATCCATACCTCATTAAAAACCTGGTTTGTGCTTTGACTAACACAAATTTTCTTTTCTTTTTTTTTTCCCCTATTGCAGTACTTTAAAAATGCCCTCCAAGCTGAAATTATGTACTTGTAGTGATTGCAGTGGTATTTTCTTGTCTTTCATTCTTTTAACAGTTTGCAATTCTATGAAACTGAAACTTGTCTTACTCACAAATTAGAATATGACTTTTACTCTTCATTTTATCCAGGTCATTAATTCTCAGAAATAAACAACGTTAACTATCACAAACAGTAAACAACTGCTTCTGTGTATTGATTAAACCATAATATGTTACTGTGACCTAAATGAGAGCATTTAAACTCCTATCCCCAATGTAATTTTGGGCTAAACTGCTGAATACCAGCATTTCAAAATCTATTTGAGTGTTAAGGCCCAAGTGATAGATCACAGATGTCTTACCTATTAAGAAAGTGCAACAACATTATATTAAAAACAAGTTTCTTGCTAAATACACTTGAAGTTTTCATGCTCAGAAAATATTTCTTTTTTCTTTTCATATATAACTGTCTCTTGTGACAAAATGATAACACACTCGTCATCAATCAGTTCTAGGACATCCAGGAAATTGTGAATACACAACAGAGCTTCCTCAGCATTTGACTGAAGTGGAACATTTTGAAATTCAATTAAATTTTAAATCAGTAAAAGGCCTTTTCCCATTGACATTTTCCATGGTCTGTATTTATTCTGTTTAAGTAATTTTTAATTAATTTTCTCATATTTTAATTTTTTTTCAGGCCATATATATCAAACTCAAAGGACGATCAGCTTCTTAAATCACACATTTCTTTAGTTGCTACCAGTTTGGTGATTTCAACAAAGATTTGTGAGAACAGATAGCATAGGTAGCATTAGCTTTTCAACAGTTCAGAAAGGAAAACTTTTGCTTGGGTGCCTTGTAATTTGTCCCAGAGTGCCTTGCTGCCCTTAACACTTCTGCTGCTAATGAAAGAAAAGGATAACCTGACTCTCTGAATCAGCAATTTGTTCAATAAGAAAGGGATTATTTACACAGCTGTTCATTTAATAAAGACTTTATTTCCACACCTGGATATGTTTTGGTATCATGTCTGCAATTAGCAGTGTTAGCATAAGTCTCAGAATTTCCTGTTATAGTTCCAGCAAGCAGAATTTAAGATAATTCAATTTTTATAAGCAAACAGGAAAGGAATGTCTTTGCTTCATCTCTGTTGCCAGCTGGTGATGGTGAGAGGTAAATTGACTCTTGTGTCTTCAAACTCAAAGCAGGTGAAAACAACATTTGTTTTATTTTCATTAATACCTTCCTAAGGCCTATTCTCACTGAGCACTGCATTACTGCTTTACTTGGATCAGGAATACTATTTCAAAATGTTTCTCCTATGCCCCCTGCTTATGATGCTTGGGTGCACACTATGGATTTGGCTCAGTGTGCTTGATCTGAATTTCCTTTGGATGAACTGAACTTCAGTGACCTCTCCAGATATTCACTGAGTGGGAGCTCAGGCCATGGAACCAGAGAAGACTTGGCCTGAAACCTCCTTTTCCTCCCCATGCTTGAAATGAGCACCACAGACACCATGGCATGCTCAGCACTGTCCTCTGGTGTGTCTGTTCACATTGCTAAATCTGACTGAGGAACAGAAACATAATCCCTCTTTTTCCTTCTCTCTGCTTACAAAATAAAGTTGTTATGAAATGTAAATGCCTGAGAACATGAACCCTGGAAAAAGTTGGTGTCAATCACTCTATGCTAATAGATATGTAATGAAATGCAAATGTCTGTTTACAAAATTAGTTTCACAAGGAATTGCTTAGTGTCTGTTGGCCTGATATTTTTCAAAGATCAAGATTAAAGCATGTTATGCATGTTACTTTTCACTTAAGTGGACAAGATTACACAAAGTTAGTTGCAGAACAGCCATCCTTACCATAGGCTGCATTACTGCAGTTAAGATTGTTTTGCAATTGACATTTTTTAGAAAATCATTTCATATTCAGAAAAATTAGTAGGTTTACCTGACAGGAATAGGAACATACTGACCTCATCTAAATGGGTAAAGGCTCATGGGAACACTTCTGATGAAGGTTTTATGAAAATGTCAGACAGAATGATTTTACAGACAGCAGACCCCATGAACCCTCATATGGTATTTTCAAAAGTACTTGCATGCACTTGTAAGATGATGAATGCACTAATAATGTGAGAGAGGAATAAAGTAGGCTGCAGAAGATCTAGCTGGGTCTCTAAGTTAAAGATCAAAAAAAGATTTCCTGTTGCTCAGATTTTTTTTTTAATTTTAAAACTATCCAAACGTCAGAGACAGGATTATGACCTCTTTGAACTTGCTACCATTCTAATATTGGAGTGCTTACAACAGAAATATTATGGTTCTATTTCAACAAACAGGTAATTCCAGATAAAAACACATACTTTCTTCCCTATTCTGTTATTATTGTAAACAAACCTGGGAGGCTAGAGTGTCTCCAGAGAGTAATCCATCCAAAGATCATTCAAGAGCTAAAACAGGAGGAATTATTCCCATTCTGAAGATGCCTATCTCTCTAGCTGAAAAGGGAGCATAATGTGTAGTATATGCTGACTATTTAGGTAAACATAGTTCAGTATGAAAATTCCCATTCCCAGTGTCCATTTAAAATTTTTGTGGCAGATGAGAAAATTCCCTTTAAAATCTTTCTATCAATGCCAGCTTCTCTTCTCAAATCCTAATCCTTTCCTCTTTTCAACTTATTAGGGTTGCAGGTATGATATCACTCCACTGACACAAGTGGGTGTTTGAGCAGATTTCTGAGCTCAGGTCAATGCTGTTCACCATTAACCATCAGCTTTTCTTCCTTTCCTGCATTGCCCTTGTCTAGAATGAGCCCAGACTCCATTAATTAAACATCCTTGTCAGTGCTGCTTCATAATCTAACTGCTCAGAACTGCTCAGATCAGCTGCTCTCTGATGCTCAGATGGAACCAGAGTCAAAGAAGAAACAGGGGTTTGGGTAGCAGTGGCTTGTGCAGTATTGTAACCTCAGGGTATTTCCTGACCTTCATTGCTCTACAAACCTCTTTGCAACACTGTGGGTGCCAGTGAGAAGGTGAAAAGGTAAAATCAGTGTGACCACTGCTGGCTGGGGCACTGCATTAAATCTTACTGCCCCACCCAAATGTTAAAGCTGTGCTTATCCTGTGTTTCCATGGGTAGGAAGGAAGGTTCCTGTGCTGCTTTAGTACAAGTGTACATTCTCACTCACCACAGAACCAAAGGCAAAGAAATCCTCATGGTCAGCCAGTTGAACTTTCCTGGTTTTGAAATAGGGCTTCACCTAGTCAGTGTATGTAAAGGTGGTACATCCTTCCCAAAATTACATCACATCACTTCTGAATATAGAGTAATTCCTTTTCTTTTTTATGGAGAAAATTAATAAATTTAGTAAATTCATTTTAATTCAGTCTACCCCTCTTTAAAGCAAGTGTTGAAAACCATTTTGCAAAGCTTTTATATGAGTTCACACATTAATTTAGATTCTTTCAACTGCTATATGGCTACATTTTGAATATTTATGTCACAATAAAAATTTAAATTTCTGGGATTTTAGAAAAGCTTGTTTTATTTTCTTCAACTGAAAGTTGCATTTGAAACAAAGGTAGATATTTATGTTTTTACTAATATTTCAGTAGTGGAATTATGAGAATAATTTCTTCTAGTTGTTGTTTACTTACAAAAAAATGGGAAAGGAAAATCCATATATGTAGAAAAACTCTGAACCCCAATTAAATAATTATTTAATATTTATATTATATAATATAGATATAATAATTAAATAATATAAATATTATTTATTTAATAAATTAAATATTTAATTTACAATAGTCACACCATGGTTGCAAAGGAACATATTCTTAACTTTATTTCCAATCACAGAATATTCTATGTTGGAAGGGAAACATAGAATCATCAACAAGGATCACCAGTTCCAAATTTTCTTGCAATTGTGTTCTCAACTTTTGTATCATCAAATTTGTGTATTTTGGTTGGACTTCTCTAATTTTTTGAAGGGGATGTTGGATTTGTGTTGTTTTTTGGTTTTTTGGTTTTTTTTTTTCCTGAGATCAGCTTTAAAACAGTGAAGTGTTTTGGGGCAATCTCATCTCTATCTTAAATAACAAGTCCTGATGTGCCTCAGGTGCAGAATGAGTCTGTGCCCAGCCAGAGCTGTCCAGTGCTCTAAATTTCAGAATGCTTATTAGCTAAAATCCACTGCTCTACCTGAGCAGGGTAAATTTCTTCTTGGTACATTTATTTGAGCTATGCAGCATTTCCAGCTTCAATGTGAAAGGGATTTGTGGTAGCCTGAGTTTTATAAATTGTAATAAAAATAAGGTTATGCAATGAGTTTCAAGGCATGGATATTATGAGAATTCTTCATCACTTGGACTATCCCATACCCCTTGTTTTTTTCTTTTAATCTACATAGTTATCCTATCAGGTATGTCACAGCCCAGAGATAATTACATCCAAAACAACCAACAAGCCTTCCTTCTCAGTTTGACTCCTCTCCAGCCTGCTGGCCTCAGCTCTTTAGTTCTTTACACAGCAAATTCTAATCACAAACTTAACTCAGAAGAGCAGCAATTCTTGTTAGTCCCTGCACTTAGTATGACCTATTTAAGATATCATCCTAGCCCTGCTAATCTTGGAAATTCAATCGATAAACCTGGCTCTGCTCTTTCAGGTGCCTGCCCCAACACAACCATTAAATGCAAGTGCAGCGACCTTCCCCAGTCCTGATATCAATCAAATGCCAAATGCCACTGCTGGCACTGACCTTCATCTTATCTCTGAAGGCTTTGTAGGATCTCTCAGGGAAACACAGTGGTCAGACTTGATTCTAATTCTAAACCAGATTCTGTCATTGGTATAAAAACAAGATACTGTAATGTCCTTGATTAACTCCAGCAATAATCACAAACTTATAGCTCACTTGATTTGTTATTTTCCAGTCATACCTTCTTTCCAGTGGCAGTATCTGAATCTAAAGAAAAAACATGGTTTTTACCTCATGCTAGTTTATTCTCATATAGTCAAGCAATTAAGCTAACCCCAGATAAATTCAGCTAGTTTTCCCAAAGACTGATGCTAAGTCTGACTCAAATGTAACCCTACCTTTAACAAAGTCAGTCAGCAACCCTCTGTTGGCATTCACTCCTACTTAATACAATACAATAATTCTTCCTAAAGCCTCATGCCAAACCTCTATATAACATAGGAGTTTATTAGCTCCATCTTAACAGGACTGGAACAAAATGCATCTAAAAGCCCCACTCTGTGTGCCAGGCAGAATTCATACTTGACATTAATTCTCATACTTCAGCTGTCCCAAACCCCACTACAGGCCTAAACATAGCTTTAACACAACAAAGCACTCATCCCTCACAGTTTCAGAATAATTTATAGGCTGAATCTGGCAGAATTAATCCAGGAGTTAGCCCTTCAACCTCTGCTATCCCGAGATCTAACTCTATTGAGGGTTAGAGTTTAGTCCCTCCCAGGGGGGGGACTAAAATAATCCCTCCCCTGCATCTTGCAGGATCAAACCAGCCTTTCTTCCTCTCCTAGGGATGATCTGGAAGTCCTCAAATAATCCATGATCACCTTCCCTGTTCCAGGACTGCTCCTCACCGTTAGACATGCAGCATTTTCAGGCAGAAGCATGGGATTGTTCCACACCTAACCACAGCCAAAATGAAAACTGTTCTAATTCATTCTCCTCCTGAATTCTTTGTAAGATATTTGCCCCTGTCAGCAACAACCTTTATTGATTTTAGCAGCACCAAGATATGCAGCTGTCTTCACTGTTCTAAATTTTACTGCTGCTCTAGCAGTGGTAGCGGGGATCTCCTGACAGCTCCTGGTCTGACAAAGTGTCCTGGCTGGGTGTTTCAGAGAAGTCAGTCACAGCACTAACATGCAGCTTAATGTTAATTCTTGAGCCAGTGACAGATTTGGCTGTATACTGTCAGGAAGAGATTAAGACTAGAGTTAGAGGACTGGAGAGCAAGAAGGCACTGGGAGATTTATTGCTCACTCCTGTGAGGCTGGGGTAGGAGTTTTTCACAAGTGAATGTTTTAAGGCTGTTAGGAATTGATGAGTGGTGGCACTGTAAATTCATTTGGGTTAAGACTAGAAGTAACAGGATTTAAAGAACAAAATGTGTCTATATCATGACAGATCCACAGAGTTAGGATGTAACTTTTATGTGCTTATAATATCACTCTTTCCCCCTTGCTCTGACAGGCTCCAGGGGAAAACCAGCTTCCACGCTCATAGGAACAGCAATCATGAGCTCCAGTCTTAATCACAAATTCTAATACAAATTCTGCTGGATAAAATCCTACTGTTATCATCAATATCTCCAGTTCTCTATCAGTCCTCAGGCTTCATGTTGGTCACAGGCCACAGATGGCCTGGAGGCAGTCACACTGAATTACAGAATCAGGCAGGTCATTAGATCAGAAACTTCTGCTTTCAGATTTTCAGTTTCAGAAGAGAGGCAGGTAGCATTCATAAAGGCAGAAACCAAGCATATTTAATAGAAATAGTATTCAGCTTTATTTAATGAATCAACAGTAATGTTTGGATTGTCAAATTACAGTCTCACAAATAATCAATGAACCCGTCCTTCCATCAAACACCAAGCTTCTCCTTGGTTCCTGCAGAAGTCAAAGAAATGTTGGACTCTGTTATTTTATATATAGAAGAATTATTCTTATTCTTTAGCAAGCCACAGGTATTTCTAGTTAGGTAAACTTTTCCTAATTTGTTTTCCACTTCTATAACTTTATCTGGAAATTTATATAAATAGCTATAAGAACAGCAATCTAACCATAATACATCCACAAAAATAAAAAAAAAAAAGGAAAACTCTAATTCTCTGATTTTTCCTTTTGACACATAATCAAGACCAAGTATCTACACAATTTTCCAATTTACACATGCTTATATGTTTATATCTGTTCGTCTTCTGAGCCATCACTAGTTAAGATAGCCTCTAATGCTGGTTAACTTGAAGGTTAGGGCCTTCATATATTAAAGTTCATTCCTCCCAGCCCCTGCTGTCTTAAACATTAAAGCAAAATCAAGTTCTGACTCAAATCTTGCCAGTCCCAACTATAACACCTTGTTTGTTCTTATTCTGTGCTCATCTGCTTGCCAAAGCAGGAGGGAAGAGTGTTCATAGATGAGAAAGACAATACTGGTCCAACATGTGCAATTGTTTCAGAGTGAGGACTAGCCTAGGTTATGTTTTAGGAGGATTTAGGTCACAGGGCTGCTTAAAATATTGCAGTAAAGTTCCTGTCTTGAATACGATTCGGACAAAAGAAGAATAATGAATAAAAGGAGTCACACAAGGCTGGTGAGAATGCCCTGGCAGAGAGAAATAAGTATCATACTTTAGTCTGGACCAGGATGGGTTCACTTGTCAGCAAAATATATTAAAGTTTAAATGTCTAAATAAATAGTTTTACAGTTTAAATTATTTTATATCCTTGTGGCTAAGATCATGAAAATGTACAGAAAATCTTAATGTTTTTTAATGAATTCTGGATGAAGAAGATGTGGCTCAGCTTCAATTCAGGGGTCAGGGCAGGAAAGAATGAATAGCTAAGATTATTGCTATGGTCAGGAAGAGTTTTACATTTAGTAACAAGGAATATGATCATCTCTGGGCCAAGGGCAGAGCTTTTACTTTTTGAGGGAAGCAAGATACAAGGCTTGTAGGGTTGGGCTGAGCTGCAGTGGTGTAATTTAAACTTGAGGGGTAGTCCTGAACAAGAAGAGGAAGGCTGTTACATTTCAGAAAAGCGGAGAAAGTTACTTGGTGTTCAGAGATTACAGTTTAAGAGTTAGGTTTGTATCTGTAGCCTTCCAAATGTACAGAGTCAAGATCCTGGGTGTCAGCAGGAATTGAGATTATGATTTATGGTCCTAAAGTGTATTGGTGTAACTAGGCTATGATTTTGCTATAGCATGGATCAGTTCTCGAGAGCTGAAAGCAGCAGTTGATCAGGTGCATTAACTTCTGTATCCTCTTGAGCAGTTAATACTGGGATCAGAGGCATCAGCAGAAACAAATAATTCAAAATCTGATTTTCAGGGAGGTGCTAGCTACTCATGGAGTTTTGTAGACTAATTATGTTTAAAGTTGCATTATGGGTTTGGCTGAGGTTAAAGGCAAGAGATCTCAATCTCCTGTTGGGAACCTCAAGGAAGAGGGACTCACACGAGGCCTGTTTGAAAGTGCAAAATGTTGTGGCATCATTCTGACAGCAGGTAGAAGTTTCATATTTCTGAAGTTTCATGTTGATGTTGGTGTTAGATTTGGAGTTAGGACTCAGCTGAACCTGAAATGCCAAGTTTGTTTCTCAAATGCCACAGGACAAAAGTAAGAGCTTGTAATGATGTATTGCCATCAGCCAAGGGGATAATGAGGTACTCTGCTGTAGCAGTGGTTTGCTCCAATGTAGATTTCAGCCACAAGTGCCTACATAGGAAATATCCTAAATTCAAATACTAAACTGAAAATAAGTGACAGTAGGAATGTTTGAGGGAGACACATGGGAGTCACAAGGTTATGACAATTAATTCAGAGTCAGGAATTCATTTTAGGGGAGCAGGGACTAATGACTGATTTGAATTCATTGCTGGTCCTGGCTGGGCAAAGGCAATTGTCAGTGAGTTGGTTACTTTGTTGTCATTCTGGGGTAATAGCAGTCTCTGTGGTGCATGAGTGGGCATGATTCCACATGTGTATATCTGTGTAGAATATATTTGTATAAAATACATGTATCTATACATGTATGTAGGTATTCTGAGTTAAATTTTGACTTAGGACTGAATCTAAGTTAGTTTTCAGTAACAGTTCCAAACTGAATGACCTGAATAATTGACTATGGTGTCTTAATTCCTTACATTCTTGAAGAAGACATTTTGAGGCAGTCTATGTTATTAAGCATGGAAATAGAATTCAAGCCAGAACACTGACTTGTTGCCAAATTCAGAAAGCCCTACCATGTCCCTGAGACACAAACAAATTCTATACACTTCAGAAGTTAAACAGAGCTCACCTGGTTCTGATATTAACATGTGTGTGCAGCTGTGAAGGCAATAAAATTCAGTACTGCCTTTAGCCACAGCCAAAGGGAGCAGCAAGAGCATTGCCTTTAGACCCCAGCTAAAGCTGTGTTAGTAAAGGCACTGAATTTTATTTCCTTTCAGCCTAGGATAGATCATCCAAGCAGGAAAGAGTAGAAAGATTTCAATTTCTACAGTAGTCTGTTCATTGACTTTGTTGTTTCCTCTTTTCAACACCCATTACATGAATACATGCAGAAGAGAGGAGCATTTAGCTTAATTATTCCGCTGAAAACGTCACTTTGGGGCTTCAGAATATAAAAAGTAAGTAAAAGGAGAATTTTAAAATAATTAGTTCAGGATTTAACTTTGTTTCTTACAAAAATAGAGATCAGATAGAATCAAGTAATTACTTCATTGGTTACATCGTTCTCTCTTGTTAACATATAATACCAATTATGAAAAATGTAGATATTTTAATATAATTATTACATTGATTCATTTTTTCTTGTTCTTTTTATTTCAAAAGAGCATGACAGATAAGTTGCTACTATAATCAGTTTGAAGTGAATTCTGTGCTGGTAAATGAGGTCAGACTAATGGTCTTCATAAATGAAGTTTTCAGAAGTAGTGCTAGTTTAAAAAAATTATATTAGTTCCTCTACAGAAAAATTAGATATTTTAAAAGAAATATAAATTGAAATGCTTCATTTAGTTGCATTTATTTAAAAATGTGACAATGATTCCCTATAAGACTGAGAATATAAATGCGATTTTATTACTACGTTCTCCTATCAGTTGGGTCTAGCATCCAGCTGTGTCTATATATTTAAATGTATACACTGCCTATTTTCTCATTATTTTCACAGGTGTTAAAGAAAATGTTGCATCATTTAAACCATTTACACCAAATATTTCATCATTTAGTGAAACACGTGATATTTAATAAGGCAGAGTTTGTCCAAATAGGGCACCTAACACGTGTAATTTCTTAGTCTCTGATTGAAATGGAAACCAAAATATTCATAGGATGACAGAAGCTGAATGGAAAAAAAGCTTTCAAAGTGAATTTCTGTTATTGCATTTGACACTTCCTATGGTAAACTACATTCCAATCTAATAAATATATTTGTGAAAAAAGTTCCCTAGATCTGACTGAAAACCCATTTCCATTAAAATCAGTGCTCAACCTCTTGTAGGCTATGGAGATTCTGAGACTTCAGTTATTCTCATACATATTTTTATACCAAGTCAGGCACAGGCACACAGGCAGAGAGTCCCTGCCTGAGTAAAGTGGACCATGGTAGTGTGGGTTTCTAAAATCCTCATTCCTCTGCCCATCCTCACTTACCTCTCTCCTTGGAAAGCTACACATGTTTCTGTGTAAGAGAGGATCAACATGAGCTCATAATATCAAATCAGGCTCAAGAGAAAGAGCCACAGCCAGAATGAGGTACCTACTCTTCTCTTTTTAGCTGCCTTGGACAGCTCTTCTCAGCCCTTTGCCCTTTGTGGCAAGGGACCCTTGGGATGAGACACTTTACTCATGGCTTTAGCTCCTAAAAGACTGGAAACCTCATTTCTCATGCCTCTTATCAACTGAACTTAAGAAATTAATTTTTTAGTAGTTTAGGCAAAGCATTTAATTCTTTTAGGAGAAAACGAAAGATTTAAAGCACTGTAAATCTTATTTTCTGTCATAATTTTGGAGCTGTTAAATAAAATTCATTACTTTTGGTTCGTTTTGTGAGAAGTGTTAATCAGAAAAGCAGTGCAACTATAGAAGCCTTTTCATCACATATAAGCACTTTCATCATTAAATTTAGACTCCAGTCCTATTTAAGTAAAAGATATTTTGGCAGCAGTACCCATGTGTTGTTTAAAAAGTGTCCATCCTCCCCTATAGTTCTTTATGCCATAAGGAAGTATTTCACAGAAAAATTGATCAGCTGAAACTCACTGTTCTACAGTGGAAAAGTTCAGGGTTGTAACAAAACATTGCCAGTCTCAGAGCTAGTTCCTGGTTTACATTTCTCAGTAGGACCACAGTTTTTGTCTAATAATTACAAATTCTTTTGTGGATACATGATGTCACCTGAGTACATGGATGCAGTTGAATAAATGATGTCAAGAAATGGACAGAAGTTACCCTTAGTTGGATAAAGACTGACACAGTTCCATTCCAAACCCTTACAAGCATTTGCCATGTGGCAAACTCAAAGCTTCAGTAACTTCTAGACAGAAAGAGGTATCAATGACATTTGCCTGAAAAGTAAAATGTTCGCTGAAGTTGTCTATTTTTCCAGTGCTGAGGAAAAGTGACAGAAAAATCTGTCCTAAACATCAAAAAAAAAGAAAAAAAAATCAGAGTTAACACAGTCTTAACACATTAACAAATCACAGTTTGGGAAAATAAAAGCCCTGGGTTCCTCCTAGAGTTCCTGCAAACATTTGTACACCGTGGAGCCTTCACAAAGCTTTTGAAGTGTTGCTCTCACAAAACTTACTCTGCTCTTTTAAGTGTCAGTGGGAATTTTATGGTGAATGCTGAAGAGCTACACAGTTACTTTTGAAACTATCATTTGTTAGATATTTACATTTAAAAATTTCAGGGCAAAAAAATGCATCACCACTATGAGGTGATCCTTGATTTCATGTAATGCATATGAATATATGTCTACACAAATTTCAGTTAAAGCTATGTAAGATCATGGCAATGTGCAAGTGGGGAGACTGTGAAATTAGAGTTATTAATAATGAATATACCTGTCCCATTTGGAAAGATTTAAAAAAATATATAATTCAAAATCACAATATGGGAACCACTTTGTTCAATGCATACTTCTGGGTATTTGAATGAATTAAAGCAAATTTAAATGCCTTCATTAAAGAGAAAAAGAAAAAAAGAAGAAAAAGTATCATCTGTGCATATATTATTTGCAGAGGCAAACTCTATTTTCTGTGTCTCAGGTCTTGACTCTAAGGTTCTGCAAACATGAAGAAGAAAATAAGAAAAATAAAGATGAGCTTAGAAGAAGATGCTTTGATTATATCAGTTATTGTTGCTTTCCCAGCACCAGTAGTATTTTCAATTCTGTCATTCTGTCTAAAGAAAGTAATTAAGAGAAAAGAAATTTCTTAAAAATTTATAACATAATTATTCGTGATGGACTTCAATGGGCAAGCCTTTTTAATGTGCTTACAAGACAAAGGCTGTATGATAGAAATACATACAAAGCAAATATGGTGAAAGGGATATATGAAATTACAAATGCCATTACAAATATTCCTGTTTCATAAAACAAAATGTGAAGAGTTTCTTTCTTTCTGGAGGAAAATGCAATCATTGGGATCCAAGGCATGCAAGAAACTTTTATCTTTATGTGGACAATAATAATATCCATACTGTGTCAGTCAGGAAAAAGGATCGAGCATTACAATTCCATTCTTAATGTCTGAAACCAAAGAGGAAAATAATCCACAGTAATTTCTGTGCCAAGGGAGAATGTATCCAAGTGGATCCCAGAACAGAAAATAGCTGAGTTTTGCACTGGCAGTAGTGCCTCATGAGAGGAGGCTCTATAGGGTCAGCCAGCTGGTGCTGAGGGCACCCACCTGGAGAGCAGGAAGTGGGGAGAATCCCATCTGCTTTTTCCTGAAGTATGGGAAAATCCTTGGGAGTGGCATTTTTTTTAAATGTTGTTTTTCTTGCTTACTTTTTCTGAACTTATGCCTAACCAGCAGCAAATGCCCAGGTGCAGGATGGGCATGGTGAGATTCAGAGAGGACTCACCATATGGGCCACGACTGCCAGTAAGTGCCTGCTGCTTTACTTCATTAGGCAAGAGGAAAGAAAGCAATGCATTCTGCCATTTATAGCCCTCAAAAACATTATTATTGACCATACTGAAGCATATATGAGCTGTCTTGAAAGGAAGCATTTGAGTTTCCCACTATGAGTAAAGCACCTGCTCTGATGCTTTTAGAGGAATTAATGAAACCCCTAAATCTCAGAGCAGTTTCCTGATAGACTTAATGAATAGCTGTCAGCACAGCTGGCACTAATTGGCATGCTTCTGGGTGCCCTGAAGGAGAAGGAGCCAAGTGCATAATAATCTCATACTTCTTTGATTTATAAATGTTCAGAGTCAGACTGACACTTAATTTCTGGGGCAGTACATTGATATTTGTATTTTTGTTTGTGTGCTGATTCTTGTTCTGTGCACATGCAGGGATGGTAATGTCTCCAAAATGTCAGTGTTGTGTTTTTCCAGAAACACAAATTCTTCCTGTGGAAGAATTTTAACAAAAAATGATTGTGTGGGCAGGAAGGAAAAGGAAAAACCTTCAAGTTGTAAAAGGAAAAAATATCTAACTTGTGTGTGATGCTTACAACCTCTATTTCATCAATCATCTAGCTATTGTGCTAATTTAAGTAAATCTAGATATCATTGATTCTGCCCAGACTAACTCTCATGAGGTCTCTGGCTTTCACAGCTTTGCCACAGTCAGAAGTTTCTCACGAGTGAGTGAGATTTAAGTGCAGGTTGCATGCTTGACTGGATATACCTGTCTCAAAGAGAGGAAAGGATCTTTGCACAGGAGTTATTAGGGATCAGTGAAAGAACTTGAAATGGATTTGAAGGAGAAAAGAGATAAAACCAAACTCACTCAAGATAAGCCTGGGGACACCACACCAATATTGGAGTGATGGTTGCTGGTCCTTTGGTCTGCTGTCTCAGTGGGGCTGGAGATCTATGAAACAGTAAAGACACAAGGGTTATTGATGTGTTAGGAATTGTGGAAGTGCCTGAGACAGATCACACAGGAATTAGGGCAATTAGTCATTCAAAAGGGTGTTGGGATCAACAGCCCAGCTGAAATCCCCCTACACTAATGCACATGGGCAATAAACAGGAGAAACTGGAAACTGTTGTGCAACTGGAAAATGATCATCACAGCTGTCATCACAAGATGTAGTGGGATGACTCACACAACTGTTACAGACCTCCCACCCAGGAGGAAGGGGAAGATGAAACATTCTGTAACCAGCTGTGAGAAGTCTCATAATCACTTGGTCTCATGGAGGACTTCAGCTTACCAGATGTCTTCTGGAAATACGTTTCAGCAGAAAGAGAATTGTTAGAAGTTTCCTGGAGTGTATGGAAGATGACTTCCTGATACAGCTGGTGAGGGACCAACCTAAGGAAGGTGCTCTGCTGGACTTGCTGTTTGTGATAAGACAGGGATTGATGGGTGGCAGGATGTTTGGCATCCATCTTGTGATCAGAAATTCTCAATTCTCAGAGAAGTAAGGATGGTCAGCACAACTGCCACCTTGGACTTCTGTAGGGCAGACTTTGGCTTATTTTGGACTGTTTGTGAGTCCTCCCAAGGGACTCCAAGGGAGTCTTTTAGACCTCCTTTGGGTTCAGAGGATACTGAAGGAGCTGAAAGAAGATCTCACTGAGCCACTTTCTGTCATTTACCAGCAGTCATGGATAATTAGGAAGGTTCCAGTTGACCAGAGCTCAGCAAATGTGATGCCAATCTACAAGAAGGTCTAAAAGGAGAATGCCTGTCAGTCTGACCTCTGTGCCAGGGAAGGACATGGAACAGATCATCCTGAGTGCCATCATGGGTAGGACAATCTGGGGATCAGGCCAAGCCAGTATGGATTTATGGAGGGTAGGTCCTACTTGACTAACCTAATCTCCTTCTATGACAAAGTTGTCTGTTCAATGGAGGAGGAAAATGTCATAGATGTTGTCTACCTGGACTTTAGTAAAGCCTTTGACACTATTTCCCACACCATTCTTCTGTGGGAAACTGGCTGCTGGATTGGATGAGTGCTCTGTTTCCTGGGTAAAAACTTGCTGTGGGGCCAGGCCCAGAGAGTGGTGGGGATTGGAGTTACATCCAGCTGGAGCCAGTCATCAGTGGTGTTCCCCAGGGCTCAGTAATGGCCCCAGTCCTGTTTCACCTCTCTATTGATAATCTGAAGGAGAGGAGCAGAAGTACCCTGAGAATCTTTTCAGATGACACCCAGGCGATTAGGAGTGTTCATCTGCTGGAGGGTAGGAAGGCTCTGTAGAGAGATCTGACCAGGCTGTGTGGATGGTCCAAAGCCAATTGCATGAGGTTAAAGAAGGCAAAGTGCCAGGTCCTGCCCTTCGATTACAAACAACCCCAGGTAATACTTGAGGATTGGGAAAGAGTGGCTGAAAAGGTTCCTGGAGGAAAAGGATCTGGGAGTGCTGGTCACCAGCAGCTGAACACGAGCCAGGTGTGCCCAGGGGGCCAGGAAGGCCAGTGGCACCTGGCCTGGATCAGCAATAGTGTGGCAGCAGGACCAGGGCAGGGATTGTCCCCCTGTGCTCAGCACTGGTGAGGCCACAGCTCAAATCCTGTGCCCAGTTTTGGGCCTCTCACGACAAGAAAGGCATTGAGGGACTGGAGTGAGTCCAGAGAAGGGCAGCAGAGCTGGGGAAGGGTTTGGAACACAGGTCTGATGAGGAGCAGCTGAGGGAACTGGGAGTGTTTAGCCTGGAGAAAAGGACACAATGGGGATCTCATTGCTCTCTCCAGCTGCCTAAAAGGAGGTTGCGACGAGGTGGGGATCAATCTCTTCTTCCATGTAACAAGTGACAAGAGCAAAGGAAATGGCCTCAAATTGCGGCAGGGGAGGTGTAGATTAGGAATGTCAGGAAAATTTTCTTCAGTGAAAAGGTTGTATGGCATTGGAACAGACTGCCCAGGAAACTAGTTGAACCACCATCCTCAGAGGTATTTAAAAGACATATAGCTGTGGCACTTGGGAACATGTTTTATGGTAGACTTAGCAGTGCTGGGGTTGCATTGAATGATCTTGGAGTTATTTTCCAACTTAAATTATTCTGTGATTGCATGAGAGGTTATTTATATTTAGGATTTTCCCAAAATAACATATTTGCATATGCCTTTTGAAGCACCATTCTTGCCTGAGAGTGGTAGCCATGTTAGAAGACATCAACTGAAGATGAGATATCATTCTCAGTAAGGTTTTCATTTTTCTCACATTAAAATGTTAATGGTTATGTTCTTATATTTAACAGAAATAGACCTAAATGGTTATTTAGATCTGCTCTTTTCACAGAAGCTACAGTGAAGGTTGCCATATCCTCAGACAGGTTCTCTCAGAAAGCTCAGTATTAGTTATCACGTTGCAGAAAGTGATTCATTTCTAAAATCTATTCAGCACTTCATTTTTACTTGGCTGAAGTCCAGAATTAGAGAAAAAATTTGGTAGTAGTATTGATAACAACAGCTTCTTCTATTTAGAGATATGTGTTTTCTTTTGATTGTCTAATTTTTGGGACCAATAATAATCTTTAAAAACATTAAAAATTGCAAAGAAATCAAACTTTGGTACAATAATGTAACATCTTAAAACTGGAAATTTGAAATGTAAGGGTAATATACTAATATAATTGAATCAAAAGAAAAGGAAATGCAATTATCTTCTTGGAACAAGGGCTTTTTAATTATAATGGTGGCTGCATTAATCAGATGTCATATGAATACCTGTAATAAAATGCCTTATGGAGCTTTCTCAGCCTACAGAAAATGTACAGAAAAGGAGAGTGATGAAACCAAATGTTAAAAGAATAAAATTGTCTTGAAGTCTGGATGGATTAAAAAGGATAGATAGAGTCATGTGAATTCAGGGGATGATTTTTTTTTTTTTAATTCCTAGAAGTTAGGCAATGAAAAGAGAAAAAAAGTATATTTTAAAGCAATTTTTAAATCAAAGGGTGTCTTTAGACTTCTAAAAGGAATTGTAAGAATTGGTCAGTCATATCCAGTGCTGTTAATCTACAAAGGCATCCTATCAATTGCACCTTATCAGTGGCATGCTGAACGAGACACCAACTACCTGCAACTGGAATTTCTGTCCAGCTGGCTAGATGCAGTAACATTTTAAGGCTGTCTGGATAATGAGAGTGAAAGCCACTGAGTTTTGTTCCCTTGTGGATGTAAAAATGATTATATTCCAGGCATGGCTCTCCATTTATTGCCACAGAGTCACTGGCTGCGTGTGAATCCCTGGGATGCTGCCTCTTCAGTGCATTCCCCAGAGGATGGGCACTGATGCCCTCCTCCTCCTCCTCCTCCTCAGCAGACAGGAAGCACAGCCTGCTCTGGGTACCCCCAGCCCAGCCCATGCCTCTCCCACCAGCAGCACGAAATACACACTTTTTCAAATACTTTGGGGGATTTAAGTTGGGGAAATTCAGGCATGTTCTGTAGCCTAATTTTCACTGGGTCTTGTTTCATTTTCGCTCCTGCATAATGCATGAAATGGTACATAAGAAAGCAAGATATAATGAAAGCAGCAGCTATAAATAAACATGAAAACTTAGCCACATGTTTTCTTAAAGGAAATCAGATAATGGAATCAGACGCTCTTACGGAAGATGGATTCTTGTCTTTTCAAGCAGTAGTCTTATGAATATTTTCATGACAATACTTTGAATGTTTTAATACCTACAGCTACCATGTTTGGAGTACTGAAGAGATGTTCTTCTACCAAGAGATATTTTCAGAAGAAGTCTGCATGCCCTTAATGCTACCTCTAACTGCAGAATTACCTGCTGAAAGACAAAAAGAGAGCTTAGAGATTTCAATTCACTTTCATTTTCAATTCTATTTCTCTTCCACTGGATCAAGCCCTATCATTTCATAAGACCATTTCTTGCTTTCTGCTTGAACAAAGAAATGAACTCAAAAGTGCTTTTAATCATAATGAATACTGAATTAGGTTAGGTTCCCTATTCAATTTTTGCATATTGGCAACAGATAATTATATCTCAATTTAAAATGTTTTTGAAAATGTTCTTGACTGATCCACTAAATTTAATACATACATATATATAACAAAAAAAATTAAGTTCCATAGTTTTAGAAAATTTTGGTCTGACAATGTTTGCTTAATTACAGCAGCTGTAAAATTCTAAGATGCTTGGGCTTATTTTAGTTGAGCAGATCCTGTGCCTATGGTGAATAATGGTTCATTAAAGAAGAGCCTCCTAGGAGAGAAGTTGTCTAAAGCATAATGATTCAGATTAGCTTTTCAAAGGAATTTGGAATAGTCAGAGCCATCTTTGATCTTGTTTAGTACACCAAAATGAGGATTCTGTATATCAAGTCTGCAAGCTAAATCCGTGGCAAAGGAAATTGAATAAAATGGATTATTTCCTGTGTGAGGTCATTTGATAGATTTAGTTCTAAATGCTCTCTCTCTGGAATTGCATGAGATCCTGAAAGCTGGAGAACACACAAGCAGGAAGATATGAATAAGGCTGCCTGGTTAAATCCACCAGCAGCTGACAGACTCTGAGACAAATTTGAGTGGATGGCACAAAGTGGAATAATAAGGCAAGTAAGGAAGTTGCTAATATTTTTTAAAGGGTACATTTTGATCCAGCTTCAGTTGATCCAAAAAAAAGAAAAATACAGCACCCATGCTAACCCAACCCCCTGCAGTGCTCTTCCCAGGTTATTGAAGACTAAAAGAAAGGATCTGTGTTTCTACCAAACCTTTCTTATGTTGTCAAAGTCCAGAAAAATCTGCGAAGTTTTTGACCAGTTAGGGATACAGATATGTGATCTTGGGTTGCTCTTCTCTTCAATCTCCTTGTTGTTTTGTTTCTCAGGTCACATTCTCACCCACACTGGAAGCATTTTTACATTTCCTTTATAGGACATAATTTTTTTCTGCCAAATAATTTTGTACTTCTATTTAATTTGTCTTATTTCTTTGGCAAAATCACTGAATGATTTTTCATTCTATCATTATGCCTCAAATTTGGCATTTGATCATAAAATCTGGTGATTGTACATCAAATCTGATGATTGAACATGTCTGAAAATTTGAAAATTAGCTGTGGATTTACCATGCTGCAGAATTATTTTAAAAGTCCATGTACACAAATTCTTTAACATGCACTCACTTCTTTGGAAAAAGGGAAAATTATTTCATGGAAATATTATTTTAACAACATATCTACTTAAAGATATTTAGTCTGGATGTGCTATATTGAAAATGTTAGTACATTCAAGAATACAAGATTGATCTTAAACTTTATACCATCACTATGATTTCTTGAAATCCTGAATATATCAATTCAGAATCAATATATATGACAACCTACAAAAAGGCAATATAATTTTGGCAATTTCTTAAAAGTTAAAAGAGATCTTTAATAAGATAATGTAAACCACTTTCATGGAAAACTAAGGGATTTTTTTTTCTTTAAACCCAAAACAATTTGTGGTAAATATACAACTGTCTCTAGCAACAAAAAATAGGTTTATAGTTTTTATTCAAAATTTAATATAGCTTTCCCACAAACAAAAGTCATATATATATAACCACTAAAAAACAGAGTGTTTTCTGACCCTCAGAACAGCCCATATCTTGTGCCTTTCTTTTGATTCAATAGTTTTCTTTTGATTGCCATAGTTCTGTGTTTACTCACCATATTATCAACTTTACAGATTTGTTTGCTAGTTATTTCAAGATACCTCCACATTTTCATTCCAATATCCTTTTTCTCATCACCATGGGAACCACTGTCTTTTTTATCCTTCAAGAATATTATGTTTTAGAAAAGCTCTCATCCTTGTAATGGAAATTTGCAGGTGAGAACAGCTTCATTCTGCATTCTTAACTTACAGACAATTTTTCTGCTTGCAGTGATTTATTATCTCTGTCAGTTCTGTCTCCACTGCAGCCAAAGGTACCATTGCCCCTCCTGGAAATGCAGTCACAGTGTCCAACTGAATACTCACTGCAGTTCTAGCACTGGACAAGGGTGAGTCTGCAGTAGCAGCAAAGGGCTCTGCAGCTGTTATAAAAGCTGCTCCATAAGTCTTAGCTGCATCCAAACGTGCAAATTTTAGAGCTGCTTTGGGTATGCCTATGTCATCTGCAGCTATTACAGGTTCTCCACTGCAGATGTTATTTTGGGAGCCATCTCTGTATTCTTCTTATTTAGCAGTTTGCATTGATAAGTACTAGGGAAGCCAGGGGAAAAATCTAGGAGGAGAATTGGAGTATTAAAAGATCTCATTACAGAATTAACATTGAAAAGAAAAGAAACAGTGGAAAGGAGATGAATCTTAAAAGAAATTTTAAATTGCCCTAGAGGATAAATAGAAGAAAGATAAGTGTATTCCCAGAACAAATTGTTCTGTGCTGGGCTTCCCTCTCCTTCACACACTCTGGTTGTAGGAGCTTGGGGGCAGCAGTGTCTCAGAGGCCATGACAGTAAGGAAACTACAGTAGATTTGGGAAAGATAGCTTAATATTTGCTTCCTTTAGGGTCACCTAGGCTTCCACATCCATGACCTACAACTGTCAGATGCCACGGTGTTATCATCTCATGGTAAACTACATGTTAATTCCTCATGGATTTGTTAAATGTTTGGAGTTTTAGCCACAGTTTTTCTGACATGGGAGTGAAGGGGATGAAGAAAGAAGGTAACTGTTTCCTAATCAGCTCAATTTGTTACCCAGGTTTCTGGTGACACTCAGCTCCCACCTGAACCCTGCAAAGAAAATAGCTCCCACTTCTGTGCCAGGGAAGAAGGCAATGATAGGTTTGGTTCCAAATCTGAGGTGGCTGGAACATTCCTCAAGACACCTCTTTTCTATGTGCAGGCACACAGTGAAATACAACTAGGCTTCTAACTGGACCCCCCCAAGCTCTACCATAATGTAAATATCAACAGTTTATCTCATGGCAGTCAGGTACAGCCTGCCCACAGCAGTAATCATATTTCCCATTCTGTTTCTACAAATCTGTCAAAGCCTTTCAGTCATGAGTATCTGTGGGCATAAGCCTTAGACAGTATGAGAACTGTGCTTCATCTCCATTCTTTAGTGTCCATGCTGTTTTCATCCCCTTCCCATCACCATTCATCAGGCACACAGACCTAGGTCTGCAATTTTAAAAACAGAGAACCAACTTAGATATTTTGGTGGGATATTTTTCTTTTTAAGAGGTAAGCAATTTGGTGCATTAATGCCCATGTCAAAATAAAATCCTCAGACTCTATGTCATGTGTCAGAGTCCTTGTCTTTTCTGCAGAAGGCAAAGTATTTACTTAAGTAAACAATCCAGTCAGTTTATGATTTACTGGCATAACTCAAAGTTACTTTTATCTACTAATTCCCTTTTTGTTTCCTGGACTTTGCACATTCAGAGAGGAGTTTGAATTTGTGATTCATCAGATTTTCAAAAACTTCTGAAAAAGTACATTATAAGAAGGTAGTACAGAACATAAGTTGTCATGATGTGAAAGATAAAGTGCTGTTAGGGAGTAAGAAAAGCTAAAGACAGAAAACTAAGTAGGAAAAAAAGTCAGTTTTCAGCAGGGAGAAAGGGTAATAGTGGGATGTGATCACAGACTTGTAGCACTGCTCTGCTTATCCAAACTAAATATAATGTTTCATAGGTTGTGGCTGTTCCATGAAAAGTAATAAAAATCATTATAAAATTTTAAAAAGTTGCAAAGACATTAATTGAGAAGATTGACACCATTTTTGTGTAAACATACTGAAGAAGATAAAAACTTATGTAGTTGGTAAATAAAGCAAATAACTTTAAAACTCCTCTCTACTGTCACTTACACAAATACAAAGTGTCAGATTCTAAACTGATAAAAGGAAATGTTTACTTTAGACAATTTACAGCTAATCTATAAAATTCATGTGGTGATTCAAAGTAAGCAGTACAGACTTCAGTAGAATAAGAACTGTTTATAGTTTTTTCATCAATCACGACTTTGCTGAAAAGCAACACATCAAAAATATTAAAAATTTTACTTCTTGTAGTGACTTTCCCTTTAAGTAGAAAGATTTTATGTGTGTTTTCTAAGAGAAATCAAGCAAATTAAAAATAATGCTTCCACACTGTTTAATTCAAACTTTTCCATCTCATTATTATCTGATTATTTTCTTATTTATTTCTCCATAAATTTATTTCATTTGTTTTCCTTTCATTTCAAAAGTTGAAGAATTGAAAGAACTGGCATATTAAGATTTATGACAGAGAAGAAAAGTAGACATTTTTGGCTAAGAGTTCTGATCCAAAATGTATCACCATGCAAGTTTCATAAAATAATAGAATCATAAAATATGTCTGGTTGGAAGGGACCCATCAGGATCATCAGGTCCAGTCCCTGGCCCTGCACAGAACATGCCAGGAACCACCTCATGTGCCTGAGAGTCAAAATCCTTTTCTTTTAAGACATATTACTTTTATTTTGAAAAGTATTAGTAGAAAATGTTTAACACACTTTCAGTTATTCAGGACAATTCCAAAGTTAAAGGATCCCATTACGTGAGGATACAAGCTGCATCCTTACAGTAGAATTTATATGATAATTCTTTTATATTATGAAAAAAATATATGAGTGTGTCACATGGGTTTGTCAGGCTTTGTACAAAGCAGTGGTGCCAGTTCATCAGGAAGCAGGCTCATACTCACTGCCAGGTTTGGAGGTGCTTACAGAGCTCTGACTCTTTGTTCCCTCTCCAGGGGACTGTCACACATTGCACAGTGACTGACTGTGTCTAATGCTTCACACCACCCTCCTCTCCCTCCTGTCCCTCCTCTCCATCTTGTTGCATTGGACTCTGGGACCAAAGTCTGAAAATGCACACTAATATCCTTCATGACTGAAAGTTTTCAAAGCATAACAGAGTATCTAAAGCTGTGACACTGACCACTAAAACAGATAAATCTGCAGCCTCTCAGGATCAGTGGGAGCAGAGCACACATCCTTAATTCCCCAGACTGTGCCTGTGTGTCTGTGTGTCTCTGCATCTGTGTGTCTGCGTGTCTGTGTGTCTGTGTGTCTGTGTGTCTGTGTGTCTGTGTGTG
>WBNO01030149.1:8876-39398 GCA_013400575.1 Peucedramus taeniatus
AGCAACTATTGAATAAAGATGTGTCTTTTCGCCTCTTGTGCCAGACTGAATGGGATTGCACAGGTCTTATGTCAACATTCAGTGCTAGCTATTTTTCTTCCTTATTTCTACTGAGAGCTTTCATTTAAAGCACATTACCCTTATGAAAACTTCACAGAGATATATGAATTAAGTATCTAGTTTTTAGATTCTTAATCAAAGTATCTAAACTTTGATTTTCTCTACAAGGCTGAACTCATTACTGTTGATTTCAACATTTCTGTTACTTTGTATTTGCTCTTCTAATACAGTAGCTACTAAGGTGATACATAGATAAGAATGATTAAGAAGTCTCCGTGCATCTTTTTCAGAAAAAAACACCATTATTTTACCAGAATTTTCCATCAGCAATTTTTTTTAAAAGATATTCCATGTAATACTTTAATTTGGACACAGATCCAGAGGAGGAGTTAAACACTTCCAAGAAACTGTGCTTGGCTTTCAGTGTCAGTCGTAAACTGGCATATGATTTTAAGCTCTTTCTCTCATATTAAAATGGAAGAAAGATTCTGAATAGAGAGGAATGATCACCACTCCTGACCTGCTGGATATGCTTTTCCAGTGCAGACCAGGAGGCTGAGTTCTCCTTTTCACTGCAAGGGCATACTGCTGATCCATCTTCAGTCTGAGAGAGATAATACTGCTTTTCTTTTTCAATACATCTATGCCTGATCTATTTACAGATTTCTGTAACCTGAGAATTTTGTGTAAGAGAAGAGATTATACACAAGTTTCACAGCTTTCAAAATGTAAACAAAAGACAAAGAATAGAGACAGGCAAAGGAAGAAAAAAGTGAAGACAAGAAAAATAAATAAATTAGTCAAAATATTACATCTGAATATATGAAAGATTAAAATCACAATGAGATTTTCCATGTAGGCTGTGACCAGTATTCAGTTTTGCATATGCTTGCATAAAAAGACAAAGACTTCAATAAGAACATATTTATAAATAGGTATATTTTCACATGAGTGACAAATCACATTTAATGCGCTCCTTCAGTGGATTTGTAGTTGTCATTTAATTTTTTTAGCAGGGTTGATATGATTTGATAACTGGAACTGCTAAGTGATAGCCCATAGTGGCACTTCTCAGCACTTACATCATCTAATGCATCTGTACACTTCTGCAAAAACTGGAACTCCACTATGTATATATATCAGTAGAGCACAAGATCTCAGAATATCCTATTAACTAAATGTTCACATGATTTTCATAAGTTACATTTGGTAACTGTAGTAAGAAAATACCCTACGATCATAATTATCCAGCAGAAATAAGAAACCTCTTCCCATGTCTTCTTTACTTTACCTTCAGAAATAACAAAAGCATGAAACTTGTTTCTTTAAATCCGCAACAAACTTTTTGGCTGTTTCAGTTTCGTCTCTCCAGTAAGAAAGATTCATACTTGTACTTTTAATTGTTGATTTTGCAAATCAGATAGCATCTGTTTTCTTCTAAAATTTTTTTCTAAGAATATCTGTGGGTAATTTGGGGGTGTTCTTTAGCTTTTGAATAGTGAAGTAATTCCACCCATCCCCCAAACCACAATATGAGAACAATTACATTTTAACTTTTCAAGACGCAAACCCTCAAAATTCCCTCCATTTTGGAAAATGAGGGACTATGAATACGAATGCAATACTCGTATTCAAAATGCCCTCAAAATCAAATGTATTAGGGGGCTAGATGCTGTTCCCAGTGTGTTGATTTGCAAGAGTCTGGAAATTTTAACAAAAGTGGATGCAGAAGTTATGGGTCCTGAATGACTCCACCTTACATCTTTCTTTGTCATAGCAGTATGATTTTCAGAGGGACTGAAATAAGGAAAACAGCTTAATTAAAGCAAGTCAAACAATCCACTGCATTCTTGGATTATCTTCTCCTACTTGTTTGATGATGCAGCACCACATACAAATGGTTGTGCTGACAAACACGTGGTGTTACTGCATAGGAACAGTTCCAGGAGTTCCAGGAAGCACTAAAACAGCTTCTCCACTGAAGCCAGCATTTCACAATGCATTCCTCTGGCCTACAAGCTCTTTTTTTCCAATTACTCCATTAATTCGAATGAGCCTTCTCAGCAAGACCATGAATTGCCAAAGCTGGGTTTGAAATATATTCTCAGTGAAAGACTACATGTTCCAGCAATACCATTTTTAATAAGAGAAGCAGTCAAAATACTTTTTCTTATTCTTTTTCATAAACTAAATAACACTGTAAACCAGTAACCATTTCTCCTTATTCAGGTATAGTCATGTCTCTGTGAACAGCAGCTTATGCATAAACAGGTTTATGTGGATGTAGAGTATAAATATAAATATGCATTCTTATTTAAGGATAATGTTCAAACAAGAATATCTCTTGTGATATCCAACAGTCCTGCATCTTAATAATAATGGCTTTCAGGGATAACTTCAAAAAGCAGAACCTTGAAATATCATAACAAAGTCATAATTTCTAATTTGTTGCATTTATAGTCCAGGAAAGAATACTCAACATACATAATTTCTATATAAATTGTGTGATATGTGTATCGGCTGCACTGCAGAAATGGCAAAGGCCCAGATTACTGATTCTTTGCTTCACTGCCTTTAATACAAGTCATCTAACAATGTAATGAGGTAGACAACAGGAAATTTAATATTAATTTTCCATGGCCTATTCAAACCTTTTGCTTATAAGAGTTTTTTTGATTTACCTTAAATAATATCACCTAGTCAGAGACATCATTATTTGGATCTATTTAAGCAGAACAGCATAACTTACTGCAACACAGAATTTGCCATTGCTAACCTTATACCTTGCCTACAGCAAGACAATAAAATCTTGGCTTTCCAAAGCAAAAGCATGTTTATGCATTGCTGCAGTTGATTTCCTTTCTACAACTGATTTTTATTATATTCCATAGCAAGCACTTTCAGCAAATTTAAAGATTATCTGCAATATGTATTCTTGGAATAAACCTGCTGTAGTTATACAAGGAGTTCTATAAACTATTCCTGTAGGTGAGTCTTACAATTTATTATCCTTAGATTAAAGAGACCATCACAGCAATTTATAAGCTGAGGTATGCAAAAAACTTACAGTGGGGCAAATATTTGGTAAATATTACTTCAAGGCTTAAGCATCTACTCCACATACATAACTTCAGGATATAGTACTGAATCAAATATTTTTTTTTTATTTTTAGAAACATCTTCATTTGGACCCAGTCTCTACCAGAAAAATGGTCTTTCCAATGACCTGTTTTTCCATGAACATTAATTAGGTGATATGTGTTAATGAAGAAACAGACAGTATTCTCAGTACAAAGTTTCTCCTCTCCCAGCACTACAACAGATAGAAGAACAGTCATCAAAACCTCTTTTGAGCAATGGAATATTGGCTTATTTCTGATTTCCATTCAAACAAAAAAAAGTATTTGAAACAATGACATTTCCAGAGAAAGGTCCTCTGATCTAGAATGGCTGTTATTTGCCACGAGTGAGTTGCATCATTGATTGAAAATACAAAACTTAAAAGGACTTGGAGAATGATACAAAGGGCTTGTTCACTGTAACTAGCTTTCAACATACTGCCTTATGATGTTGGAGTTAGAAATGTCAAGGGTGGCCCCTTGGCCACAGACAAATCCTGCATTCTCAGGTGGCCTGCTTGGCACAGGAGGAGCAAGGATTTGCTCCTGGACAGACTGTGAGAGGATTGCACCCAGAGCCCATCACCCTTAGCAGAAGACTGTGGGTATCTTCAGCTGACAAAGTTTCTGCCTTTGTGCAGGGATAAGGCACTGGCAATAAGCTGCCTCACCATCACTTACTAGCACATCATAGCTTGTGGTGCCTTTTGATATCTTGCCATCAGGCAAGGTTTGCTGTCAGTGCTTTTGAGTTAAGACGGGTGATTTCTCTTGGGTGTTTTCTGAACCAGAAGAGGACATACATGCACCTTAAATGTTTGCTTCAAACATAACTACTAAGAAAGCAAATTGTATTTTTTTAGTATATAATTCTTGGCAGTGATGATAGCTTCTTTGCTGGACATAGGAAATAGATCCTTTAGGATTAATAATTTAAAAACATTCCCTCTTTTTTCTCTATTTTACCAGGTAGCTGTGCTTTTGCATTTCTTCAATTGCAGAGGTGATGTTTTCTCAGTTACTCAGATCATTAGTTGTGCAAAAGACCTGGGGCTTTGGTGGTATAATTTTTAAAGAGAGATTCACCTTTCTCAAGGATCAATGGAAAAAGCTAAGTCATGACATAATTTCTCATTTTTTAATGGGAAATTTATTCAAACATGTTTTGGTTACCATTTATCACTGAGGACACCTTATAATTAAATGTCTTCATTTGCACATGAGTATCCCCAAAACCTTTTAAATTCCTGTGAAACTCACTCTGGATTTTCCTTACTTTTTTCTTCATTTTCACTTAGTCTGTCCTGCAACAAGATAGAGTCATGCTGACATAATTAACTGGGTTTTGCTTGCATGTTTGAAGAATCAGTATTTAATTAATAACAAGACATTTGTGAAAATTAAAAAAATGTTTGTTTTGAAGGTGTATTTGAGAACACAGGGACAAAGTAAGTTTTCAGGATGGAAACTATCCTTTTTCTTTTTCTGTTGTATTATCACTGTATGAAATAATTGAAACAGTTGCCATCTTTTGCATAGCAGCCAGAAAATCAGACACTGCTTAGAGTTATAAAGATTTATTATTTGGTGATACAGAACTTTTTCAGATGAACATGACAAGTTAATTTCCAGGAATCCAAGCAAAACATATAGCCCAAATTCCCATATTTATACAAACTCACTTTTACACTACTGGCTGCCTTTTAAAGTCATTCTCATAACAGTGTTTCATTACATCACTATCACTAAAATGGTCACATGAAAGTATTTTTCATACTTTTATCTATTATTTCTCTGCTTGTGGTTTGGGGTTTTTTTATAATTATGATATTAAAAAAATAGAAAGAGAGAGAGAAAAACTGAAATCTATCCTTCTAGTGATTATTTCCTTTTGACAGTGGTTTGGCTGTGCAGGGGTGTCCGTGCTGAGAACTGAACTACTGACACATTAATTACAGTGTGAAGAGAACAGATGCATTTTCTTTGAGTTACCAAAGTATGCAAAGACTCAGCTGTACAGGAACATCTCAGCTGGGACCACAGTAAAAAAAGTAACCTTACCAGTGTTGACATTATTGCAGTTCCTGGCAGCCAGTTTAGACAAGAGTTAATTTGAAAAGCAATTCAGAAAAAAAATGTGGGGACCCTACAGCTAGCAATACATTTCTCCCTTCCCCACCACCACCCTCACTGTGCACATAAATCTTTCTCTCTTCTTCTCTTGAATTACTTTTCTCCACACTAGCCCTTCTGTAGAATATTGCAGGCCACATTTTTGCAACTATTTCTACCACCTCCATCTCCCTTCACTTTGAAACTTATGCTCCATGTTGTTCATGTATGTCATCTCCTAGTTTTACCCCAGGAGCTGAGGAAGAGACATTGTTCTGTGCTCTCTAGAAACGCCAGGAGATGTCACAACCCATAATGACCCTGGACAGCACTGGAGAGAATATTTGCACAGCATTGTGCATTCCAGACCATTGCTGACAGCCAATCTCAGGGTTATTGGCTCAAGAAGCTGAGATGGTTGACAAAAAAAAAAAAGATGTATTTATTAATTTTGGCTAATCTACCTCAATTGTCAATATATAGGATATTTCAGTTTGTTCAGATTTATGTGTTATTTCACAAAAGCATTTCACATGCTTTTGCAAATGCTGTGGTATAAATCATACTAATATTTGTTCTACACTGTCAGTAAGGTAAAACATCTAATGAATAAAAATAGAGATACAGAAGTGTGTTTAACAAGACAATTTTCCATAAGAAAGCCAAGCCAGGTAGATTGTCAGAAGCAGAGGAGGAGCATGTCTTTGCACCCTGAGGAGTAGCAAAGGCATTGGAGATTCACTCCATAAAGCAGGAACGTGTTTTTTCTGGGAAAGGAGAGGGATTTGATGACCAAGTTTCCTGGCCATCTGTGTGTTATTTCACGTACCTCAGCCCCTCCTGCTGTCCAGCCACTGCCCTAGAGCAGTAGGATGCTGCACACCCTGCTTGGTCTGCAGCTGCAAGCACAGAAAGCCACCATCACACAGCAAAACTAGAGTGATGTAGGGGAACTTGGTCCAGATGCTCCTCCCAGGAAAGCCAATGGGAAAAAATATAAAAGTCACCTCTGCTTGCCCTCCTGTTTCCTTTGTGCTGTCCTCTCACAGACCTATTTCCTGACTTTCTCCCATGCTGTTCTCCTACCAGAAACAGCATTTCCATGCTCACACCTCTTTCTTATTAAGCCTGTCTTCAATATGTTTTCAGGGCCCTTACAACAGTAAGACACTTCCATAAAAAAAACTCTGCAGAGCACAGCATTTTAACAAATCACAACAGTCTGACATTTGTACATGATGCAACTTATAGGAGACTTTATTACCTTTATTATTCTAACACATGAAGATGTGTTTCTTTGATTTCATCCCCGCTTTGCATCTGTTAATTGCAAAGTACTTTCAGGATGGGCCTGCCTTTTACATTCATGAGTTAAATATGTTGCAAAGAAACAATAGTATTTTTTTTTGTCTCCAGTAAGGTCCAAATTGAACCATTGGCTTTTAAAAAAAATATTTTCTCATTCCAGCTGACACAATTCAGTTAATGTTCTTTTTAGGTGGAACATTCATATTGAATTTACAGATCCATTAATTTTGAATTTACAGATCCATTAATTTTGATCTATTTTGTTGTGATCAACAGGAATCTTTACCCTTTCTCTGTTCTTGTGGTTTGCAGTTCTTTTGGTCTTAGTACAAATAAAACAGCATTAACTTGACTGAATAGTCAACTAACCCTCACCATTTGCTTCTAGAGACACAGAATAAACATTCTCATTTATTTTTCTTGTGTACCTTAAATTTTGGAGGCATCTTGTCAGTCTTTGTGAAGTTTATGACTTTGTTTGTTTGAGCAATACTTCAGGTTATCCTGATAAATAAATAAAGTGAAATTTTTTAATATAGTTTTCCCTTATCTTTATTTTTCCATAAATAAAGATACTTTTTTTTTTTAACACTGTGAAAGGAAAAGCAGAAAGTAAAAGAAAAACATCAGTAAGAAAAATAAATTTTGACAAGGAGCACAGAGTTTTCAGCTGCAGACTGTAATTTAATATTTTCTTTCAAACAAAAACAAAGGAATTTCTGTGTAGGTGTAGACAAAGAGTAGCAATGCTGTGACCTGTCATTTTTTGTTTCACATGGGAAAGGAATATCAGTAGAGCATATACAGACATCTGAATCTACTTACTAACATAAATAAACACAAGCTATAGAGAAAAAATCTCTTCACTAGATTACTTTTCACTGAAAACAGTAACTGCTCTGTTAATGTTATCTTTGAAAATTCTGCTTCATGCTTGATACTCTAAGGACAAGTAAAATATTTTGTCACATAGTTCATTTATAACACTAGTAAGAGATCAGTTCTGAATTAACAATTACCTGAATACAAAGATTCAAAGAGGAGAGACCTTTACATACGAGTCATTTTCAAAGCCTTTCTCTCAGAAAGACAACCGGCTGTAAATGTGCTTATAATATCAGATTTGGACCAAAACTGAAGTTGGTCTAATCAAGGAAATAATCTCTATATGGTGAGAGGTTTAAAAAAGCTTAAAAAAGAAAAAAAAATCCTCAAAAATATGTTTCATGCAAAAATTTATTAAATCTAGATAGGAATTTCAAAAAAGAAACAACAAACAGTAGTGAATGAGTAGTTTGGGTCTTATTTCAGATCCTCATGTACAAAATCTTTTTGTAGAAAAGCCTTTTATACATCTTTTTTTTGGGAAAAAACCCAACAAACAAACTATTCTCAGTTCAATACTGATGATGTGCTTGGTACTGTTATTTTGTTGTGGAAATTATATATGCCTCTTTTTGTTCCCCTTCTATAATATAGCAACTATTTCTAAGGAAAGTTAATGCTCTCTTGCTAAAAAAAAAAAAAAGATGATAAAAATAAGTCTATAATGTAAGTACATTGGTTTTAGTACTTTGATCCTATTGTTCCCTTCTGTAAGGAAAACATTAAAATCATGAGAAAGCATTTTTCTTTTTTTTATTGCATTATTTTATTCACACCGCTTTTCTACTGTGGAGGAAAGATATGACAAAAGAGGGGGATTTAAAGTTCAAATCAGATTTTTTTAGCAATTTAAAGAATTGTTTTAAAATAAGATATTTAATAAATTGATTGAAAAAGTATAATGAAGTAGGAAAAAGCACAAATCTTTCAGATATTTTGACTTACATCATGATGTCAGAAAACAGACACACAAGGGGAACACATGTGAAAGTACACTGAAAACAAGTTTCCTGTTAAATACCTGCTTTTTCTGTCCTCTAATGAGGAAATTAGTTTTACCTACAAAGTTACTGTTTAATTCAGCATAGTGAGAAGGTTTGGTAATGCATCCTGTTATAGTAAAATACCATAATGGAAGTGTTTCCTTTTCTTCTCCATGGTAAGATTTTCCACGGGATGACAAAACATTTAGTCTGTTGCTTTTGAGCGGGTAATGACCCTCTTCAATGACAGTAGTAAAATTTTCAATTTCTTTGCATTGAATAATAATATAATAATAATTCTCAGCATTGAAAGTCTGTTTATGCATTGTCCCTCAGAGCTTAATGCACCCCGTCAATCCTCACATCAAAGTCACAAGGGCACTTGGACTTTCCTACCTCCAGAGACACCCAACCTTGTTTTCGGAGGATGACCTATTGTATCTCATTCAAGACCAAATAATAACAATATCATCTCATAACCATAGAAGCAGGTAACTGCTTATACAAAACAATCCACACACAAATGTTGATTTTTGTCTTCGTCTCATTTTCAGTTATTTTAAACAAACTTGCTCATTCAGACACACACCTACCTTTACCAATTTAGCATTCAACAAAATGTCACAGCACATAAGCAATACTCTGAGACTGCAGCTGAAGCTTCGCCACCTTCTTCAGTGACAGAGCCACAGTCAAGGTCACCTGTAGCAAGGTCTAAAAGTGACATTTCTGAAATGGCACTGCATGAATAAGTACAATGCAAAAATCAACAGAAAAGGCAGAATGGACAGAAAGAGAGGGGCTAGTAAAGGAATGAGAACAGTGATGGAAATTAAAAGAAGGGATACACAACTTATCAATACCTCTCCACACAGTGGGTGAGATTTGCTTGCTCATTTGGTTCCTAGGTTCTCATGCACAGATTTCTTTCCAATTAGCTGTTCCTACCTGTCAATTTCCATTCTGCCAAACTGAGAATATGCGGAATTTTTTAAAACAGTTTTTATTTTTTATTTTATGATAATTCAGTCACTTCTCATCAGTCTTTGACTAGCATTTTAAATGTTGTGGCTACTTCAGTTCATGACACAGAATTTAGTCATCAAGGGATAATGAAAGTATTAAAGATCTTTCTATGCCTAACAGACCTTTAAGCATCAACCAGTAATGGCTGATGATGCAACATTTTATGTATATGTTTACTTTACTAGAAAAAAGAGTTATTTAACCTTTACATTCATGGTAGGTCTTGTAACTTATTAAAGACTTAATTTTAAAACTAGGACAAAAAGAAAGCTATTGCCATGATGAGTGATGTTATATCTCTGCTACTGCCAAAGTGTGTAACATTCATCCTCAAGAATACAGAATTGCATATTTGCTTCTGAAGCATTTGCCAGGTTGTACTTGTAGCAATATGAAAAAATATAAGCCTTTTGGAAAGAGTGTGAAGCTGAAATCATATAAGGTGGATTTAAAACTGGTGTGTAGCACCTAAGTGTAACTTGAAGAATGACATGATTACTTTCTTGAGCCACAAAGTCTATTTGTTATTTACTCCTAGAATGTTCTTTTTTTCCCTAGAAAAGCTTCTGTAGCACAGATGATCCAGAAGAACCATATCTGCAAATGATAGTATTTCATCTTTGAATATAGCAATTTGTGCTGGTATTGACATGTTCTTTAGATTCCACAACTCTTTTTTAAGTTTAGCGAGTCAGGGAATGCAGGTGGCTCTCCGTAGCTTCCCCGGGCAGGTGCTGTTGGGGTACCCGCAACCCTGAGAGCGTCTCCTCTCTCAGCAGCACCAGCAACTCCCCCAGCCCACCAGATGCCCGAGCCCAGATGTTGTAATGTCAGCCTCACCAGAAGAAACGAGAGAACTCTTTGCGTGGCAGATCTGGAGAGCTTTATTGAAGGAAGGTCTGAGTGTCCAGGTAGGGTAATGGTGTCAGGGATCCAAGGAGGTAGGACAGGAGCAGGAGCAAGCAGGAGAACAACCTTTACTGAAGGGAAGCCAGAGGTGAAGAGCCCTGAACAGTGGAGGGTCCAGAGTATATAACAGTGGGAAGGTAGGAGGGGTCAGGGTACAAACTGTCCAATGAGGGAAGGGACTAGGGGAGGAGCGGAGTGGAGTGACATGGGTTAAACCAATAAGGGAATCAGGTGGGAGGGATTGATCAGAGAGAACCAATGGGGGAATGGGAAACACAGAATATTCCAGAAGCAGGGAGTGAGCAGTACTTGACAGACAGCCCTTCATTTACGTAGGAGAGCAAGGGGCCATGGGAAGTTCCTCCAGTTTCTCTCCACGAGCTAGACAGTGGTACTTTCCCAAGGCATCCTGTCCTTGGCCTCCCATCATCGTCTCCCACAAAGGAACACTACCCTGGGTTTATGACTGGCATGTTTTGCATAAACACTTGTACATATGTACATACACAGTTACCTGAATGGGCTAATACACTTATTGAGCCTTTTCTAAACACAAAATATGTGAATAGTCCTCATGGCTAAATTTACAAGAACTTGTCACCTTCAGTTTCTCAGCTTAGTTTAAACTGACCTATGATTAGAAGATTTTGGAGGATAAACAAGAAAAAACTTTTGAATCACCTTTTTTTACTGAGGAAACTGAGACCCTTGGTCTCCCCTTTTGTATTACACCTAGCAGATGGGAGTTCCTTTATGGAAATTCAGGGCAAGAAGTAGTAATAATTGTAAATATGCCTATTATTTACTACTACAGTAAAAATGTAAAGGAGTACTTCTGTTATGTATTTAATATATTACTTGGAAAGAGATATAAATTAAGCTTTGAACAACCAGTATTACCATATGCTTCTTAGAGACAGATTTCAGTTCTCTTGTACTTTCTAATTCTCATTTCATTTTCTGTAGAAGAAAAGATTTCCTATATACAAAAATATGCTAGTTCAGAAATTCTACACTTTTTTTCTGTGCAAAGCTTAAACTTTGTTTTGTAAAACATTATTTGTGTTAGAATTCAAAGGAAACAAAGGACATAGATATAAGTAGAGAAAAAAAGCTAGTGGAACAAAAGTTGTTTTCATAATATTTTTAACACTGTTTACAGAGTGATATGAAATACTGGACATTCCCCTGAGAAAGTAGAAGATTATTGCTAAGTAACAGTCTATCTATACAGCAATCATGCATGTTTTGGAACAGATGTAAAGTCTCTGTATGACGAAAAAGGGGAAATAAGTACTTTCCATGCTTCTTTGCCGTTAAGTGTTTTCTTGGGAGACAGAGATATGTAGCATGGCAGCTGCCCATTTAACCTTGTCTGATCTATGCTAACAGTAGTAGAGGGGTGGCAGCTTCATCATATTGTTCCATTTACACTGAATGATGGAGCATCACAGAGAGCTATCAGTGTAGAGGTAAAGCTACCTCGGAGATGGCAGAAGTCCTCTGATTTTCCCCTTCCACTCTGTGAATTTTAAAAATGTTATATTCTTATACAATATATCCATGTAGTGTGAGGACCTGGCCAGGTTTTCCATTCCAGCAAAACTCCGGCCATCTCTGCAACACGCCTCTAGCTGAGTACACTGTCCTACTGCACTCAGGAGAGCTACTCATGTGAGTAAAGGCCATGACACCAAGTTATTGCTATACAAGATTCAGAGCTCTTAGTCTTCATGTTCTGGGACTGTCTAGATGCACTAAGCCACAGGTCAGTAAAAGATCTCTATTAAATTCCCAGAATGAGAAACCTTTTTTGAAGGAAAACAGGATTGTTTTGGCACCATCTGAAATACGAAGATGAATGCTACTCATTGACTCCTGTGTAAAAATTCTCTTTTATTCTGGGTACCAAATAAGTCACTCTAAATAACTGTCCTACATCTTCAGTGTGTATTAAAATAACATCTAAAGTGATAAGGCAGCTGACAAGAGCAAATTTTCATCAAGAACAGAGGAATGGATCTCCAGGACTGAAAGTAATATAATTGAACTCTTTGTAAAAGGAGTAGTCCAAGCTCATATTACTCATTTTTAGTGATTTTAAAAGAATATGCAGATAAAGTCAGCTCTTTAAAGTAATTTGAATGCTTAAAGATTTGTACTATTACTTAGTTGGTATTTCAGTAGCACCTGATGTCTGAGTCTTATTTAAACTTTTGAAAAATTCTCTGCAGGCATCCATCATCATTATGTTTAAAAGTCTGGTCCCAGACTATTAATTTCAAAGATTTAACAGAGAATTAGGATAAATTTTAAATACTTTGGGATCTTGAGCCCACTCGGTAAGTAGGCTTCTAAAGGCATTGCTTACATGTGTTTTTCTTTCTCAAGTAATCTACTGTGTCTGAAGTCTGAAAAAAGCTGTGATAGTAATTTTTCTTAACTACACAATTTCTTTCCCATTTAAAATAACAGGGAGTGAAATATCACTATTTCAAACTGAAACCTAATTACAAGAGCAGCCATAACTGAAGATAGATGATAAAAGCCTCACGACCTCCACCACCAAGGCCATCATCTGCTAAAATTAATTTTGTCACCAATTCTGGATGCAGGTACACCCAATTGCCTGGCCTTCTTTTTCCCTTTCTTCAGTCCTGACTCCTAGAAGATATCAATGCTGTATGGATGTTCTCTTCCAAGCTTGTTGCAGAGAGAGGTGCTATAAAGAAAAGCATGGAATGAGTGATGCTGTCTAAAATCAGTGCTGTCCCAATGACAGCTGTGTGACTCAATGGAGTTTCACAGGCATGCCTCTGCCTCTTATGTTTAATTTTGCTCTGAGATAATTCAGTGCAAAAAATACTGTTCATTGTGATTTCTACATTGATCAAACTTATCTGCCTCCTGACAGAAAAACCTATAGAACAATTTTCTAGTAATTTTTGTGACATAAATATGACAGAAATTACTTTCTGTAATTTCTATGCCTGACGCCTCGCCCTGGTCTCGGGATGGGGGAGGGAATCTAGATGCTGCCTAGCTCAAATCCCCGCCTCCCCTTGGCGAACTGTCCAGTATGGCTGCTCCCTGCCTATGCCACCTATTCCACAGCGGGCAAGGGTGACGGTTCGGCCAGGCTCGACGGGGTTGAGACCAGCCTATATGGCCAGTCCATGGACTCACGCTGGAGATGGGGATAAAGGAAAGGAGGAAAGGCTCTCTTATCTGGTTTTCTAAGCTGCTTTATTCCCCGCGCCAGGAGAGGGGCCGGGCCGACCCACGTGAGTTGCTGGGCAACCCGGCCACGAGGGGAAGCCCCGCCCCCCCCTCCCCCCCATGCGCGATTTGTAACAGTTGCAGCAGGAAGTGGCGGGGGCAGTCCGGGNGTGGTTGTGGGGGAGAGCTGCACTGTGGTCTGGTGTCAGGGTGGCGGTGGGAGGTTGCCACTGCTCGCTCGGCTCGCTGCCACCTCACCGGGACCAGGGAGGAGCAGGACAAGCAGGCTCCACCTGTCCAAGATGGTCGGGGTGGAGCGGAGGCGCATGTCATCTGAGGGAGCAGCAGTAGCCTGGCAGGAGCAGTGGGTTCCATGCAGGGCTCGGTGTAGCCCGCCAGGACTGCGGTGGAACGGGGTGGATTGGCTCTGGCATTGCCACGGCAACAGAGCGTGCCACCACTGTCCAGAGGGGGGAGAAGTCTGCAGCCTGAATGACCATGCAGCCAGAAAGACCAGAACAAAGAGGAGTGAACTCCTTTTAAAACCCAGGCTGCCCGTCCCACAGGAGGCTCACCAGCATATCAGGGCTAGCTGGGAGGAGGATTTTGGTGGGTAAAACCAATAATTGAGGGGGAATATCATAACTGACATAGAACATTCTCAGTTATGGGTGTGATAGACAGTTTGCTGGGGCTGGGTTTACACAGAAAAGCCGAGAAAGCTCAGGAGCTGGCTCTGGGAGACACCATTATGAGGGACTGAACAGAGGTGAACAGGGGTGAATAGGGGCAAACCATTGTAACATTTTAAACACATTTCTAACCAGTTAAAACCTTCTAACCCCACTGTCACACTATGCCAAGCTACATTCAGACTTTCAGTTTTATTTCTATTTGTGCTGAAGTTTTGAAATCATTAAAACATTACAAAGCAGTGAGAAGACTGTTTAAGAGTTTAAGTTCTTTTTTTTTTTTTGCAATATCTTGGAGATGTGATACCCTTCACTGGATCCTCAGGCAAATAAACTTTAGACACACTGAATTAGTTATTTGATTTCAAGGCAAGTTAATTGAATATCAATAGTACTGAATAGTCCTGCAGTGTTCCAGTAGGTTTAAAACATGTGGTTATGTCATCACTCTATTTTAAGAGCCGGCTTCCTAGTCTAGACTATAAATCCCATGAGGCCTTACAGAAATTCAGGGAAATGTAAGTTTATGCCCGAAAGATAGACATAAATACTTCATATTTGACCAGGAAATTTCACTGAAACCTCTAAATTTGCAAATGTCAGATCCTTTGCTGATTTGTTTGTTTCTATAAAGAGTTGATTTAAGATTCTATAATAGTTTATTCTGTGAAAATGTTATTGCAAATCACGAAAAACAAATAATAAACCCATGTCAAACAATCAGAAAGAAACTTCAATGTAATCCTTTCTAAATCAGTTACACTTCTTCCCAATTTAACAAGAAGATGTTCAAACACAGGCTGCAGTTTTTAAGAATGTGCCACACTTCATTCACCTGTCATACCCTGAACATAACATGGAGAATTTTTGCTTGTTCAGCCCAGTTCTCATGGAACACTTCAACACTGCAAAACTCCTTTTCATCTTATTATTTCTGCATGAAAGAAGAAAAAAAGTGTTGCAGGAATATGTCTTCAGTATCAGTAAGCACCTCTTTAGTGGTATGACCATATTCTAAGATGACAGATTCTGTTGTTCCCTCCAACTTAGAAGCATTTTGGAGAACATCAGTGAATCTTCCTTGTTTGTTAATGCTGATAATGATTTCTTCTGGGGCTACTAAGACTCATATCTTTCAGATAGTGTCAAGATACCTTTCAAGTGTGATGAAGAATGTTAGGAATTAGGTATTTATTGTTATTATCTCCAAAAGACTCAATTTGAAGATCAGTTATATTTCTTCTTGTCTAGTTGTTTTGAAAATTGGTCGGTTGTGCTGGCTTTGGCTAGGGTAGAGTTACTTTTCCTCACAGTGGTTAATATGAGCCCTCAAAAAAATATGTTGGATTTGTGCTGGGCACAGGGTTGATAACACAGAGATGTTTGTTATTGCTGAACAGGCTTACACAAAACCAAGGCCTTTTCTGCTGTTCGTGCTGCCACACTCTCAAGAGGGCTGGTTGTTCATGGGAGGTTGGGAGGAGACACAGCCAGGACAGGGGACTCCAACTGGCCAAGGAGTTACTCCATCTGACATCAAAGTGAGTGTAGCAGCATGTGGCTACAGTGACAATGGAGTCCAGGGAGGCCACAGCCCACGGCAGGGGAAAGAGATGAGACCAGGCTCTTTGTTGTTTAGCGTGAGAGTCCAATATTTCCCCCCCACTCCCACCCCATTCCAGAGTGGGGGGGTGGTGGGCAGGAGGCAGAGGCCCAGGAGCCCAAGCAAGGCCCAGAGAGCAGAGAGCAGAGTGGGGGGAGAGAGAGAGAGAGAGAGAGAGAGCCAGGGCCATGGGGTTTTATCAGGTGTCCCAAGGCAGGAGTCTCAAGATCAGATTACAGCCTCCTCAGTACGGGAAGGCTCCATAGGTGACTGCTTAAAATGAGGAGAAGAAGCAGGAAGGGGGAGATGTTTGGAGTGATGGTGTTTGTCTCCCCAAGTCACTGTCGTGTCTGATGGGGCCCTGCTCTCCTGGATATGGGTGAACATCTGCCTGTCATGGGAAGTAGTGAATGGATTCCTTGTTTTATTTCCTTTGTGTGTGTGGCCTTTGTTGTAACTGCCTTTATCTCAATCCACGAGTTTTCTGGCTTTTGCTCTTTGAATCCTCTTCCCAATCCTACTAGTGAGGAACTGAATGAGTGACTGCTTAGGGCTTGGTGTCAGCTGGGTTTAAATCACACTAGCAGTGCAATTGAGGTTAAGGTAAAGTACATGGAGAAATTCAGTTATGGAACACAGAATACAGCACACAGTCACAGAGAGAGCTTGCTTACAAGTGCCAGACAGGTTTTTTCCATTCCACGAGGGTCCTCATGAAGGAGAAAGCATCAATTCTGAATTTGGGATATGTGTACTTGTTTGCTGAAACAATTTGTACAGTCGCCCGTTCACATCATTTTGACAGGCAATTCTTTTATCTTAGTCTGAATATTCCTTTCTCTCACTTGAGCTCACTCTCATGACTGGAGAAAGTTAAAGGAGTATTTGGTACCCAGGCAGGTAAAATAATTACTGCCCTTTTTGCAAACATAGTTATATTTTCCCCATTCTTTGTGAAGAACAATTTGCTTATCATTAGTTCTTTACCAGAAACACTGTAACTGTTTCTGAGCTCATGGCAAAGTACCTTTCTGAAACAGGAAACCAGTGCAGTGGGAGAATTAAATTCTGCAAATATTAAAGGTCTGTTTTCATTTTGACAGTATCAAAATACACTAATACATGCCTATTTTATAATATGATAGACAGTAAATTATTTTCCCCAGACTCCTAGAAACAGCTGTAATTTACAGAGAACATCCCCAAAATTGTCTGTGTTTTTATTTTATATAGCATTTACTTTCGGTATTTGCTAGAAAACTATAAAGGTTCAGGAAATGAGAGTTCCTAGGGTTAGATAGCACACAAATAAAAATATAAATCCTCCACTAATCTAAAAAAAATATACTCAATTAACCTTCTTCAAGTCATATTGTCGTATTAAGCATCTGGGCAAAACGTACAACACAGTAAGAAAACCACATTTTTATTAATTTATTTAAAAGATGAATAAATGAGAAACTTTCTTGCCCAGCTTAGGTCCCTTCTAACCTAAATTTTCTTTTCCATTCTATTTAGCTTTAGGTGTGAAAGAGAAACAGGACTCTTAAAAAAGAAATCAAAGACAGTTTGTGAAAAAATGTAATTACATGGCATTATATTTTGTGAAAAAAATAATGTCTGAACTTCCAGCAAAACCAAAATATGACTATTCCAAAAGTGTACTGTATCCGCTAACAAATGTCAAAAAATTTCCTAAAGTGAAAGAGGAAAACAGACTGTACAGGTCCAAAAGCTTCACCTCAAAGCAGAAACAGAAACTAAAACAGAAAAAATCCATCCCCTCCCATTGCCTGTGGACTTAATAACAGATGAGCTTCTATGCTGGAAAACATATTCTCTGAGGAGACACTGAGGACTCTGGGCTTGCCTAATGTGGAAAAAAGGAGATTGAGGGGTGACCTCATTCCTCTCTACAGTTTCCTGGCAATAAGGATGTGGAGAGGGAGGTACTGATTTCTTCTCCCTGGGATCTAGTGACAGGACATTTGGGAATGGCTCAAAGCTGCACCATGGACGATTCAGACTGGGCATCTGAAAGGATCTCTTTACTTAGATGGTGGTCAAACACTGGAACAGGCTCCCTTGATAAGTGATTGATACTCCAAGCCTCTCTGTGCTGAAGAGGCATTTGAACTGTGTTCTTAACTGCGTGTTTGGTCAGTCCTGAAGCTGGGGTTCATGTCTTTTTCTTATCTTTTATTTTCCTCCTTCTCTTGAGCAGAATAACTCTCTGCGGCCCCCAAGAGCTGCAGGCAGTGCTAATGCAGCTGGTGTAGGGGACAGAAGGGCTGGGACAAGGACCATGCTCGGGGTGGGTCAGTGTGTGAGGTGAGAGGCTGAGCAGCAGCAGCACTGGGGGCTGTGTCACACCATGCTGAGCTGTCAGGACTGTGGCTCTAGAGTCCCAGCTGCATCACTGGGATTGCCATAACGATTGGGCTTATCCCCTCTTATGATGGTGTAGATGGTCTGAGAAACACTGTGTTAGGAGTAGAGCAGCTCCTCAGGCAGCAGGAGTGAGGAGAATTTTCAGATGGGGATTGCTGCACCAGAACCATAAGGGTCCCCAGCCAAAACCATCTTGGCTGATCCCCATCACCTCTGGAGTTCAAGAACTTAGGCTCTCTTTGAGAGGCACCCCTTGAGGCAGTGCAGGCTTACCTGCTGAGTTCCTGAAGCCTTGGCTCTTCGGAGACACAGAGGGCTTTGGAAGGGACATTGCCACCTGAGGAATGTCAGTTCCTGGGAGTGTCCCTAAAGGGATGGCTCTGATGGATGTCATCAGCACTGTCCTATCTCTGCTGGTGCCAGCAGGGTCCACAGCACAGAGATGCTGCTGGGACCCTCCTGACTGACACTCACCATGTCCAAGGAGCAACAAAGGAGCCTTAGGCCTTCATGGAGAACCATCACCTCAGACATCCCTTTTGTGGGTGGCAGCAGAGGTGCAAGGGGGGATGTTGCTGGTGTCAGGCATGTGGATTAGATCAATGTTGTGGATCTTTTCCAACTAAAATATCCCATTCCGTTCTACTCTAGTCTAGTCTAAAGTATTCATGGCATCATTTCAGCTAGCTGTAAAACACCTGAAAATTCACACAGTTTTTTGCATTTTCTAGAAAATGCACAATATTTCTGCTTATTTTTAAGCATTACTTGTAGTGGGACAAGTTAGAAGTCAAGAAAGCCCCTTTAATACACTTTGTTTTGAAAGAGAATGTACTTCAAAACTGTACCAAGGTAATAACGTGGTATAGCAGTTATGACATTCACAGCTTCAGACTTTACAGAAAAAAGTACTCTATATGTATTAAAAACAGCCTTTTATTTAATTCTTTATTTTAGCACTATAATATTAAACTAGTAAAATCATAACTTTCTTTTTGAAACATCAGTTCCTCTGCAGATAATGAACAAAAGTTTATGGTAATGCATACTCCTAGTTAAGAGATTCCTAAATATATAATACAAGATGAAGTTCTTACCAACTTATTTTTAAAGAAAAGCTATCAGACCTGCACAACACCAACATGAGCTGTGTAATTTAAACTAAATTGTTTTCTCTGAAAGCCAAACCAAATTTTTATCTGAACTTTGAAACTATGCTACTTGTGTCTAATTGCTTCATCACCCTTTTCAATTTCAGGACTATATTCCATTATTAAACAATTAAAGAAAGTACTTGCAAAGTTAAACTTAAGTATTTAATATCTCAAAATGTTAATTAGTTTATATAAAATGTCAAATCAATATTAAAAAGCCAAAATAAAAGATTTGTTGCATACAGCTGACAAAATAAGAGAAAGTTTTCAATATGATAGCAATATATCAAGCTTCCTGATCTAGTCTGCTTACTTTAACTGACAGCTCTAAGAAAAAAACTCTCATAAAGCATTTTTCAAACCTGAATACCTCAAATCTACCCTAAGTATTCTGAATAGATTGTTACAGTGTCCCTTCCACAGAATTGTTCAAAGACACCATGGATGGGGCTCTGAGCAACAACATCTGTTGAAACATGTCCATGGCAGGGGGTTTGGAACCAGATGATCTTTAAGATTCCTTACAACTGAGGCCATTTTATAATACAGAGGAAAAAAAAAGTAAACTAGCAAGTAGTATTTAATCCAGTTCAAAAAGACCTTGCAGATAAAATACAAGTTCCATTTCCATTTTAAACATCTTTGTGAATTAGCTATTGGCTAGACAACTATAAATATACGAATATAAAAGTAGAATATACTGAGACTAATATCAAAGCAATTACCTAAAGTCTTTGGCTCAAAGACCTCACTGAACTGTCATTCTAATTCTGTGTGCAGCTTAGACAAAAAGTGGTAAGCAGACTGCAACATACCCTAGTCTAACACTTACACTGAAGTAAATAGCTGAATCTCAATATTAAAATTCTTTACCACAGGAAAATAAATCTCAGTTATTTATTTTACTATGTTACACAATTGATTTAAAAACAGAATGTGTAGGACTCTTTTTCCAGGTTGACCAACTACCTATAGGAAATTATGTGTTGAATGGAAAAAATAATGTAAACAAAAATTATCTATGAAACAAACTAGATGCCTATGACCATAGGTGGAAATCAACAGTAATATGATATCTAATCAAGAATTGAGAAGAACTGCTCACAAAAGTTTTGTATGCTTCTGTTTTATATACTTGTTTCATGTACCTTTGGTCTAAAGGTCCATTTACTGTTGGGAAAAATACCTGGAACAAAGAGAAGAAACCAGAAGTTCATGAGTAAAATGACAAATTAATTGGCATAAAAAGGACTAAATTCAAGCCATTATTCAGGTGATTACGGTGCTGATAAAGAAGGGGATAATTTCTCATAAAAGTTTTAAAAAGTGAAAAAAAATCAAAGAAATATAAATCTGCTTCACTATTCAAAGTGCTGATGGTCTCTGAATATTGAAAAGAAGACAATAAAGAAGGCATTGTTATGGTAGGGATCTGTTGAAGAAACCCAGATTCAGAAAGACCAGTAGACTAAGGCTTTCTTTGTACAACAAACAGGGTTTCAAGGTCATCTAGAATTAGAGCTCACTAACTGCTTCATTAGGAAAAGAATATTGTAGAAGAACACAGGTTGTCCAGTGAAATCTTGGAGTGAGTATTCCACTCAAGGCAAAATGTTTTTAAAAAACTGTTAATACAAAGGAATGAAAAGCAGCAGCCTCTTTAGAACACAGGAGAATAAAATTCTTGGTTTCCCCTATCTTCTCATTTAAAGACAAATAAAGAAACAAAAAACATGGAAAAAAACCCCTTTGGATCATTTGAAGAATATACTGGAAAAGAAAATAAAGAAAGCAGAATTGCAGTTATAAACTTTTATTCTGCTTAACCACTCGATATAGATAATGTGTGTATTAAAATCTAATGCGAAAATGAATTCACTACAGGCACTGTTAATTGTAGAAGTATTATTTTCACACCTGACATACTTTGAAATGGAACACACTGTATTTTCTTTTTCTGATTGGGAACTGGCTGCATTGAATGCTGTACTTCTAAAAAAGTAAGACACAATGTGTTCAATGTGCTTAGAAAGAACTTGGAAAAGGCACACCATGCATGACGTACTCCAAGACATTCACTGAACAGACTAGTAATGCACCGAGCAAAAATGCTCTTAAAGAAGTTAGAGTTGCCACACTAATTATTTAGATAAATAACCCGAGTTTTATTTCTTTCATTATTTGTATTCTAAGATAAGAATTACTCATATTCTATCACTGTACTGGAAGTTGATGTGTTAGGTTCCTATGTGGGCATTGGCTAAACTTACAAGTGAAAACATGTGAGTGCTTTCTAATTTGCAAATACAGACACAAAGATATAACACTGATTTGTGATATTGACACATAATCTCTTCAGTGAAAAACTGAATGAAATTTTACTTTTCAGTAATTTAAACACAATTGCTGTGACCAATAGAATCACTTGAGACTTTTTTCCCTTATATACCACAGAAATACTGTGGTTGTCATCTTTCTCTTACTTTTGTATGCTATCTACAAACTCTTTTGGATCAGGATGTTTTTCTGCTCTTCACACCAAAGAGTCATTCATTACTGGAGCAAATCTTACACAAAATACACGTCAAGACATCTATTCCAGGCATTCACTGACCTAGTATTGTTGTTCTGCTTTTAGGAAACTTCTTGTTGCTGGCCATAGATGTAATTAAAGTATATAGCTGTGGTAAGCATCATTCTATCAGGTTAAGTAGGAAGAATATTCAAGTCCATCTTAGTTGATGAAAAGTGGAGGCTATTGCCATAGGGATGGAGTCCCTGGTACAGCTAATGAGTACCTAAGCCATACAAGAAAAAGCGTTTCCTTGGTAACAGACTCTTAACAATACAGGGTTGCTGAATGGATGTGTGTACACCTCTAAGAAAGAGTCACAGGAGAAAGTCAAACAAGCAGTAGTCCTGGAGGGAAGTTATGAAACAAAACAACCTTTGATCAGAGTTCTTACAGGAGAAAAAGATTCTGATTTCTAAATAGGACACTCTCCTTTATGTATAGTTTTCCCAGAATGTAGCAAAACAGAACTTTGTTGAGAGTCTCAGTAATGAAGAAGATATCATCAAACCAGTATATTCACTGTTAGTTCTTCTGCCTAAGAGAAACATATCAGCAAAAGGAAAAAAAAAACAACATTATTTATTTAGCTAACTAAAAGCACTTAATATGCAGGAGATGTTACCAAAGACAATACCAAGGGTGTTTTGCTTGAAGGCAATATGGATTTTGCAAATGGCAGTTGTTACATAAATTAGTCAAATGAGAACTAGATGGTTATTCTAATTCTTTCCAGCATGTATGCCTTATTATTAATAAATCATAGAGAATTCATGAAGACACTGTTACAGATGTTAACAGAACCTACTAGAAGAGTGGAACTACGAATATAGTTAATAAATTTGGTTTATCCAGATAGTTTACTGTGGTAAAGCATGGACTGACTAAAGGGTTAACAGAACTAATAATTTATTTTTACAATTTTAGTGTGGTAGTTCAGTGAGACTAGCAATAACAAAAATCATCCTTAGAAAAAGCACTTTGGGGTTCTTCATAATACAGAAACTTGCAAAATGAGTAAGTTCAAATACTCTGAAACTTGTAAAATGGGTAAGTTCAAATACTCAGCTTCTCAGATTTTACTGAAGGTTTTCTGTAATATGCTCAAAATAAAGGAAAAGAATAAAGATTATGCTCAAGGAGCCCTAACTCCGGGAAAGAGGTGACACTTCAGAGACACAGTTTAAGAATGCCTAATAACAGGCTACCTAAAGTACTTCTTCAGCAACCCTAAGGCATTTTGTCATCTGAGCAAAATTCATCACTAACACAGTTGCAGCAGGAGCAGTTGGATAGAAGATTTAGATAAAAGAGTATGGAATAAGGAACCTTAGTACTCCTGGGCTTTTGACCTATGGAATGTATGAAGTCAATAGAATCTTCAAGCAGTCCAGGAGGGCTACAAGCCTCTGGACATGAGAACTAAAGAGGCCAAAGACATATGAGGGGATTTAATCTGTTTTTCTTGTCCATCTTCTAAGAAAGTACATTGTATTTTCCAGCCTATACAGGTTTAAAATGGTAGAATACAGGGTTCTTTGTATGTCAGGGTGAAGGAAGATATGTGGTAAACTTAATGACAGCATATTTTGAATTCTGTTTTCTCTATTTTTCCTATCAAGTACTTGGATGTGTAGCTTAAGCATCCCTAGAGCTAGTATTTTCAGCATTTTTATTTGCACTTTATTATGAGATCCCTGAATGCATGTTAAAAACAGGACTGCTTGCTGGAAAGCAACCAGAAACCTATATAAAAGTATAAATGTAAACATAAATATCATTGAATTATAATTGAAGATACCTCTTTCTCTTTTATAACTCTAAACTTTTCAATTCACAGGGTAGGTCTCTGCCTGTCACTTAAAACTAGTTAGCATGAGGTCAGAGGGCTGTATTCAGGATTAGGTCTTGCCAATTATAAATGAGACAAGTGAAAAATCCCATTAAACTTGAACAATTTTCAGTGGCTTTCATTTGCCTAGCACCTTACCACCTGTCAGACTACATGCTTTTTCTTATTTATTTCTATCTCATTATTTGTTGTACTAATTTCTAATATCTGCCACAATGACTGCTGCATTTTGATAGCCCATAAATTTGTCTTTTAAGTCCCACATTTATTGTCTTAATATTATCTGCAATGTTATTTAATGTTGTCTTTCTATAGATTTATTGGTTTTTTCCTCTTTCTCTTAAGGCAGTTATCTGTCTGACTCTATAACCTCCCCTTTTTTGCCTTTCCACTTATCTCTCATCTTTTTTTCTCCTTCATCTTCAAATTCTTCAAGCTTTCTTTAGTTTGTGACATTGGATACTGAGCTATTGATTTTTCAAGCTTATAACAGAGTCATAGAATGATATTTTTTCCACTGTCCAGCTAAGTGTCTGTATATTTTCTCATTTGACTTGTACAATCTACCCTTCACTTTACCCCCTCACTTTACCCCCTTTCTTCCAGGGAGGGAATGACTTCTTCCTCATCTTAAACAGCAGTGTGGGGAGAAGAAAAAAAAAAAGAAAAAGCTTTTCAGTATATGTTGTAGTCTTGCTTGAAGCATTTTATCTATCTCATTGAGGACAGGACAGGAAAAAAATGTTGTGACTCAGGTGGCCATTTATTTATCTATGAATAGCAAAAATCACTAATAGGAAAGACTTCATACTCCACCCCTTCTCTAAAACATATTTGAACAAGCTGCTCAAAGAAGTACAAATTAAAAACACATTATTTCAAAACAACACCCAGGACAAAATTACAAAACTGAAAAGGCATAGGCTACATTCATCAGATAAAAAACTGTCATATAAAAGCTCTTCTAATTACTGTCATTGTCTGTGCCTCTCATGCTTCACAGCTAACTTCTTGATAGTGGAGTATATAAGACCACAGCATCTGATGGACACTTGTTGTATTGTGTTTTATATGCTTTTGCTGTAATAGTTCTGTGCTTTGCTTTATCCCAGTTCTCCCGTTACAGTCATTCTGCCCATGTTGCCTCCTCCCTCCTCCTTCATGTCAATCCCCTGCCTCCACCCCCTGACTCAGTAATAATTGCTGAGTCATTCCCTTAACTCCTCCTCAGTGTCCTGTCCGTCACTCAGCAGCCCACCCTTTCCCCTAAAACTTCTATCAAGGGCGTCGAGTGATTGGTTCAGGAACCGGGGGTCCCTCCCTCAGAATGTCCTTATTGGTCTCCCCAAAAGTCTATCTTCCCTGTTTCCACACCCCCATGTTTCTCCATTGGTTCACTGTTAAAACCCCTCCCCTGTTCCCTCCTCCCTTTATAAGCTGTTGTATTGCTAAGCTCAGGGTCTTCGGTTTGAGGTTCCCCTGGGTTCTGGATCTATGCCTCAATAAACCCGGATTAACACCTCTATCTGAAGTCCACTCCTTCTTCTACCATTGTCGTTCCTCTGCCTCACCCGCAAAGGCGAGAGCCTTAGCCGCCCTCCTGACTCTCCTGTAGATCAGGAGAGTGTCCCCCACCATCGGCTGTGCCGCAGCCAGCCGGGACGCTCCGAAGGGAGACTCGGAGAGGCACGACAGACACTGATATATCTTGTGTTTTGTTGGTATTTTTTTGGTTTTGTAATATTTTTCTTTCAGCTCTTGGAAAGCACATTTTGGAACTAAGCTGTTTGCTGTCTTTTGAAAACTGATGTGTTCTTTGGACTTAAATGCTCAGTCTCGCTGCCATGATAAATATTCATAAATTATACAAATTACCCAGTGTACTTTCACAGCTTGCTTTAGAAGCTTCTTATGTTTGTGAGATCAGTTAATTTTTTTTTCTCTTCTAAATTTTCAATTCCTTTCTATTATTAAATATATCTTTCAACAGTTGGCCTGGAAGTAATTATTTTGATTTCAGCTGAGAAGTTTGAAACTGTCACAGAAGCCTGAACATTTTGGGGTCACCTCATGCACAACTTAGAAGGGAGTAGGAATATCTCTAGCTTGATGCACATGGCTTTCAGCCATTGTTTTTCATCTTTTTGGATGCTGTCTCACAAGTTCGACAAGTAGGCGGTTGTATAGTGAGGCTTTAGTGCTGCACTTTTATACACTAATAACACTTCTGGAAACCCTGGCAGTATCTACATCATATGTTCTGATTCAGAACAGAAAGAGAGCAAGTGGATATTAAACTGAATATTTAATTTTAAATCTATTTGAATTTGTCTTTCTTCTTCTTTCATACCTTATGTCCTCAAACTAGAGAAAATTTTATTTCAAGGTAGTTTCTTCTCTTAGGGTCTCTGAGAATTTTTGCTGTGTCTCTGAATGCCCCCATTCATTTTTTTTCTCAAATTCAAAGATCTATTCTTACTATTGAAAGTACCACTCACTTCCTTTTCTTCTTGAAATAGTTTCTGGCTTTTATTCTTCCAAGTTATCTTTAACTACTATTGCTGCATTTTCCCATTCTAATAATTTTCATAGTGTGGGGTTTTTTTGTGTGTGCACCAAATGTTCTTTATCTGGGTTCAACTTTTTATCAACAGTAATCAGATGTACTAGTTCTCTTTTCAATACATCTAATATATTGGTTTTGATGCCATAAAGAAGATGCACAGTAAAATACACAAACACTAAATGGAAATTGTAATATTGGAAACTGAGTTAATAATTATATATCTATATCTTCTTTGTATGGGACTCAATGTCCCCTTTCTGTTGGAAAATAATTTTTGAGTAATTTTATGGAGGACCAACTCTGTTTGATGCTTCATAACTTTCTGCCATGTGTGCAGACTGTTAAAATTTATTCTAAAAAATAGTGTCTGTCATTTCCAAGGTAATGAAAAATATAGGATGCATGTGAGCAAAATTACTCCATTCACATATGAAAATACCTTGAACATCTCTGTTTTTTTATATCTTCTATAATAAATGTGGTTTCCTCTCTATGTTAATCTGGGCCCTAAACTCACACACTGGAATATTTTATTTTGGTCAGTCACAAACATATATATCAAATATCAAGTGATATTGAACGATGCTGTTTGCACAATTTTAAACAACTTTATGTCTTCCAAGCAATTTTTAGTGAAGATTTTAACAAGTTTTAATCTAAACAGTTTGATTGCACACATTTTTTAAAAGGACTATTACACAGTGTCACACCTATAGTGTACTTTAATCCTTTAATTTGTTGCAATTTTAGAATTTCAGGCATTTTTATCTGATAGAAACCAATACAACCTACACAATTTATATCATGGCTCACTAGGCTGGTTGATGAAATTTAAGTTAAAGATGCCCCCAAGAGCCCTGGTTCAGAGAAAGTTTGCAGTTCTTTTACTGACTTATTACACAAGACATCAGACCCCTGGTTCACCACTAAAAATATAAAATTCTTTACACTCACCTTTCATGACTAGTTGAAATACCTCATCCCAAAACATGAATGTTGCAAAGGTTAATTTCTGTAAATGGTCCTGAACATGAAGACTCTTTACTATGATAATGTAGCTCTTAAAATGCAGTGGGCATAAGAAATGCACATCCCATTTTAACATATTTTTTACTTTGACAGCCTTTTTGTGTATAAGTCTCCACTGCCTTATACTATGATAACTTTATTCTTTCTGCCTTATTATTTTATTTTTCAACTAAAGTAAGTCTCACAGAAAAGGATTATCAGTTTGTGTTGCAGTTTGGTCATTACATTCAATTAGTCACTTGTATCATCTCAGTCAGGGTAAAACATGTTTAGTAGCAAACAGAAGCCAGAAAACTGACTGCTCTTTTGCCTTTAAGGAGTTATATAGTGAAGCCACAGTAGAGAAAGCTCATACAATAAAACAAATCATCTTCATGATAGGGTACCAAAGGTTTTTTTCCAGTTTCACCTCAGGTAAAGACAAACAAACCATAAGAGGATAATTGGCATTGTGAGCTGACAAAGATCAATAATTCTCTTTTATTATGACAGGTAAACAGCCAGACACTTGCCTTCAGAGATTCTACCACAGAAAAATTCTATTGGTCAAATAATTTTCACAAAAAATATCACTGAAGACTTGTAGTCATCAAAATAATTTTGCTTTGGGAAAAAATAACATATAAATTTACACAAAGAAAGTACATTTCCTTAGTTTATTCTCAGGTTGTCAGTCAGAGGCTTAACTTGAGCCTTAATCCCTTTTAGCTGAAAGCTCCTTTAGCTGGAAGTTCATCTGCCAGCAGTCTGTCAGTCCAGCTATTTCTCATGTCAGCTGCTGATGAACAATTACTGACACATTAATCCTGTATCACTTCCTCACAGACTGGGCTTTGTCTGAGTTTGAACAGAATGAGATGAGATATAGCAACTATTTTGGACTGCCTAGGGGTAGTGGGGAGGAAAGGAAAAATAAAGTTTAAGGAACATAAATCATTAAAAAGAACTCTGGCCTATTTGAGCCATTATGAATTATTAAGATCATAAGAAAAAATCATCAAAATATTTTCAAGTTTATAGTGAAAGTATGGGAATGAGTTCTGAAAATTAAAAAGCTCTCATTTTTAAAGAGGCTACTGCAACCAAGTAGGAAGAATCATTCACAGAGGCAGTAATTACAGAATTTCTTTCTCTAGTGTTACTGTAATTCAGTTCCTACCTTGCTATAGGGTTTTTTCTCTTAACTATATGCTTATATTTCAAATTAAGAAGTATTTGTAAACCTCAGATAAAAAACACAGCTCTACATGTGGCAAACTGGACCTTCCACTGAATTTTCCCTCATTCCAAATCTATTTTTCAGAAGGGATTAATTTAAGGTGTAGATAATAAAGCTATCATTTAAAACTGTTATGAGTGTATCAATTTTATTTTTATTTTGATTTAAGGGATTAGCTAATGAGATTAATGTTTTGCTGGTTATTAAAATAAAATTTCAAAAATCATAGTGCACATATGTTTTATTAAGTAAAAGTGCAGTATACTGCTCTGATCTTTCCAATATTCGGAATTTTGTTATTCTATTTCTCTTCTTCTATTGATGAGCTCTAAACATACAAAACTGACTATAAGAGCAGTCAACATAATTAATAGCTCTAGCAAAATAATGCCAAGCTTCTAGTATGAGCCAAAGATAAACATGAAGGTGAGAGGGGAAAAAATGCAAACCCATCTTTTCCAGCGGAAAATGCTTAAAGCCATGTGTTTCAGAGTATTTTGACATATGTGTAAAATTGAGGTATTTAGCAATATAGCCATGTGTTTCAGAGTATTTTGACATATGTGTAAAATTGAGGTATTTGGCAATCTTTCTCTCACACTCTGTTGTTATCACTCTATTCCAGCCACAACTGATTTGTAGCAGTCTTAAATTTTAGCTTTGCATGATCTTCAGAACTGATTGCTCATTCCGAAGAGCCAAGTTATAAACTTAAAATTTTAAGATCTGCCTTTTGGTAGCTGTAGAGCCAAAGGTATCAAAACAGCCACTTATACTGTCACATCTGACCCAGTCAATGTTTCAACTACAAATGCCCATGGAGAGGTCTGTAATTTTATAGATTTTGATGCCCTATCACTGTTTTACTTCTTTACAGATACTTGCTTTTATGTTAAGTATCTTATTGTACCCTTTGATACCTGAAGAAGCTACCACACAAAAATTATTTAGTTAACTATTACATACACATAATTAGTAAATGCCACTCTCATAGGATCTTTTTTCACAAGACAGGAAAAAAATCATGTCTTTGGCTTTTAAAAAAACCCATATTTCTGTTTTTCTTTGAAAAACATGGCTGCATCTAGTCTATAATACAGAAAAAGTTATAATATTTTAAGAATCTTACCGAGTTATAATAATTTTATAGAGTGATAATAGTTCCGAAGAGATGATTTTAAATAATTGCCAACCAGCTGGAAGAGTTTTCAAGACTTTGGCTTTAACTGTTTTCAAACACAAACTGTTTTCCATTATTTTGTGATACTTTCCATCACACCTTGTGTAAATGAATAAGAGTGGGTGGCTGGTTTCTTGACCATTCCTCTTTCTCCCACTCTATTACAACCTGTAGATAACTCTTAGTCAAACAAGGAGAGAACTGAGTGGTAACTCTTTAAAAAGCTATAAAAGACTAAACTTAGAAATTAGAAAACTAAACAGTCAATGACACACATAAATATAAGAGTAAAATTTAACTTTTTATGGCATCATAAAAATCTTCATGATAGCTAAGAATGAGAACCTTAGGAATGTGTTTTGCATTAGTTCAGTATCAGGCACAAATAGGGATAGTGGGAGCAGAGAAAATAGTTTGTGATCTACATCTCAAAGAGGATTATTTATTCTTCTTGAAATACATTTTTCTTCATACAACCTCCACAAGGAGGATGCAACTATACATAGCCTGTAACTTTTTACTTTTCTGGGAATACAAGGCTTTTAATTTGACACTTGGCAGTTCTAGAATCAACAATGCAACTACTTTGTTAAAATATCCCCTGAATTTATTCCTTTCAGTTAATTGTTTTTAATTTAAATAA
>WBNO01030158.1:124-51141 GCA_013400575.1 Peucedramus taeniatus
GTGCTCACTCAGGGTCAGTGTGTGCTCACTCAGGGTCAGAGTGCTCACTCAGGGGTCACAGTGTGCTCTCTCAGGGGTCAGAGTGCTCACTCAGGGGTCAGTGTGTGCTCACTCAGGGCAGAGTGTGCTCACTCAGGGCAGAGTGAGGTCCCTCAGGGCTGTGGTCAGTGGGGAATCTCACTGAGTTCAGTGTCCCTGCACTCAGAGCACTCAGAGCCCATCTGATGCCCCTGTAGATGACCCTTTGTGCCCTGATCTGAGCTCCTGCTGAGCATCCCTGGGCACAGCCTGCTCCTGTTCCAGGCCCCCCTGGAAGTAGAGAATGTCTCTACTGCTCATGGAAGTGAATAGGAACATTGGACTGCAAGAATTTAGAGGTCGGGAAAAATTCATTTCCTTTCTGTCCCTATCTGAGGTTAGTTACTGAGTTCACAAGTCTGTGTTGTAGTGTAATTCCTGTGTAGCACAGGCACAACCAATAAACAACATCTTTTGTGGGAATTTTTACTGCTCCTGGAAGATGTGTTAGAAATCATACAACTGATAGGTCTCTAAATTTTAAATGTGGGTGGTAGTTGGAAAATGCATCTCCAGGGAGGAAGGAGAGCTCTGGGGAGTAAGAAAGATCTCCTGATGTAAAATGAAAAGTTTATCTTCATGCTGCATCATTTAAGAAATTTAAATAGGTGAAACAACAGGAGTTTGGCAAGGTATATTTGTATCTGGCAGCATTTGCTTTCCTTCAGGACTGTTTAATATCAGAAACTGAGATGTAGCTCCCAGAACTGCTTCTGACTCTGGACCTTCCTAGGAGCTCACTGCTCTGTGGAGCATTCTAGAACTTACCACTGGGGCTCAGTGATTTGGGATTTCTCACCAAGTAGTTAACCCTTTATCTTTGACACTACTGAAATATGTTTGCACCTGTTAATGCATTAAGGAGAGCTTTTGTCTGTGACTTACCAAGAAACATTGCACACTAATCAGGGCAAATTGGGGCAGATGGGTCAAAGAGCAGAGCTCTTGTCTGTGTGTGCAGAGGGAGGGCTCTGCCCCCTCCTAAATTCTTGTGCAGCCCCTGCTCACTGGTTGAGGAGGGAGAATGGGGAAAAAGAAGAAGAGAAAAAAAATAATAAAGAAAACCCTGATGCTGTGCAAACACTGCTCAGCCACAGCCTGACAATAGGAATAATCCAAAATACAGCCCCATGTGGGCTTCTGTGATGGAAATCAACCCCACCCTGCCACACCCTGTAATACTCCTGGTTTTCTTCACTGTGAAGTTTCTGCTTTCCTCATCTGCACCCCAGAGGAACTGTTTTATGAACACACCTAGAAAAAAAGAAGAGAACCACTGGCAGGGTGGTTTTGTTTGTTTGAGAGTTTGTTTTGTGAGAGTTTTGTTTTGGGTGGTATTTTCCCTTGTCTTGAAGGATAGTTTGCACAGCTAAATGAAACAGTTATAAAATATATATCTATATATTGGGCCTACACTGAGAAAAAAATTGATCTGAAATCCTTCAGAAATTATGTTTTTATCAAGACCAAGATGTTGTAGGCTATTGATTTTTAGATCCTCACAGCCTACAAGTAATAGAAATTGCAGAGACAAAATAATTTAAGATGGTTTTCTGTCTTTTGTGTAAGCCAGGTTAGGATATTGAAGAACAAATCAATTTCTTTGCCACTCAGATTCCTTGAAACCCAAAAGAAAATTTCAACATGAGTTATGGTTTCCAAATATTTGTATTTTCTGGTTCCAAGCCTTTTCCTGCAGGCAATAGGCCTTGTTTTGTCTGAGAAGCTTTTTTGCACCTTGGTCACTAGTAGTACAACAGGGAGCTGTAAAAAAAAAGTATACAGGAGGCAGGAGCACCATGGATAAAACCTAGCAGCAAAAAAGTGAAGTAGAATTATGCAAAAATCTCATGTAATTAGCAAGATCTGCAGAGGATTCAATCCCAAGGTAGAGGGGAAATGATGAAGTGGCAGAAACCCCATCCCTGGGACTGGGCTCTGCTCCCCTGTGTGCTCTGATCACACTCTGAGGGGATCAGCTCTGCTAAAACAGTTGGATAATCTGACAGTAGGAGCTGGATGGATCAGGGCAGAATCAGCTTCATGGAGGTGTCGTTGCCATTCAAGGCAGAAATTCTGAATAAGTGAATCATTGGGCTTCAAATAACACTCACCTGAAGAAATAAAACAATGATGAGAGCTAATAAGACAATAAAACCACTACAACTAATGAAAGCAGATAGTACACAAGTGATTTTATGGCAGCTTAATACAAGTTCCTCTGACTGACTCAGGAATGTTTATTTAAGGAATGTGTTCAGGAGGATTTAGATTTAAAAGCTACAGGTATGCTCAGAACAGCACACTCTGTGTTTGATAAGTTGTAGATAAAAAAATACTTATTTAGACTTGATGTTTAACTACCACAGGAAACCTGCATTTGCATAACTTGATGGATAACATGAGAGTTGGGTTTTTCTTCAGCTTTGTTGGGTACCAGAGGGAGAGAGCAGTAACATTCTGCAGAGAGTACTTTTAAAGCAGCTCTAAAGTTCACTTGTTGAAATGCTAAAAATATTTTGTACCCACTGATGTGCAGTTAAATGGAATAGACTGATCCTCTGTAGGTTTAGGGGTATTTGTATCATCATCTGGTTTTCCCTGAAAGACACTTGGATGTAATAGGAGACAAATTTTTCATTATTCATATTCTTAAAGAAAATGGCCCATATTTAAATTGACTGTGGCTCTGTCTCCAGATGTCAATAAATTATTTCTTTCAGAACACTGGTCCCAAATGCAGATCCTTGTCAACAGCCCCTCACTAATGCTCCTTCCTGGTATCCAAACTCTGCCTCTGTGGTGTCTTGGGAGACCTTTTTTAGTGTTCAAAGTGGGGAAATTATCCCAAGCACTGTTTTGCCTTTACCCTCTGGAGATTTCATCAGTCTGTCCCAGGCACACTCCTCTTCCTCTTCTTTCTGTTCCATCCCCCTTCTCCTCCTTGTGGGATGTTTCTCCTGCTTCCCTCAGATCTGGGAATGAAGTCCTGCCTGGATTTATGCTACATTCCAGGGGGAGATTTTGTCCCTTCCTTTATGGGCTCTCTGGGTTCAGTGTGGAAGGAACAGAGGGGAGAAAAACAGCATAACTCTTTCATTGCTAATAATGCAGGATGGAAAGAATGAAAGTCCTAAAATGTGTGGAAAGGCCACCTGAGAATATTCTAACCTGAAAATAAGCCCAATTCCAAAATTCCAAGGACTAATGTTCTCTGCAGCAAAGCTGGGAAGGTTCTCATACAAAGATCTGTTCTTTAGGGGGGTGGATTTGCTGCTTGAACTGCAACATCAGTGGAACAGTTACAGAAAGGTTGGAAGGCAAAACCCACTTGGTGATACAGTTATTCAAGAAATCACATGGAATGGAATCAAGATCTCCCAGCCCTGTGTGTGGCAGATCCAGGCATTGCTGATAAAAGGACACAATGCAGATAGCAGGTATAGGTTATGCTGGGGCAGGAGGAGTGGAATTCCCTGGAAATACAAGGGAGGGGGCAGCCAGACCCAGAGGAGAACAGCAGCCTCAGACACACTTTGGTAGTGGGGACTGGAAACTGGGATCTCAGCACAGAGAGGAAAAGTGATGGGGAAATTTCAGGGGCACATCCCTGAACCAGGAGGCTGAAGTAATGAATCCACTAGGTCTGCCAGAATTTTACTGGAATGAATAAATGGTGATTTTTTACAGTGAAGGGAGGGCAGTCCATGGGAATCTACAGGGTTCACTTTGTAAAATAATGTCTCATATTTCTGTTGAGACAGGATTGTTCCAAGCAGGCAGAACTAAAACTGACTGGGAAAGTGCAGAAAGCTGAAGGATTAAGTGCCAGAATAAAATTCACTTTGAGAATTTCATAATAGATGGAAATCTTTCCTTGATGAGTGCGTGCGTGACTATTATTGCTCAGAAGTGGTTTTTTTGGAAACATCAGATGGAGTTCTCAGCAGCATTAGTTCCATGCTTGACAGCTGTCAGAAAAAGCAAATTGAATATTTAGCAACTTTGAGAGAAGGCATTCAACACAGAAAATACAGCCCTGTTTCTGCTGGAATTGGTTTCACATGTGCTGCTGTGCACAAATTTTGGTTCTGCTGTGTTTCCCAGAGGTGTGGTCCAGGGGAAGGTGGAAGGAATGATCAGAGGGGAGGAGGAGCTGCTGTGCAGGGAAGGCAGGGAATACATGGTACAGCCTTTCCCTTGGGAAAGCAGTGACAGATGAGTGAAATGGAGAAAAGGATAGATTGCAATTATTATTGATATTGATTTGAATATTGATGTTCTAGTGATATGACTCATAAGGCAGGGATTATTGACTCAATGACTCATGAAAAGCATGGCTCTTTCTGTGCTATTCAACAGCTTTTCCACTGGATAGTTCAGATGCAAAAAATAAATTCAAGTTAAAAATTATTGTCAGAATTAATGTATGGTATTTCTTACACAACAAAATTCAGGATGTCCCTCTTTGCAGATTACTGTGAGCAACACTGGTGCTTGTATTCTTTCAAAAAATCTGAAGGTGATTGTTGTTGGACAGGGGATTTTAATTGACACAATCCAGTTAAACCAGCTCCTCTGATGTATGGCATTAGAAATGTATTTATGGATCTGGTGTGTGGCTCTTGGTTATGTTTTTTTTGTGTACAGAAATTGTGTATCTATAAATACATAATGGGAAATTTAAAGACAGGAATCAGCATTTATGTTATTTAGTTGCTTTTAAAGTGTGTTTGTTGAATTATGATGAAAGAATACTATTTAAATCTTTTAAAGTAGCAGTAGTTTTCTTGAAAGCCATTTTCTATTGAATTGAATCCGATCACATAATTTTAGATTCCAAAATGTTTTATTGATCTGTTTAGGGAGAAAATCAGTGCCTTGGCTTTCAGGTAAATCTCATCTCAGGGTCCTGTAATGTGGGATGCAGTTTCACTCAGCTTTGATACTTAGCTACTCAATCCTTTTTTTTTTTTTTTTTTTTTTTTTTGCTTTTTTTGCCTTTTTTTTTTTTTTTTCTTTTTTTCTTTTTTTCTTTTTGATTAATGGTAGAAGAAAATCCATATTTTATAGTAAGCAACACCAATGATGGGGATGTTCACGTGGAGGGAGCCTGCAACAAGTTCAGCCCTTTCCTAGGCAGTGCTGGTGGGAAGGGAAATGCTTTCAAATCGAGTGTGTTTCTTGTTGCTGGCAGTGCCCCCAGGAGCAAACCTGGTACATTTTGTAGTTCCCCTTCTGTGCTCCTGCAGCCTCTCCTCTGCAGAGGAGAGTTTTGTGACTTCAGTTATAAATTCAAGACTGGAAAAACCATTAAAATACATTTTAGTCAGACAGCCCTCCCAGTTATTTGGATGTGTGTTTTTAATGATCTTATAATTTAAGTGTTTTCTCAGCCAAAGATCAAGGAGTGGTCAGTTTGGTGTCTGTGTGGGGATGGGCTTTTCTTTTTGATCTCCAGCCTTAATCAACCCTTTATGCCTTCTGCTGCCCTGAGTAGTTGTGACCTGGAGTGGGCTTACACTGTTCTGTGGATATAATTAATATAATAATGTGATCAATAATAAATATCATTAATATAAGAGTATGGTACAGGCCACAGTGTTTATTTCCTGTTTTTTTTCCAGCATTCCTAAGTTCAGCTGAACACAGAGAAGGCAGTTTGTCATTCATTTTTGAGTAAATTTGGGTGTTTATATAATGGAGAAACACTGGAGAAAAAACCCATTTACATAAGAATTCAGGAGCAAATTAAACAAAGCTAACTGCATCCTCATTATTCTGTTTGAATGCAGCGTGCCAGCCAACTCTGCCATTTGGTGGAAGGCCTTATTAATGACTCCTAAATGAGCAGACTTGGGATGGTGATATTATCTGTGATGCATTATTGAATCAACAGAAATAAACCTGCTGTCATTAGCCTAATTATTTAGATATGCTGGAAGATAATGACTATTTTAAGTGCAAATAAGCTGCAGTTAGCAAGCAACTAACCAAATAAATAAGTGAGGTGGGATAGCAAGGGAGTGACTCACAGGAGCAGGGAGAGAAAGGGGAGAAATGCAAGGAATTATTGAAAAAAAAACACTCAAGATGCCATTTCTCACTGTTCCAAGGAGGGCAAAGTGCTGCTCCCTGAGATGGAGGGAGGGAGGGATGGATGGATGGAGAGAGGGATGGATGGATAGATAAATAGATGGATAGATAGATAGATAATGGTGATATTTTTATTGGATTTTAGGTTTTTTTTAAATTTTAACTCTTCTGCTTTGCCAGAACATCTGTCTGAAGTGAACTCTGGGCCTGTGCTGGATCAGCTCTGCCAGTGGTTATTGGTGCATCTGTGAGTGCTGAAATTACCCACAGATGGGCTGGCAAACCAGCTCACTGGGTTTGGCTGTTCTGCTGCCCTTCAGTGGAAAATCAGTGCCCACAAGGTAAAATAACTCTCCCTGTTATGAGTTAGCGGGGAAAGAAAAAAAAAAAAAGAGAGAAGGAAACTAAATTAACTTCCTGAAAAATATTTGTCAAATGTAGTCGAATAACAGCTAATTTGAATGTCAAGTTTTCTCATTAATCCCTTGATTAAATAATTTCCTTTTTATAGCTAAAATACTTGCATAAATATAGAAAATATAATAATGGAGTTTTATATTTAAAATCTTTATTCTGAGGTTAGATGTTTTTGTAATTAAGTCTGGCTGTTAGAAGAAAATAAGAGTTACAGGCATCTCCTCATAGTTGTGTGCAGGAATCTGTCTTCATGCATCATTTTTCCCTAATTAGCTCTTAAAATAAGGAAAAAACTGTTGTTTTGTGTGTTGCTTTGGGTTGTTATTGAGGTTTTCCCTCAATATCAATGTAAAACTAGTGAAAAGAGTTCTTTCTGATACAGGAAGCCTGTACTGTATAACAGAAGAGGAAGTTGTAGAATTAAATTTTCTTTAAATTTAGTGTTTGTGACTTCACAGTTTGCTAATAAATTCCCTTTTCTATTTTGTTACGGATTGTGTGAGTTGATATTGACAAGATTTTATGCAATTTCATCCTGGTTCTATTTTAAGTGATTGCAGACTGGAAGATCCTCAGAGCGAGGGGTAAAGGGGAGTCCTTTGCTCTGAGTGTTCAAAAAGAGACAAAAAAAGCCCCAGAAGCCAAACAGAAACAAAGCTCCCTGCAGTTGGACTGAAGGTTTCTCCTCAGTGGCATAACTCTCACGTTCATTCTCACTACAAAATCATCTCCTGGGAGTGTTTACCACCCATTAGAATTCACCCTCTATTATATTTAGAGCACAAGGCTTACGTGGTGTGAGTACATTTACTTTGCCATGCTTCTTGCTGAGTTATTATCTAAGGATTTTTTAAACTGAATTTTCTGCTCTTTCTGAAATCCACTTGGAAAGTCCTATCAGACATTTTCACATGCAAAGTGCTAAATGTGTTTTGAGCAGAAAAGCACCGCTAACAGGTGCTCACTGATACAATTTTTGTTTGTTTTTAATAAGGGCAAAGGGTCAGTTGTTGAGCCTGGAGAGAGTTTCTGTTGTAGTGGCATCAGAGAAGAATTAAAATGCCAATAATATAATGACTTTCTCAGGTCTAGTGTTAACAATTCAGGGTGTTAAACACACTGAGATAGATGTGGTGATTTGTACTTCCTTTCTCATTTCAGTGGCTTTATGTTGCTCATGCTTTGGCATAAAAGGTAAATTAAATGGCATTTCAGTTGAGAGAGTTGCATGTGTCTTGATACCAAAGTAGTTTTCTTTCTGGAAAAGTTGAACCTACAACAAAATCATAATGTTCAAAATATACAAAAGAGAAAGCACTGCACAGAGTCCTTATGAAACCATTCTGAAGTTGATTAATGTTTCATGGAGTTTATTTACAATATGTATAATAGAATTTTGCATAATTCAAAAGCATGCTATTTGATCTTGCAGCATTTATTGAAGTAAGAGTTTTTATAAAATGCATAAACAAATATATCAAACCAATGGTAGAAGTACTCCAGGGAAAAGTACATCAGCTGTCTGAGAACTCTCTCTAAAGTGCTACTCAAGATTCTCAGTGTGCAAATGCCCTGTACACAATGAGCCTTTAAAACACATTTTCATATTTAAAGTGATTCCTCTATCCTTTAGTACAAAAAATATTTTTTTTGAGCCATAATGGTTGGAGCCAGTAGGGCATAAATGAAGATTTATGCAAGTCCTCAGTAAATCCTGGTTCTTTGTGGGAGGTTATTCTTGCAGATCTATAGTTTGAAGATTCAGTTTTGTGGGAGTCACTCACACTTCCCCTGCATGGGGGGTGTGGGATGTCGTTCCACAAAGAGCCTTCACCCAGACAGGAGACACTGATTTGCCCTGGCATTTTCAGTACTTTCTGTGATATCATTATCTTGATTATCCTTGGTCCTGGTGTGCCTGGTTCTGTTGGGGATGTTAATGTGGAGGGAGCCTGCAACAAACCCATTTGCAAAGGCAGTGGGCTAAGCTTGTGATAACTGAAATGTGTCTTGAGACAGATTTTTCCTTTCCAGGTTTTTCTTTTTTTTTTTCTTTAATTTCAGATTTTTATTTGTTTAGTTAATGACATGTAATCATTGCAGCAGGCTGTGAAACAAGCATTGTAGCATCTGCATGTTATTCACAAGCCATTGCTGCTGTGTGTAGAAGAGAAAAATATCTCCCACTGCCTTCTCCCACCTCCCAGTCTGGACTGGAGACTGACAGGACAGAAAGTAACCTTAGAAAAACTGATAATTGATAATGGGAAGTTTGAGTCAAACTTGGATTAATTTGCCAATCTCAGCTCTTTGGCTGCTGCTGCTTTTAAAAGTTTTGGAGGTCTGATTTCTGTGTGGGGTTTTGTGTAGGGTTTTCATTGCCTGCCAAGCTTTCCCAAATGTCATGGGTTTATTTCACATCCTGTCCAATCTCCTTGGATCGTCCAGTGCTTTTGTCAGGGAATATCTCTGTGGTGCTGTGGGCATGAAGCAAGCAAAACCAAAAAGAAAAATGTGTTATTTGTATTTGTCATTTGTAAGATATTTAAGAATTCCATGGCCTGGAAGAGGAACAGCAGAATTAGCAATTAGTGAATTTTCTTCTTGTTACGTAGAATTCTGTAATATGACGTCTCCAAGTATCATCATTCTGTGCTGATATGGGGACAGTGGCAAATTATTTTCATTCTGTAACTTCCAGACCTGTGTTTTGTTGTTTATGAGCCCTTGAAGGCCTCTGCCCCAGCAGCAGTATGGAGGCTGGCATGTAAAAACAGAAAGGGGCCCACCACAAATGGGCACGTGTGGGGCTCCCAGAAGAGGGGCCCCCAACTCTTCCAGTGGTGCAGTTACAGAGCTCCCTCTGTGCCTGCCCAGTGCTCCAGGGAGAGTGTTGAGAAAGCATTCACTTAGAGGGGTTTTTAAGGAAGAAGAGGCTTTAAATGTAAACTCTGGTTGTGTTACTAGAGTCATGGTTTATAGAAATTATAGAATCACAGAAGTGTTTGGCTTGGAAGAGACTAAGAGCTCGCACCCCTGCCATGGCAGGGACACCTTCCACTGTTCCAGGCTGCTCCAAGCCCTGTCCAGCCTGGCCTTGGGCACTGCCAGGGATCCAGGGGCAGCCACAGCTGCTCTGGGCACCCTGTGCCAGGGCCTGCCACCCTCACAGTGTGGCATGGTGTCTTCTGTAAAACTAATAAGAAAATGCAGCTGAGAATGGTGGACTTAAGTAGGGACCACAAATGTAGTGAAAAAACCCAGAGATATTACTGAAAAAGTAAAAGAAAAATTGTCTATTAGCATGTCAAAGGAGCCAGCAGTGTGCCTTCCTGGCAGAGAAGCTGAGTGGTGTGCTGGGCTGCTGGGGGAGGGGTGCTGGCACATTCAGTGGGTCCTGTCTGCTCAGCACTGGGGCCACTCTGGCCTCCCCAGGACAGTGATGTGGCCCTGCTTAGCCTGAGAGGAGGAGGAGGCTCAGGGGGATCCTGCTCAGTGTGCCTGAGTAGCTGGGGACAGGGAGCAGTGCCTGGTGACAGAGCAGGAGGCACCGGGCACACGGGGCACAGACTGGCACTGGGGGCTCCTCCTGCTCAGGAGACATTCCCCACTGTGAGGCTGGCTCAGCACTCAGGGCTGGCCACCTGGGCACGTTCTGGGCTCTCAGGGCTGTGCCAAAGCTGGCTGGACACTGTCCTGGGCATCTCTGGGTGTCCCTGCTTGGTGTCCAGAGCTCCTGTCCATCCTCAGCAGCCCGAGGGTTAATTATGAACAGTGCCAGTGTTAGAGGCTCATGTAACTTCTTCAGGCCTCAGCCTCTTCCTGCAGCATCATTAAACACTTCAGCAGAGATGCAAGAAGAGAAAAGGAGAGGAGAGAATATTACTTTACAGGGAGTAGTGATTGACATAATTAAATTAGCTAAGAGTCATGCCCTTTCACTTATATCAGCAACTGCCCAGTGTGATCCCCAAGCATTTCAGGCTCCTACATGTTGATACATGTAGATAACATCTGTGCCACAACAGTTAGGGAATTTTGTCTTCTCCTTGTGTGAAGGATGAACTTGGAATTTAAATGAACAGAAAATATCCTAAACCAGACAACAAATGCACAGCAAATCTCCTAATAGCAAACATCATTTAGTGCCAGGGAGAGGTTTTCTCTGTTGGAGATCTTAAAAAAAGTAAAAAAGTAAATTAGCCCTGTCAAGGACAGCAGAAATAAAATTTGAACCTATATTGGAGAGATGGAATGGAGCAGTGAAATCTCAAGGTGCCCTTATTTAAACACTTGTCTAAAGACAAGGTTTGGGATTCTCTTAGAAATTTGCATTGTCAGCTGAATGCATTGAAAAGATAACATTCCCATGCAGAACTGAGCAGTGTATGGAGTATTTTAAAACAGAATAACCTTATCTAAAACAACCCAACCAACCTCAAACAAAAATCCCCACAACCCAAAACAATGTGATCACTTTAGCCCAGTGTACAAAAACTGATTTGTTCTTTGCTTTTCCTTTTTTCCACCTACACTCCTTGGCAGTAACACTTCTCTGAAAAGGAATTTTCACTCTGCAGCTTTCCTTGCTGTGCTAATCACCTGTATCTGAAAATACATCTTCAAAATTGTTTTACTCTGACAGGTCAGCAGATAAAAGCTGGATACCAGGGGGTAAATGCACTCACTAATAGACTTTCTTTCTGTAACCTAAGCAATATTCCAGAAAAAAACTTGGGTCATCATTGGTGTTGGATTTGAAAATATTACTGGAAAATGAAGTCCTGTACTTTGTTGCTGGAGACGAGTTCTTTTTTTTTTTTTTGTTTCAGGTTCTGGTTTTCCTGTCTCTCAGTTAATTTATGTGATAATTACCACCACAGTTGACTGACCAAAATCTTTAATGATAAAACTATAGGAGTCCAGGCCCCATGGTGGGAGTGAGCTATTAGTGCCTGTACGTGTGAGACACACAGAGTGCTTTGCCTGCTCTGATTTTCCTTTAGCACAGAGTTACTCAGTGGAAATTCAAATGTCAGAAAAAACTGCCTGCTTCTCGATTCCAGGTGTGGCTGGGTTTTTGTGCCAGGGTGTAGCATTTCCATACTGCTGATCCCACCAGTTTCTGCAGTATCACACCCTGCAATTGGGAGGGCAGAGCTTTGCAAACAGAGGCTGCAGGATCCTCTCAGAACTGGCTGGGCAGTGCGAGCTGGAACCTGCTGAGTTATGCTGATGTGCACAAAAGGCAGAGCTGGCCATATTTCCATCTTTTTCACACTTGATGGCTTATGGTCTAACAGTGCTGTGCTATATATTATCTGTAAAAAGTGATTTCCCAGGTTGAACTTAAGAATTGCTGAATTATTGATGCATTTTAAGCATGCATTAATGGCTTGGATGTGAATTTCTATATTTAATATAACCACTAATAATCTGGGCCTACTTAGGAAAGAGTGTAGTCAATTATTTTTCCCATTATCTAATGTTTGTTTCAGTAAAAACATGATTTATAGTCATCTGATTTATTGAAATATGGTGATTTTTTGGCAATTTTAGTATTGTAGAACAGAATGTGTTTATTAATTGCCATGACCTAAGAATGACTTGAATCAAAATGTTGTCCTTGCTAATAGCTGAATGCTTGCACACCAAAAAAAAAAAAGAAAAATCCCTCAAACACATCTTTGAAATTATTGAGCCATTGGTTGTTTCAGAGCAGTAATATCACAGCTTCAACAAAAAAATCTTCACTGTGGCACCAGGATTTAAAGCATCCAGGATCTCCCAGTATGTTCTACTGGAGCTTAAATAATACTCTTGGTAATAAAATCCTGGAATAGGCATGAATATAAAAATAATACTGTTTTTAATGTTGGCTGGATCAGGCAGCTTCTCTGGCTGGAAATGAATTGGGTTTTGTAGGGTTAGTTTTGTTTGCATCAGCTGGCCCTAATATGATGAACTGGGTAACTGTGGGACCAGTGTGACCAACATTTAGGAGGAGGGGAGAGCACTGGAAAGGGCAGCCCTGATGCCTGGGTAATTCTCTCCATCCAAGACACTGCCTTGGGGTCTCACACAGCATTAGGGAAGTCAGGAAGGAGCTGCTGCATCCTCCTTCCCACTCCTAGGCCTTTTCTTCTTAAAAAGAAAAAAAAAAAGAAAAAACAAACCTTGAAATCTTGATTTTACAGCCAGTCAAGGACTGGAAAATTGATTGGCAATGCTGATATCAACTTAAGTTTGCTTTTAAAATCAACAATCTATTTCCAGCAGCCAGAGCACGATAGCCAAGGGTTCAAAAGCAGAGTGCCAGAAGGATTCTCATGCCCAGGCCAAAAACAGGGAAAGCTTTCTTTGAGACACTTCATGAGACAAGTGGTTTCCCTGGCATCAGTGTTTGTCCTGGTGCCAGAAGCCTTCCTGTGACAACAAGGCATGAAATTTCCCTCCAGCCTGGCATCTAGCTGGATTTTCTCAGTGTGGTTGGGACAGCCAGTTAAATAATACAAAGTGATTTTCAACAAGTTTAACTCACCTTATCTAGTTGATATCCTCTAGGACCACTCTGATACCCATTACTGCTTTTAGTGATTTTTTTTTTTCCACTGTGTAAAAAAATAGCACTTTACCCTTAATGAAAGACTGTTCTATCACTGAGGATGGGATGTTGATTTGTGGAACCAGACTCCAGTGTGTGAAGCTAAGGGACAGATGAGCTATTTTAACATTCCCTGGAGAACTACTGCTCTGAATGTAGGCTGCAGGTAATAAAAGTTGGTGTGTGTTTTTAAGAACAGAAGAAGAGGGAAAATCCCTTTGATTTCTTTTATTCTTGGAGCAGTGATTATAGGAGAGCTCAGTGTGTTCTTTAGGGATGCTTCATAAAGTGTTGGCACTTCCTAGCTGATTTCTGGTTTTAAAAAACTTAAAAACAAAATTAACAAAGCCAGCCCCACCACACCCTAACAAGACCATCCACTACAACCACCAATGTCACTGGAGTTGAGAATAAATCCCCTACTACATTTTTAAACCAGAAAATGAATTTTACAGTTGCAACACTTTTATTAAGCTTGAAAATGTGATCCCCACCTCCCATTGCCCACCTTCTATACAAATGTGTCATTTGAAGGAAGAAATGTAATTTGGTACCTTAGGAAAACATGATGGTGAGGAGTTGTTTCTGGTACATTCTTCATGTTCTCACTGGGTTGGCAACTTTTAATACTCCTTGTGAGAAAGGCATCAAAGCCTGAAGGATGAAACAATAAGAGAGGGAGAGAATAAGCTCGATATTGTTAGAGCTGACTTTTTCTTGAGGCTGTTTTCACACTTCCTCAGGCAATAAGATTTAAAAAAAATGTAGTCTCTAACATGAAGCCCACTTCTGGAGTCTGATAAGATAAAGCTAGGCAGGCCAAGAAATCTTTATTTCTCTGCAAAGTTATTGGTTCATGGCTTATGTCCACAGATTAAAGAAGAAATTGATCTTGCTTTCAGACAAAAAAAAATTCAAATTTCAAAAAAATTCACAGTGCTGGTTGTCAAGCACGGGTTAATTTGCTGAGTTCTTTTTCCTAATCAATGAGTGGAGTGTTTTTGTTATGGGGCTTTTTTTCAGGTTTATATGAAAATATGTCTTCATTGTGCTTTGAAGTTTTTTTACACATCAGTATGAAAACACATACTGCAAGTATTTCTTAGCTATGTAGGCACTAATCTAATCTTACCACTTCAGTTTGCAAGATAATGTATTTCCTCTTTCATCATTGGGTTTAGAGTTACTCTTTAAAAATAAAAAGGGAAAAGGGAGATAGGAGACAAGACTTTGCTAAGCTGAAAGAACATGAAATATTTTTTTTCCTCCTTGTCTTCCTAAACATACCCAAGTAATCCTCTGACAGGAGAGATGCCAGGAAAAAGTGCAGAACTACCTGTGTAATGACCTTTGCTATTAAAATTAACGTGTGCCTCCTGCACCTGTTCAGAAATGGTTTAACATTCTTCTGCCTGACTTCAGAAACACTGGGTAATTAAACAGTACTTTCAGTGAAGGTCAACTCTGAATTAGTAGTTCATTAAATTATTTGTCATGCTGAATGTTACTCCTGGTCACCAGCAGTAGTGAATTCAAACAAAGAGCAGAGGAATGTCGTTTCTGTGCTCTCTTTGCAGGGGAAATTGCTGTCTGAGCTGTTAGGTCACCCAGCAGGGAGGAGCCCTCGTGCCCAGCACAGAAAATCCTTGTTTGCACAGGGATTGCTAGGGGTGGCATGCTCAGAAACATCTCAGGAGTGTACTGCCTGCTCTTTTTTCAGAATATGCATGTAAGAGCTCAATTGTCCTCTTTGGACCCTGGAAAATTAGTTTGTGTTGGCAAGGATTTCTCTTGTAGTGTCACACCTTTTACACCAGCTACCAGGAGGACCCGTGCCTTTTTATTATAATTTTACATGGTGGTAAAAGTTTGAGATGGAACAAATTATGACTTAGACATGCCCAAATTTAAAGCACCTGCTGAAACAAACCCAATTATGAAATGGATAATTAAACCCACTGTAAATACTGCAGTGTGTCCTGGGACGTGAACCACTTGGCATCAGATTTTTCACAAGTGAGAGGCAGCAGTGTATTTCTGTGAAGTTCTGATCTGGCTGCTCAGTCTTGCATTTCCAGCACTGGTCTTCAGCAGTTTTTCCCCATAGGGATGGTGACTGGAGCCTAATGTTCATCCTTGAGCATTCACAGCTAGGTGCAGACACAATGCACAGTCTGTTTTCTATCCAGATTGAAACATGTTTTCAGTTCCATTAGTACTTGAGTCGGGCTTGATTTAAAATCACTGGGAATTTAGGATTATAACTAATTCACCCTCAGGTGGATCAGAAACTCTGGCAGGTGCCAGGATGTCCCCTGGTGGCTCTGTGTCCTTGGCAGCAGAGCCAGAGCATGTCCCAGCAGTCTGTCTGTCCCTGTGTCCCTCTGTCCGTGGTGCTGGCTCTGAGCTGCCCTTGCAGGGACACAGGCAGAGGGACCAGGGCGTCCCTGCTCCCATCAGGTGTGCCTGGATTAAAACTGAGCCACAAACAGCTGGGAGACCTCTGCAATATTTATCAGAGTGCACATATAATGAAACTCTGCTATTGGTAATTGCTAGGAGATTAAACCTTTCCAAAGACACAGTTGGTGAATACTAATGCCCTGCTCTCTAGAGAAGGGGACATCAGGAGAGCTGGGGAGGGAAGGAGGAGGAAAACCTTTCAGTGTTCAGGGGCTGATACCAGGGAAAACCCCATTATTTGTTCAAGGCACCAGCACAGGATTTTTGTCGGCCAGATCAATCTACAGATGCTCTATGAAAGAGAATTATTCCAGGACAGTGCATGAGAAATTCTTCAGGTCTGAACCTTGGTCTGCTCTTGAGGGATCTGGGTTGGCATTATTTGTTGAGCACTTTTTGCTGTGCTATTTACAGAGGGAAGGAAGAAGCCTCTGCACTAACGAGAGGCTGAGGTTGTTGCATTCTTGCCATCGTTCCTAAAGCTGATGATGACCACTTTGGTTCTCCAGGTATGTCAGTAGAGGTTCTCCCTGTGCCTTTTAGCAGGAAGGACAGGAATTTTGCATTTTTCTGGCTCTGCCCCTCTGGTTGGAGGGGTTTCTGCCAGCACTCCTTGTCCCCCTGTTGTTTCCTGTTGCTCGGTGTCTGTCACAGGCTCAGGAGGGGACTGGTGGGGTGTAGGAGCTTCAGCAGGTGTGACACCTTCCTGAGCTGCCTGTGGGGATGGGCTGCCTTCAAATGCCCTGCCCAGAAAATACATTAAACAGGGCAGAACAAGCAAAGTGGGTGTTTTATAGGAAATTCAATCTCTTTCCAAAAAGATAATTTGGGAGAGGAGTCTTTTGTTAACAACCGACGGCACAGTGAGGTCAGTGGGGACAGGAGGGAAAGGTTTATATAGGTTGGATATTAGGAAAAAGTTTTTCACAGGAAGGGTGCTAAAGTTCTGGGATGGCTGCCTGGGGAGGTGGTGGAGTCACCATCCCTGGATGTGTTTAACAGAGCCTGGATGTGGCACTGGGTGCCAGGGTTTAGTTGAGGGGTTGGGGCTGGGTTGGACTCAATGACCTTGAAGGTCTCTTCCAACCTGGGGATTCTGTGAATTTTGTTTTCCACCAGAGCCCAGGGATGGCTCTGAGGCTGTGGGAGATGCTTGGGTTGGGGAATTCTGCCACAGCCAACAGAATTTTTTGGGCAGATTGGTAATACCAGACTCCCAGGGCCAGATTAGGATTTTCCAGTCCAAACTGCAAGGGATGGAGGCTCTCAGTGCACTCAGACTCTCCTGGCTGTGCTGCCCATGCTGGGAGGGGAATGTCCAGTGGCACGAGGTGGCAGCTAAGGTGTTCTGAGAACATCACCCACAGGGAAGCTGCTGTGGGTGACAACCTAATAACTGCAATTTTTTCCTCTGTACACAAAGAATATAATGTAGAGATCAAGTGTTGACCCTTTCTCAATGTCTTATGGAAATGTGTAGATGGTAGCATAGTCCCATGTGTCCCTAAATATTTTTTATATTTATTATTTATATGTGTTGCAAAAAAGCCCATGCAGAATAGACAAGGGAATGAGTAAAGAATGACACATAGTTGAATGGGAAGGCCAATAGATGGATGATGCAAATTAGCAACTTCTTTCTGTCTGGTTTCTTGAATAAGAATAGTTACATTTTATTAATATATATTCAGGCAAAGCTATAGCCACACACTAAATCAATTGCTTTTGGAAATAGTATTAAAACAAAGTAGAAAAGGGTATTTTAGATGGTCAAGAAAATGGAAACTTCAAGAAATCTTTGCAAGGCTCATTGAAGAGATATTAAATTTTCTGTGGACTTTGTTAATTTATGTCCATTAGAAACTCCCAAACTCTAAATGACTTCTGAATTATATATCCTGTGAGGGTAAAAAAAAATAATCCAAGTTTTCATTTATATATATTAAAATTACAGCTGAGATCCCTGATTTTATTATAGTGCCTCAATCCCATTAACATTGAGAGAAGTTAGATATTTAGATACCTTTGTGGAGAAATCCTACAAAATGAGGTTTTTAATGGACAATTTAATGAAAGCAGTGCTGTGTGTGCAACAGCCGACAAAAAAGCAGGCAAACCCCTGGAAAAAATGGAGCAAAGAGGGGTAGGAAACAGTTCTGAAGATTTAATATGTTATGAAATCAATTTAAGAAGGGGAAATACAGAGTGAGGAGAAGGGTGTTTGTGCAGCCTCTGTCTCTGGGGTTAATTCCACCAGGCTGGGCTGTCCTGGCCATCAGCCCTGCCTGGACTGGCCTTGCCCTGAGCTGGGGTCTCACACCTGCCACTTGCATCCCACTGCTGCTGCTTGCTGGCTTCAAGGAAAAGGAGAGCAGGCAGCAATCTGTGGGTGTCAGGTAACATCTGTTACCTAAAAAGCACCCAGCCCAGGCCCTGAGTGCCATGTTGTAAAAGTGTAATTGATATACTTCACAATATTTTAAAAAATGGCCCTATTATATGTGTTATATAAAAATGCAGGTGAAGGTTTTCCTCAAATATGCTCAATGAAAATAAGGAATATATTGATTCTGACAGGAGTCAATATACTCCTGATATTAATATACTTAATATTAATATCAATATACTCCTGACATTTTGATATAGAAAAATGTTGCTATAGAGAATTTAATCCTCCATTTCTGGGTTTTCTGTTGGTTGTCTGGAAGCCACCACTGGCAGGGAAGCACTGCTATGATTTCCTGAGCAGCACTGATGTTCCCCATGTCTTGGACACAGTTTTTACTTAAGGTCCCTGGGAATGCTCTGGTAACAGCTCTGTGCTGTGGAGGGAGAATGGGAAAGCTTTGCTGCCAATAGCAGTTGCTGTCTGCAAGGCCAGAATGAGTCAACATAGAAAAGTACACTTGCTTGTGTGATGTTCTTTATGCTTCTGACTGTATTTCTAAAATCCCTGAAAATGGTTCCTTGAAGAAATTTAGGGATTGCCTGGGAAGAAGAAAAGTTCTGCTATGAATTTTTCAGGAAATCCTCTCATGATTAATCTCTATTTATACTTGAAATTTCTGTTCCCAGACAGATTTTCCCCGTGTTAAAGAAATGATTTTGTAGGAAAGAACAGAATGTCTGAAGAAGACAGCAAACACACACCTAAAGTGGTAATTTAGTTATGATGTTTTTGTGCTGTGCTTACATCCGTGTTTCCAAGGGCTGATTTGATTATGTAGCAGTTTCTTCTTAGAATAAACCAGCATGTTTAGGAAGGCATTGACTCATGGCAGAGCTAAAACTGACAACAGTTAAATGTAACTCCTTCCATTAACAATAATGGAATTCATGCTGTATCATTATCATGGTTGGAAAGCCTGTCAAGAAAGGAAAAAAAAGAAGCACTGCACAGCATTGATTTATATGGTTTTTATGTCGAGAGCATGTGTTGGTGATCCCAGCTGGACTATAAAGGGCACAGGCATTCCATTGCCAAGATTTAGGTGCCATTTGAAAGTACAAAATCAGGTTTTGAGGCAAGGGTTGAAGTTCAATCTTGACAACACACAGAAAATAAAAAGTGTGTTATAAGAAGAAAGAAAAGATTCTAGGGAGAGGTCAGAAAAAGAATTTCTTTAACATCAGAAATCCTTTATAGAATAAAAGGGGCACAATTAAAAATGTTTAAGTCCGAGGGGGTAGTTGATGTCAGGCAGTGGGAGAATTTCTGGTGAATTTTTGTGCTGCACACAGAAAATTCACCACCTGAGCTGGTGAGAGCACGGTGCTGATATCACCAAGGTCATGGATGTGAGCTGTGTATGGGTGATGCACTGAAGAGCTGGACTCAGAAATCCCTGTGGGTCCCTTCTAGCTTAGAATATCCTGTGAAATTCCTCTCAGAGCTGGCCCTGCTATCTGGGCAGAAATGCAGTGGCTGCAGCTGAGCCTGCAGTGGCTGATGCAAAGAGAACTGAGTGAAGAACTTGGGAGCAAAGGAGGATAATATGGCTTGGGCTGCGAGCTGGTGAAAAGTGTGGGCTTGGACTGAGAACAGAAAAATACTTTATTTACAACAAATGGGGTCATTCCCAATGGAAAGAGGAAAAGAGACTTATTTTATCAAGCTCAGCCTGAGATGAGTCCAGGGGTACAGGATACTATGGTTCCAGTCTTGACTTTGAATTGGACCCAAGAACAGTAATAAAACCAAAATTGTTCAAATCATTTAAGAAGAAAAATCCCTTCTGTGCTCATGCTCCCTATTTAAATTTCCTTAAAACAGCATTTCCCTCTTCTACCTGTGCTGCTGAGTTTTTAATACATCTATTTAAATGCAAATTTTGACTTTTGGTCTGTAATCACAAAAATGTTTGACACATAAATTTTTATCAGCAATGTAATTTTATAGAAGAGCAGCAATGGAGTGGTAGGGCACAAATACCAGGGTGATACATTGCTCACCCTGTTTCAGTGTGGGGAAGTGCCTGCTCCAGTGTCAGCTGATGGGAATGATTGTTTCCTCAATGCTCGACTTACTGAGATGCATGGGGTGCTCTAGAGATCTTTTTAACTGTATTTGGAGTGTTTGTGTACCAAAAGCTCCCTGAGGACCATCACCCCTTTGTGTACTCTGCATTGCTGGCATGGCAGGCCTGACAGCTGTATCTTCAAGAAGGGAAGGGTTTTTTTTCCCAGCCTAGCATTTTTCTCCCCTTCTCAGGAGGTTTGTTGCCATAGACTTGCCTGGGTGGGGGATGTTTTACCAGTGTGCTGCCAAATCCAGTGCAGGTTACTCTTTCCTGGCTGCTGAGTGTGTGGTTTGTAAATCATCTTTCCCCACTGCCATCAGACAGTCTGGCCCTCCCCAGTCCCTGCCCAGGGTTTTGGTGGCCACCTGTGGAAATTGGAAAAACAGAAACTTCCACAGACACTGAAGGGTTTGATCTGCAGCCCTGGGAGAAGCTTGGATTGACGTAAAAATACAATACACAGACATCAAGTGGAAAAATCATAAAATTATGTTTCTATAGTTGTAAGTAAGAATGTGCCTTAAGCAAGTGAGAAACTGCATTGATAAGATGGTGAAGGGTTTATAATGTAGGGGTGTGGTTGTATAGAGTAAGCTGAGAGTTTAGAAGTTAGAATAGAAGCATTTGTGTGTATGTGTGACAGAAGCCTATTGGACAAAAGTATGCACAGTGCAGCAGAATTAAGTAAAGGTGATAGGTTAGAAAAGCAAAATAAACCTTGTGGCATCTATTCATTGGGTTAGAAAGTTCAGTATTGCCTTGTAACCAAGAACTTGTGACCACTTTGAGCTGTGGGTGAAGGCTTGCTCCTTTAAAATCTCGCACCCACTGAGACTGATGTTTATCTGAGCAATAAATCCTTCTTAGCCTGATGATGGTCTCATCCCTTCATTAAAAGCAATGATAATGACAGCCACCAGCCCTGGTGTCCCTGCCAGGGCCACATCTGCTGAGCAGGGTCACAGCTGCAGCAGGCAGAGCCCGTTTGGCAGAGCTGTCCTGCTGTGTGTCTGCTGGGGCTGCTCCTGTGCTGGGCTGAGCAGTCACAGCAGGACTCGAGAGCCTTTGGCTCAGGGATTGGCACAGCTGGGGTGGCACTGCAGCCACGGGTGCTGCTGGGCTTGGACAAGCCACAGACTCTGCCCTGTGAATCACAGAATATCCTGAGCTGGCAGGGACCCACAGGATCATCCGTTCCCACCCCTGGCCCTGCACAGACCCCCCAACAATCCCACCCTGTACCTGAGCACTGTCCAAGCACTCCTGGAGCTCTGGCAGCCTCGGGGCTGTGCCCATTCCCTGGGGAGCCTGGGCAGTGCCAGCACCCTCTGGGGGAAGAACCTTTCCCAAAATCCAGCCTGACCCTGCCCTGGCCCAGCTCCAGCCATTCCCTGTCCCTGTCCCTATCCCAGAGAGCAGAGATTGGAGCTGCCCCTTCACTGCCCTTCATGAGGATGTTGAAGAGCACAATGAAGTCCTCCTCAGGCTCCTCCAGGCTGAAGAGACCAAGAGCCCCCAGCTGCTCCTCGTGATTTCCTCTCCAGTCCTTCCCCATCCTTGTGGCCTCCTCTGGAAGCTCTCTAATGGCTTCATTGTTTTCTGTTCTGGTGCCCCAAACTGCACCCAGGACTCGAGGTGAGGCAGTGTTAGGAAGGGCTGTTTTTGGCTGGTCAGTCACAGGGCAGAGCAGACCATGGTGCCAGGCATGAAAGGAGTGTTAATCCCACTCTTGACTTCTGAGGGATCAATAATAACTGAACATAAAGTAGTTCTAAAGAAACACTACACCCATACAGTGAGCCAAATCTGTGCCTCTGTGTAATAGCAGACTTATATTTACTTAATTCTAGTATCAAGTGAATGTAGGTGGCTGCTTTCATTTTGCTTATTGTTCAAAATAATTCTTATATTACGGCAAGGATCAATGTGAAATGTCAGATACTTTATTGTACTTACAGTTACAGAAGATAACACACCTTAGGTTCTGCACATTCTGCATTTTATGTTCCCTAGATGCCCTGGCATTAATTACATGCTTCAGATTGCAAATGACAGAGGATCTGAAGGGCACTGTGCTACATTTTCATTCTCATCATCTCTATCTATTTTCTGAATTTAGACAGGTTACAAAGTATTACTGAAGACTTGAGCAGTATTGAAACCATTTGAAAAATAGCAGTAACATATCAAGTGTATCAAATAGTCTGGTTCCTGGCTGTTTGGCAAAGGACGAGAAATTTGGAGAGGAGGAAAATCTTGAACCAAAAGCTGTTTGACTGCATCAAGAGCCTGGAGAAATTATTTCTTACACACTTCACTCAGGGGGTTCATTGCTGATTTCCTGCTCACTGAAATGTCCGGGGCCTGTTTCATTGCCACTCATCCCTCCTGACTGGCTTTGCTTTGCTCTGCTAAGATCTGTTTATTCACTGCTGCTAAGGTTGGACTGGGCTGGATCATTAGCTAACTGTTCAAGGTTAACCAGTTTTTTGTGCTGAAATGGCTTTTTATGAAACACCTTTTAAGGTTTTGAAAATACTTGGCACTAAAAACTGAGATTTGAGTGCAGCCATCATCATATTTTTAGTGAGATTAAGATTTTGCTCTCTTTCCTCCTCTCTCTTGATGTTGTAAAAACACTCACATTATTTTTAGTCCATTTCTGCTTTATTCATGCGCAAGAACAACAAATGTCATGAGTATATCTGTGAAGTGCTTTACTTTCCAAGTGCTTATGTAAGTTGCTGGACACTAATGTTTAAGTGCTTGCATATTGAAAAAAATAAGAATTTGTATATTCAGAAATACCACACTAGTGGTTTTCACTCCTCATTCTGATCAACTTTTTTTCTCTTAAGCACTAAGCAAATTTCAAAGTCTACTCATGCAATTTTTATAATAATTTTGACACTGGAAATTAATTGTAGGCTTGATCAAGATACGTGTTCAATGACACATCCACACAGGCCAATTTCCTATAGAAGATTGTGATCAGTGTCAGCCAGTTTTTCTTTATTTGTGCTGGCCCTTTCTTAGGTTTTTATCCATGTTATGGCCTCTGTTTTTAGATATTGTCTTCACCAGTCTGGATCTTGAGAGTCTGTGTCCTCAAGTCATCAAAGCACAGGGATGTTGGTCTGCCAGTTGGGAGCAGCAATTGGAGCCACAGGTGCACACCAGGAGCACCCCCTGCATCTCCTAAGGTCCAGGAGGATTTTCAGACCATGCATTGTTCCCATGAGCTGCTCCAGGACACCAGCTTTAATACAATTACCCTTCTTGACTCTTCTTGTCATGTCTTGCCTTTTAAATTACCTGATTTTTCAGCTTAACATGTAGTAAACACTTCATTAGTCATTTTGGTCATGGTGTATTTGTAGAAGGGATGGAAGTGGGGGAAATGGGCTCCCAGCAGCTAAAGCCAAACCAGGGGTATAGCCCAGATGAAATTCAGGAAAAGAGAAATACTGAGAGGGAGAGAGAATTTTTATTTTTATTTTTAAAAACTAATAATAAACTAATATTTAAAACTATTTTTATTAATAGTTTGTCTCTTTATGGTGACCTGTGCTGATCTTGGGGAAGCCTGTTATTGCCAAGCACTGAAGGAAACTCTCTGTGCTGATCTTAGGCTGCAGAGGAAGCAGGGCAAAAATGGAATGTGAAAAGGGAGTTTGCAGGTGACAGCTTCAAGCTGTAATACAGTGTTTCAGACCCATTTTAAGGTATTTAATATATATTTGCTGCCATGCATTATTAAAAAACTTGTCAGTGTTTTATTTCAAATGGGAAAAAATACATGCAAACAGATGGTTTATGGTGAAACTTCCATCACCTGCTGTGTGAGAGAGCTAGCACATATTGAATGTTAGGTTCTGGATTCAGATTTGTGGGGCTCAGTCCTGTGCCAAACTATTGTCCAAGCTGGATTGCTTGCATGTAAATAAACCACTCACTGTTTGATCCTGTGCCCGATGGAATTCCTTAGGATGGAATTAGCAGCTGGCCAGAGGGATGGAGCAGTGTCTGTGAACTCTTTGTGTCTTCACATGGCTCAGAATTCCTCCTGATGGGAGTCAGGGCTGAAAAGTTTGTGAGTTCCACAATGTCACAGCCTGTGACTGAGCACTGGTGGTTTGGGATTCGTGTAGATCAAGGCACTCACATTAAATATTGGTCCCATCAGTTCCTGCATGGAAGAGGCTTCTGTTGGGATGCTGAACTGCAAATAAAGGCGCAAAAGAATAAAATGAATAAAAATAGGGGCATTTCTTCCTTTTGTAAAGCCCTCACAAAGCATTGCTGGATTTATACCCTGTTGGCAAAGCTGAGTTATTTTTATAATTATTGCACTTGTGCACCTCTCAGCTGGACTTAGTAGAAGTTCACTAGGTAGAATTAAAGTTGTGCTTGCTAGGCAAGCCAAAATCCAAAATATCAGCAGGTCTGAATGCAAACCCCAAATTTTTAAAGAGAGAAAACTAAGAAATGAAGCATCTACTTTTAGTTTAGTGTTAGGACTATTATAGCTATAAATCCGAATTCGCTGCCATTACTCATCTCCCTAAGGTGTTGATTTTATAAAGTGATGCTAGGGAAAAAGCCCACCCAAAAGTGAATTAAAATCTAAATCTTAAGTTATCACACAAATGTTTGATATTTATGCTGTCCATCTGTCTATGGTGCCTGACAGATAATCAATATATTCTTACTAAAGAAAAAACTCCTGTTGCTCTGGAGAAGCACAGCACTGAGCCCAGCCAGAAGTTCCTGTAATCCCCTGGCAGCTCTCTGTGCATAGCTGCATTTGTAGAGTGGGCTGAGAAATAAGGGCAGATGAATATTTTCTAATAAATGGTCAAATAGTGGGATTGAAAACAAGAACAAAACATCTGTGTCCTAAACTCTGTGTTCTTGGGCCAGGCTGCTTGGGGCTGCAAGGAGTGGGCAGTGCTGCCTGCTCTCAGTTGCGCTAACACTGATTTATTTGGGTTTTTTGTGTGGGAGAAATGTTTGCATTTTGCTGCTGAGGTTTGGAAGGAATTCAGCTTTTCTTGCTTGGTGATCAGCAAGCTGTTGTGTGGAGCTCAGTTATTATGGCTCCAGTTTTTCCTTCCTCGTGGGCCTTTCTGTTGAAATTTGGGACTTTTCAGGGGGCTGGTTTCAGTGGGAGGTTGGTGTTGTCTTTTGGTGGAAAGAATGCCTAAACTCCAGCTTCTGCAGATGACTCATGTATCACAGCTAATCAGAGTCACAGTGGTTCTTCATACATCTGATTATCTATGTTTGTAGCAGGCTTATTTTCATTAGGGAAGCAAACTCTAAAGCTATAATAATCCAGTAAATTATTATGTACAGTTGTATAGATGTGAGCTGAATTTTTTTCTTGGTATCAAAGAGAAATGGTCGCTGCAATGAAACAAATTCTACTTGTATTTGTGCAAGCCCATGAGCAACTAAATATGTAAAATGAAACATTTTTTCTCGTTTATTTTTCAGGTTTTGCAGAATGCTATTTTTTGTCTGTTTTTCAGCTCACGATAAACTTCTGTGGTAGAATCTTCCAGCTGAATCGGAAAGGTTTTTGCAGGTCTTTGAAGTACAAGCCTTTATCTAGTTTAGGATGTGTGGCTCTTCTTAGCAAGTTAATAGAATCTACCTCCTGAGACATTACAGGGTAAAATGTTAAATAAATGCGTTATTATTGCATTAAATCTCAGGAAAAAAAGGCCAGTTTGGAAATAAAAATTTTGTTATTGAGTGACTTTTCAGGGCTTTAAGGGTTCAGCCAAAACAAAATTGAAGTAGCTATAATGAAAAAACCTGCAGAACACAAGTTCTATTTAGCCCTATTTAGTTCTCATAGTGAGGAATTTTTAATCTTTTCAAAAGTGAGTTTGAGAGTTAATTGTTGATTTTGTTGGTTTTATTAGCACACCAGCATAATGAATTTTTGACCTGATGAAAGAACAATGAACAAGTTCGGCTTTGAATTTTCAGGAGTGCCTCGTCTGTGTAGCTGGTTTGCTCTGGCATTATGGGGTTTAGAGCTAAGAGCAGCCCACCCTCAGGACTCTGCTGCTGTCTGCATAACCACCAATGCTGTGACAGCATTGCATGAGCAGCTGCTTTAAACATGTTAATAGTGAATAAAAGTGCTGGGGTACATAAAAAATGGACGTAAAAGCAGAGGGGAAGAAGATGCCTTTGACTGGTGGTGTGGAATAAGTCCTGTTGATTTTGGTTGTTTAGCTGTAATTGATCCCACATTGTGCAGCAGCAGAAAGCCACAGAGACATCCAGAAGTTTCCTGTAACTAGGTGGGTTTGCAGAGGGAGACATTTTATCCCTGCCATTTGTCACTGGCTGTACCAGGTGTGTCTGGGGTGCAGGTTTCTCTGGTGGGCATCCCTCATGCCCCTGGAGCTGCCTCTGCAAGGCTGCAGAGGCAAACCATGGGCAGCAGCCTCTTTTATTCTTATCGTACTGGCACACTGAAAATGCCCAAAATATCTCGTGCAAACCAAAAAAGGTGCCTAGAATATTTAGTGATTGATTTTGCAATTAGAAATTTGCTGGTCACTGTCCTGCCCTGGGACAGATTTCAGAGTAGTGATTGAAGCCACAACAGAAGAGACGTTGTCTTTTAAAGTCATTTTGTCAAATCATTTAAATTAGTTTAAAGGGCAGTTCATCCAATTTCAGAAAATACTGCTTGTGTCTTTTCCCACTGTTCCCAAATTTTGAGAAGTTATAGCTGATGTCTCGAGGAAAGGATTCAAAGTGCTGTGAGAGAGCAAGCAGCTCCCTGCACAAACACACAGCGCCGGTTCTGCATGAGAAACAGCGCTGAACTTCGTAGGAAGAGTATTTTGAGCAGGTCCAGTTGATAAGCACTCCAGAATCAATATTTCATGTTATTCTACTATACAAATATAACACTGATAGCGGCAGCACTACAAGAGGCTGGAAACAAGTCAATGTCACAGGCAGTTGGCATTCAGGCTGCATGTCCAGCAGGCAGCTCCTGCAGCTCTTGCTGTGCTTTGGGCAGGGCACCGTGTGATGGAGTGGCAACACCAGCCACGCTCTCAGCAGCTCTGGGTAAGTCTTCCTAACCTTCTGCCCCCTTTAGTGGAGCCACACTGGGGAAATTTCTATAGAAAGGCTGATGCTGAGTTTTTCTCTTTTTCTTAAACCGAATCACTGTGTTGAAAGGATTGATTTTTATGCCCTGAAATCAAAATTTTGTTACTGATCTTGAAATAGACCGACCGCAAATATTTTGCTCAGGGAATTAACTCTGGTTTTGAATCAGATAATTCTCTCACAATAAAGACTCTGGAAATTCTCTGTAAGGAAGATCAGCGCTCTTTGGCATTTATGTTTTTTAGTTAGAGGATGTAGCAATGGGAAGACAGAATAATGAATTGCCAGGAAGGCAGAGAAGTTAGAGGAATATAACTGGTGCTTATGCCCATTATTGTTGCAGGTTTTTGACATTTAAAGTGGTTTGCAACCCTTCTCTTATCAGAGCTAATGCCAGACAATCAGTCACCCTGGCACAGCAGTTCTGTGCCTCACTGTTAGTAATGCTGCTGATAATTGATGTGCAGCAGCAGAATTTATAAATGAAATTAGCTCCCCAAAGTTTAAGTATGACTGTGATTGAAGCAGTAATGATAGAGTTCATGCAAGTACGTTTGCCATTTATCTGAATGTATCATTACTGACAGTGCTTTTTCGTTAACATTTTGTTATCCTTATTCATGTCATTGTTATAATGTCCTCTCAGATACCTGCAAATTAAACTGACTTGTACTCAATGCTGATCCTTCCTGCCCACCCCTGCACCTCCTTCTTTGGAATTAATTTGTGCAACATTTGATTTTTAAGATCTCTGGGAGCATCTACAACATAGTCAGAGGAAAGTGCTGTTCAAATAATTGGGAAACAGCTTTGGCTTTCTTGTCAGTGAAGGCTTTTCCATGCTTTGTTTGTCAGGAAGACACAATATTAGCGTTTTAATTCAAAATGCAAAAATTTGGTTTTAGCTGCAAATAAAAGTGAATAGAAATGGAAATTTTAGCAACCCAGCAGTGTTTCAGACTTTAGACTCAAAATCGAGAGAGCCCCACATCACCATGGATTTGATAATATCTTTAGCTAATCCTGGAGGCTCTTTTTTTAAAACTCTTATAAAAAATTACTGAAGGAGACACAATTTTGGTGTAGATTCCATGGTAATCTGAAAATAAAGTGATTAAACATAAATTGAGTCAAATAGATTCTGAGTTTTAAAAAAATCATGTATCTGTTTTCTGAATCATCAAAACCAGAACTTGATTATCTCATTTTGTGATGGCTTTCTCTGGTTCCAGTTACTTTTGCACGTAGAGATTTTAAAGGGCTATAGGACAGGAGGTTTTTGGCGTTAGTTGACTATCAAAGAATTTTTTAGAGAAAGTTTCATCATCTCTATTCTGCATAGCAAAACCCCAGAAATTCTGTGCCAAGAGGCGAGGTTAGAATAGTTCAAATTACCTTGATTTACTTTAAGGATAGGTAAACGAATTTTTGTTTTTTTGGTTGGTTGGGATTATTTTTTATTGTTTGCTTTTTTTTTTTTTTTTTTTTTTTTTTTTTGTTTTGTTTTACTAGACCAATTTCTCTAATAAGCTATATTGAGATCTGAAAAAGAAAAGGTTATATTTGTATGTTTCCCATCACTGGAGTAATTTTTCTGAAATTTCAGTAAAGATGGGGGGGAAAAATCCAGCCATTTAAATCAGACAATATGTATAAAATCATAGAAATGCTTGTTTTAGAAATCCATCCAACCCTCAGCACTAACTTAATTTTAGTTCTCAGAACTGTTTTGCTTTAATCCCTTTCCAGCCACGAATTAAACTGAAGAAAATTTTTACAGTGCATCTACTGCATACCAAGGGAATAGTCCACACTTCCTGGCCTGGCTGGTAACTTTTGTGGTTTTTGCCTCACAAGGAGGTTGAAATGAATGAACACAAATGTGACTTCAGAAGGTTATGCCTGGTTTCAGTGGTGCTCATTTTCAGTCTCTGCAGCAAAAGAACTGGAGGGCTTCCAGTTTATTCTCTTTTTTAGTATAGGAGATGTCATCTTTGAACATGTTCAGCAAATTCAGTTATCATAAGGAGACAACAGGATGTCTCTTGCTCAAAACATTGTAGAATATCCTATATACACATGTGGTTCTGCCTTTTTGGCAATGTTTGAATAGTGGGACCCAAAGGAGGTAAAGAAGCTGTACCTTCTCAGATTTTAGATCTTTGCCTGTTTAGTATTTTGGGGGGATTTTCACCTGGGTTTCTTGCAGAAAGACAGTAGTGTTTGATTTTCTGGACACCTTTATTTTGAAGTGTTCCCTTTAACCACACATAATTTGTGACATCAGGTTTTGGTTGCTTTACTGAATGCACTTTATTCTTCTACAGGTTTATATTTAATTAGTAATGTGTTAATTGATACACCAGACAAGTTCAGTGAAGTCAAGGACACAACCTCCCCAAGGTTTTGCCAGCCATCTAATTTATATGAATTTCCTCTAAGTCATGACAGTGATGCTTTAATCCATTAAAACCCACATGGAAATTCAGAGACAGAACACATTTCTTAATTTCCGAGCGGTGAAGTGTAAAACTTTCAAATGCCAGAGTGTGACTGTGACAGCCTGTGCCATGGTGTGGGCATGGGGAGTGTGGCACCAGCTCAGTGCTCTTCTTGCTGGTGCCAAAATGCTGAGGAGGGTTCAGCTCCCCCTGCTCAGGGCTCTCTGCTGTGCAGAGCTGTGAGGACACGGCCTCTGTTGGAAGTTCTTGAGAGGATGAATCAGTGACTTGTTTTAGCTGTTTAGTTCTTGGTGGGGATTAGGTATTCATTATTGTCTAGAGACATGTCTAGAGATAGACTCCATTTAAAGTAAGGGCAGTAGGGATTTTGGAGGTTGACTTGGAGTAGCAGAGATCAGAGTCAGGTGAGGATTGTTAAAGAGTTGTCTCTGTGCTCCCCTGTGACAGTGCTGAGGTCTCCACAGGGCTGTAACCACAATCTGACAGTCTCAGATGCCTTTCTGTGAGCTTCTCAGAAGGCCAAATTCTTGCACTCCACTTTTTGGGCAGGATCTGTGACCCCTCTTGATACAAATCTGGAAATTGGGGAGTTAAGCTAAAGGACACCGCTTAAGCAATGTTCAGGAGCAGAGTTAGTGAAGGCTGTCTTTGCCAAGGGAGATGCTGAAAAGGAGGGACACTTCTACTGAAATGTCAGCAAACCTGGGATTTAGCTTTGTGGTTTGTTTTTAGGAACAGTCTTTATTAACTCAGTCCCTAAATTGGTTGCCAAAATGGTAACAGCAGTAGTTGTCTCTGCTTGTAGTAGGAAGGACTTTTCATAAAAGTTAATCTTCCCTGAGCAAACAAATTTTAATCTGTGGGTTCCATCATCTTCTGCTTTTTAATAGTATTGCTCTTTTAATATCACTTCTTTTCTAACAAGATCATACCCTGCTCCCTTAGGCCATGTTAAAAAGGTCAGTCACTGAGTGGTATTTTAATTTAAATAAAGAGTGAAAGACAGAGTGTTTTTGCTAGAATACTAAAAGATCACCTATTTAAATCTTCTTTTTAATGTCTGTTTAACTATCTTTCTTTGAGGCTTTTTCTATGACCTTCAACATAATTTAAACTTAATTTTTAATTCATTATTCATGCCATTAAATACTGAAACCCGTTTCTTGCTGCAGTTTATTTCTCTATTAAATGCATGTGTTCTGTTGGTTTTGTTTGGTTCTGTAATGAATTCTGATGTACTGGCATTTTAAAATACAGTCGAGAAGAATGCTTATTTTGAGAGGTAAACCTCAATGTGTAAACGTTGTATTACATCAACAACATAATTTAAGGTAAAGTAAGGGGATGGGAGAAAGACAAGTTGAATTTGGGGCCTCTTACCTTGATAAATTCTGTGTAAGTGTCACTGTCCTGTGCTGTCCTGCATGGGCTGGGAATGGGCTGCCCCGAGTGTCCCCAGTCTCTGAAGTGCTTCAGCTGCACACAGCAATAGCTGTGGCAGCTCCACTGACACCTGCTCTACATCATTGTTTTGGCTTCTCCATTTTTTTCTCACTTGGTAATTGAGTTTCATGGCTTGGTGCAGGAGATGGAATGAACTGCAGATAGTTATGTTATTATAGATTAGCCATAGTGATACTGGGGTTTGTAGAGACCTGATATGCTGCAGGAAAGCACCCAGAACTAATATCACCGAATAAAGGAAATAAATTAAGCCCTTAAAATGATGTATTTTCATTGCCAGGGAGCAGTTTTTTTCCACCCCTCCTAAAGCTGATGGGCTGGTATCTCATTTGCTGTACCCAAGTGAGAGCTGCACCCTTGCCCAGCAGTGTGAAGAAGATACACAGATTCTCATCACTGCAAAACACATGCACAGTTATTTTTTTATTGTCTGTCAGCATTCAGGTACTTTAGTAATATAAACTACTTCTGTATCTTTCCTCACTTGATTCAATGGCCTTAAGCGTGGCACGTTCACAAGCAGTTGGGCAAATTAGGAAAAAAAATCCAGTGTTCTGTTACTGTTGCTTCTCAGAGTTTTTGTCTGACAGTCATTAGCAGTACAAGTTAATTGGAGAAACTTTTGAAGAGGGTAGAGGGCACTGTTAAGGAAAACAAAGTGCCAAAGAAAACAAGGTTAACTTGTAAGAGTGAAGTAGCAGAGCTATAATATTTTACAGTGCTCCTTTGGGGTTTTTTTGAAGCAGGGGACAGAAATAAACCATTTCCCAAAAGCACAAAGTTCCCTAAATTTGGGACAGCTCTGGAGGTGGCAGGAGCAGTGATGCCATATGACCCTGGGGCATTGTCAGCACTGTCACAGTGACCTGCAAACCTGCTGGGTACCCCTGCAGCTCCAGGGGTGACCCTGTGGCTCTGGATTGCCCTGCAGCTCCCTGAGCCAGGGGTGACACTGTGGCCCTGGATTGCCCTGCAGCTCCAGGGGTGACACTGTGGCCCTGGATTGCCCTGCAGCTCCAGGGGTGACACTGTGGCTCTCTGTCCAGTGTGGCTCTGTGGCCACACCAGCCAGTGCTGAGTCAGCAGTATGTGACATCCCTGCCTTCTTCCTTCTCCCCATTCTGGAGCACCTCCAAGGAAGTGCAATATCTGAGCAGGACAGCTTCCAGAGCAGGGCAAGCCCCAGGCCCTAGCTGTGCTTTTTGATAAGGGAATTTCAGCTCATCACTGGTGATGTTTTTCTGTCCCTAAGCACCACTCCCAGCCAGCCCAGTGGACATTATCAGCCTGTCCTAATAATTCTGGGAAGCCAGCACTCCCTAGGGACCCTTCAGCTGGTGGCCCCTTTGCTGAGCAAACACCAGCATGGCCCTGCCATCCCCAGGCTGCCAGGCCAAATTAATGGACTGCACAGCTGTCTTCAGTTAATGGAATCCATATATTCTGTCACCCTGGAAGACCTCCCTGGGAAATTACCTCCCCTTTCCTTGCTCTTTGAGAAGAGTTATTGTGTGGGAGCTAAACTGGGATTAGGTGCTCTTATCCACAAGATATATCTACATATATCTTATTTTTTTCTCCTCTTTTTTTTTAAATTTTTTTTTAATCCTCTCCTTCCTTTCCCACCGCCCCTTTCAACATCTTGAAGGAAGGAGACAATTTGTGACAAGGTTCAATCTCTGTACTGCTGGTTGAAGCACTACATTAGGGCACAATTTGAACAGTATTAGTGAAATACCAGCTTTATACTGGTACATATTTCTGCATTCTCAATTCTGTTTTGAAAAATAAAATAATGGATAGAATAATCTTCTAATTCTATCTTATAACAGATGGAATGTGTGTCTTGGACCATATGGTTGCTGATTTGGGCTGTTTGGGATATCCTGTTGCTTTTACCATATATGTTGTTGCTTTGGAACTTGCTGGTGTGATGTTGAAGCACATACATTTCAATTCTTCACAAGTTCTTAATTAAAAACACTTTAACTGTGAAATATAACCAGATCTAGGGCTGCCTGAGTTTTGAGTAAATCTTTATATGAAATATATGCAGAGAACCACTTGATTGGGTGTGTAGACAGAAGATAAAAAAGAGCCTCTTCTTGTGTGTATTTTGAGTTTATTTTAGTGTCATCAGTGCAAAAATAATTCCGTTAATTTTGCTAAATGATACTGTGCATGTGCTTTTCTCAGTTTACACAAAAGTAGTATTTGTGGAAAGCTTAAGATAAAAATTATCTTTCAATTTGTCAGAGAAATGAGTCTCCTGTTTCCATTCCAAAGAACCAAGATGGATAATCTGGAGCTTGTGAAGGGGCCCATATTAAATTAATTCTTCACAAAATTTTTATGTATTGATGAGCTGAGGCTTATTAAAAACATGTGATTATGTTAAGATAGTGCTGCTGTCTTTCCAAGATTCACAAGTTTGTTTGATAAATGACCTCTCTTGGGATTCTCAGCAGAGAATTTTGGAGCTGGAATGATTTTACACCCCATTGCTGGTGCTCTGATTTGTGTTCTTGTCCTTGACAAGCGAGCTGTGCTGGGGCACAGCCATGACCTTTGTGCAGAGCAGTTCCCTTTACCTGTTTGGGCTCTGCAGCAGAGCAAGGCTTCACTGCTGCCAATCCTTATACACATGCTGCTAAATAACAGATTTTGGTGATTTTTTTTTTCCTTCTGTACCACGATCAGTGATAGCCAGAGCTCAGTGGTGAGCTCAGCTCCAGCACAGAGTCCAGCCAGCCCCAGGGGTGCAGGGTGACCCCAAACCTCCCCCTGTGCCCAGGCCCTGCTGGGGCAGTCTCAGGGGTTTGGTGCTGGACTCACCTGAGTGGGGCCTCCTGCAGCTCTGGGTGCTCAAAGGCACCACCTGGAAAGCCACAGGAAGGTGGAGTTGATGAGAGTGATTATTCCATCTCTTTATCCATCTCTTGGAGAAAGAACCCACACTGGGGCCCTTTCTGAGCCCACACTGCTGAGTTCAAACTACCACCTCTCCATGGTATTAAATATGGACCTTTTTCCTTGCTTAATGAATGGAGCCTCTTTACTGTGGCTTTTCCTCAAATTGAGTCTTTTCTCATCCTTGTGTGAGGTTTTGCTTTGGTATGATACACTCAAACCAGTCAGAGTTGCAGAATTTTTCTGAATAATAAAATTCCTGCTTCAGTCTAGATTTATTGTAATTTTTATTGTGGTAATGCTGTTTGGAAATATCAGTCTTTTGAGTGACTTCTGTCAAAATTAAAATCAGTAATTTAAACAAAAGCAAAACATCTTTTAAAAAGATAAACCCACTTAGAATCGATGTAGAAGTGTGGGGTACACTGCACACAGAAGCTTTAGGCCCATCAGCTTCAGCATTTGTCCAACATGAACAGGTTTTTTTCCAGCATGAGCCTGTCTTTAACCGAGATGGAAAGTTAGTATCATTCCTTTTGTCTCTAAATGCTTTATTAAAAGTATATATTTTGTGTGAGCCTTTGCACCTACAGAGACTTTTCTTCCCTAGATGAATTGAAATGGTCCACACATGGATATAGAAGCTATTATTTTCCCAGCAGGATGTTAAACTGCTCATCAACTCTTGCAGAGCCAAAACACTTATGAAAACCATGCAGGTGAAGGAGCTGCAGCTCTAATAACCACGGGTCAGCACTTCATCTCCAGCCAGGAAATCTTTCCCTTCTTCAAAGAAGCGTTGCTCCCAAGACCTGGACACTTTATGCAGCAGAGAACTGTTTTACTGGGGGTTGGAAATCATCAAAAAAGGCTTCACTTTTTTGCTGAGGCAGACACAGGTTCTGCCTGTATCCCAAACCTGCTCTCCAGGTAGCATCTGGCTGCTGCTGCTGCTTTCTGGCCTTATTTTGCAGGGTGTTGCCAGTTAATACCACCCCTGCACCCTCCCACTCTGACTTAGACCCCATCCATGTGACTGGAAAGGCAGAAAGAGAAAATCAGTTCTATCAATATGAAAATACATTTCTCAGTGTCGAGGAGGATTTGGTAAACTGCTTAACCCACTTGTGCCAGGAGTTATCCAGAACTGTAGATTACACTGAGAAAACCTGATAATTCATATTTCTTCTTTCTATTTTTATGTGGGGTTTTTCTTTGTGGTTTGTTTGTTTGTTTTTCCTTAACTATGTATAAACATGTAAAAATGCCTATTACAAAGCCTACAATGATTTTAATCTGTTAGGATTGAAGAAAATAAAAAGTGGATTAGAGTAACCCCAAAGAAGTAGCACTGAGTGTTTGGACAGGGACTTTTCATAGGGACCCATACTGATAGGAAAAGGGGACTGGCCTTAAACTGAAGGAGGTTTAGATTGGAAGTTGGGAAGGAATTCCTCCCTGTGAGGGTGGGCAGGCCCTGGCACAGGGTGCCCAGAGCAGCTGTGGCTGCCCCTGGATCCCTGGAAGTGCCCAAGGCCAGGCTGGACAGGGCTTGGGGCACCCTGGGATAGTGGAAGGTGTCCCATGGCAGGGGTGGAACTGGATGAGTTTGAAGGTTCCTTTTGGCCCAAGCCATTCTATGGTTCTATGAATATATTGCATTTAGCACTGACATAATGTGTAATACACAATATTTCAACACCCTATTAAATTGAGCTGTAGAAATCCATGTTAGCCTTTACACTCAGGAAGAACCTTTGCTGTGGCTTGTGTTCATCCCTTTTTGCTGACCTGGGTTTTCTCCACCTTTCTTTTTGTTCCTCTGTTTGCTTTAATGGTTGTCAAGTGATTTGCCATCCTCCCAGCTGACTGTGCTGCTTACAATTCCTATGGACAGTGAATGTTTCCCTAGCATTTCTCTTTGCATTCTGTAGTAGTTTTCAGCTTTCTAATTTCATTTCTGTTCATGGGGGTGCCAACCAAAAAGAGAAATGGCTATAAACCCCCTCTTCTCCAGATTATAAAGCAGTAAGTGATGCTGTTTAGGGCAAGATTTCTCTTACATGTGGCTTATTTCAGACTTAAATACTTTCAATAACTTTTTTTTCAGTGTCTGAATCTATCCTCTTCTGGACATATTTAACTAGATATGCCAAGTTCTATGTTTTTCTGGGAATACAAGATGCCCTATGCTATTAATCTTTTTACAGCAATGATTGACTCAAATGGTTTGTGGGAAAAGGAAGAAAAACATATTTAGTAAAGATCTCTGGTAGAGTTAATTTGTCTCCCTGTGGCTCTGAGATGTGAAATTCAGCTTTCTGCATGCTGTGGACACCCTTGTCAATGTATTGATGAAGACCTGTGGGAATACAGCAGTTTTAAACAATATTTTAAAGCAGAAATTCCAGAGTACTTTATATGGATGATCTTTTTGTTCTCAGCAACTGTAAAATACAGCAAAACTGGAGAATATTTCATTTATGTTTTTAAACAATAGGTGAATTTTCAAGATGCTCATTAAAATGGGAAATAGTAAACGATGAAAGGTTTTCTTTAATGGAAAATAAAAATGTCATGACATCACCAGAATATATTGGAGACCAGGAAACAGAGCAGCTCTTGCCCAGAATGCTGATGAGCTGTGCTGCTCAGCCTTTCTCCTGCAGGAAGGAAGGATGTATTTTCTCTTTCTGTTGTATGTTGTTATATATTTATACACAAAAGTGTATAATGCAAAAGAAGTTATTTCATCAGTAATGTCCAAGAACTGCACACCAGGCTGGGAGCAGCTGAAATTTGTTCATTAAAAGTTCATGGTCTGTTGACCTTTTCTCATTCAAGCCTTGTATTGAGTCCACTCCTTATCTCTGCTGTGCATGGCAGATTGTTTAGCATATTTCTTGTGTAGAGAGTGACTTTGAGTGCCACAAGGACCTCACTTGGCACTTGCAGGCATAAGCAGAATGTGTTGGAAAATGTTGCTGTGCTCTCTAGTGGATAATTTAGTTATAAGTGTCTAAGAAATTAGTATCAACAACAGTTACCAATTTATATTTCACTTAACGGAAAGACCTTCAGGAGAAGGGCTGTGCTGAAGTGCAGGGCTGTGTCTGCAGGGAACACTCACAGGTTTTACTGCACACATTTCATTTCTCGTATATTTAGGGAGAGTCCACGTTTTGTAGAAGCTTTTTTTAAAGACTGATTTTCAATGTGCAGGCAGCAAGAGGACTTTATGTGACAGCCTATCTCAGATCATGAGAGATGAGCTTACTCCACATCTTGTTCTTGCCAACAAACCTTGGCTGGCCCCTGGGCACCCCCAGCTGTCAGTGTTTGAAACACACCTTACCCCTCATATTCTGGGGTTCCACAACAAGGAGCAGTGTTTGCCTGCTCCTGACCTGTGATGGTTCTTCTGGTGCTTTCCTGGATCAGTCAGTGAGCTTGCATTTGGCCTTCCTGTCTCCATTCTTATTTCCTTTAGTCTGTTCAAATCTTTGTATTCCAGTCTGTGTTCTTCAGTCCAAGCAATTATTTTCCAACCCTGTTCTTTCCAGCCCAACAACCATCTCTGGTGGCATCCTGCAGAGTTCTCAGATAGTTCAGTGGTGATTTACACTGTGGCTTAAGCTGGCATTCCAATTGTCCTCTCCTTCCCTTGGCCTGTCAGTCATTCTGCATTGAAGGCCTGCCATTTCTGCTTATCTGTGTCATTTCCAGCTGCATTAAATTTATTGAGCTTATTATTGTTTGAAGATTTATATACTAGAATTGGCAGAAATAAAAATGTCTTTCCTGGAAGAACTTGATTTCTGGTGTTCTATGTGGCAGATTGGCTTCTTTGACATGGGCCCAGAACTGTGTATGAAGATGCCTGGAAAGATGAATCATTGTTCTAATGACCAAATAATTGGAGCAGCAGATTTGAATCAAACAACATCCTGTCTCATTTCACAAGAAAAATAATTTGGTTTGATTCTTCATTGAACTTCTGTTGTCAAGTTCAGCACTGAAAAGCTGTGCAGACTTTTCTATCGGAGAACGGCGAAGCCTGACATCTGGGAGGGAAAAACAATAAGCATCTGACTCCATGTTGTCAGAAGGCTAACTTATTACTTTATTATACTATATTATATTAAAAAATACTACACTATACTACACTAAAGAATACAGAAAAGATACTTACTGAATGCTAAAAAGATAATGAAAACTCGTGACTTTCCAGAGTCCCAACACAGCTTGGCCCTAATTGGCCAGTGAGTCAAAACAACTCACACTGGAGCCCAATCAAGGACTCACTTCAGGTAAACAATTTCCAAACACATTCCACATGAGCACAAACACAGGAGAAGCAAATGAGATAAGAATTGTTTTTCTCATCTCTGAGGCTTCTCACTGCCTTTCAGCTTCCCAGGAGACAAATTCTGGGTGAAGGGATCATGTTCAGAGAATGTGGATGTCACACTTTTCCTCATGTTTCAATGGATGTTTTCACAGAATTCCCAAAACCTGCTTGCAGTTACAGCTGTCTGCATTTCTGCCTCTGTGTGCAGGTGCATAGGGAGTAGTTCTGTAGTTACTGAGTTGTGCCCAGGCAAGTGATTTCATATCTCCTTGGATATGGTAAAAATTATCCCATTTTGTGTAATTTTATTGGTCTTAGTCAGTATATAGTATAAGACTCATCCAGAGAATTAAATCTTGCTGTATTCTCAACAGCTCTCCAAGTCTGGAGTAGATTTAGGCTCTTTTCAAAGTCTTGATGGAAAGATGTTTCCCTTCATCTACATGCCAGCCTTTCAGTGTTCCAGGTGATTCACTTGTGACAGTTCAGGTACCTTTTTTCAGTCTTCTGTTTGTAAATATGCAAACAAATTGAATAGGAAATAGGAATGAGAATCTAGGAAAGAGTTTTCCCTTTGGTGGTGCTTTTCTTCTGCTTGGTTTTGACATTTAGATAAGATTTAATTTAGTTTCAGGTTTCATGCCAGATTTCAAGGTAATGATGAGTTTTAATTTTACATTTGTTGTTCCATGCTCTCATAATAACAGTATGAATTCTACAATTTCAATAAATGCTGCATAACTCCACAGGTTAGAAAACACAGTTTATTTGCTTGGGGTGATGTGTAGTTATAAAAATGTAAACAAATATGGAATATTGTGTTCTCGTGAAATGCTGGTAAGTTTTAAGGATGTAGATGGAGCAGCCATTTGAAAATCTTAGAGGGGCTGCGTTGGGAAATCTGCAGAGTAGGTGTGACACTTGGAAGACATTTTTGTCGTGAGGAGCAGCTGAAATCACTGTGTGAGGTTGGCATGAAATAATAAAACTGCCAGAGCAGAGGTGATGTGATGGTCACTCACTTCTCTAGGTGTGGAAGTTAATAAAAATGGGAGAATCTTCAAGTGGTGTTCCAAAAATCATCCTACTCTGAGTTCAATTAGTGAAATCACCCAAACCCCACAGCTCTTAGAATAATACAAAAAAGACTTAATGAAGTGTGAGAATTCACAAGAATGCAGGAAATTTTCTTTTCTATTGTAAATTAAACCTTACCCTTCCCATTTTATTAAAAGGTGATGACACTTTATTGCCAAAGCTCTGGCAGTCAGAGCCTTCTAATTCAAAAAACATCTCTGATGCTTTTCTATTTTCCAAATAATCACAATAATCACAATCAGGTTGTGCTGTACTTGCTTGTCAGTTAAAGATATTATACATATATATATATATAATGTTTATTCAGTGCAGCAAATGTTCAGATGAGCATCACTGGGGCTTGGGGTGTAATTTGAATCACTTGTTTTTCTTGGGTTCTCTGTCTCATTGATGGAATAATGGGTGAACTGTATTTCTTTTAAAAGAAGTCTCAGCAAATGTATTTGTTTGGGAACATTTATATGATTTTTATCCATAGAAATATAAAATATAGATATATCACAAATATATATATATATAAAATGATAACCTCCTAAATCTTTTTGTTCTTTCCTTTGAACTTTCCACTAGAATGAGACGTGACATACTGAAGCTTTGAGTAATATTTTATTGCAATGCAGTAAAAAGTTGACTTGCAGTTTTATTATTACTGCAATTTTCATTCAAAATTTTATATCCACAAATTAATTTTTTTTCAGTTGATGTCAATGTGGAATATGCTGTCCTGACTCGTGTCCTGAATTTTCTCTTTCCCTTATGTGTTGTTCAGAGTGTGAATGCCATTTTGTTTCCCAGGTAAAATTAACACTTAATAGTGTTTTACAGCCTTTTAGTTTATCTTCTGAATGGGGACATTGAGGGTTTTCCTAAAGAAAGGAGAGGGCGGCAAAGGCAGTGAAATTCTATGAACCTCTAGGAGTGGTGGCATTTGGTAGGAACAATAATTCTAAAATCAGGAGGGGAAACCCACTGATACTAATGGAATAGTAGTGCTGACTTCTTTGTGCTTTCAAAAAGAAGCCTGATCTCTCTGGAAAATCAGGTTTGGTGGAATTTGGTGCCTGGAGGAGGGATGTGGGCACAATATTATGGTGAAAGTGGAGTTCCCTGTTTGCTCATTTGGAATCTGGATTTTCCTTTAGTGCCAGCTCTAGCTCTGTGTGCTGTGTCTGTATTCAGTATGAGGCTGAAGAGCTCTCAGTGTGCAAGTAATGAGCTTTCATTTTCTGCCACTGGGAGTGGGCAGCAGGGCTCGTGGCCTCAGTGGCCCAGCTTGTCCCTGAGAAACCCGAGTTTGCATCTCTGCCACAGCCACACCTTTGTGTGCCCCAGCATCAGTACTGGGAGGATGCTGGCAGCTGGCTGGGCACTGAGCTCCAGCTGCTGCCAAAACAGCAGCTTCATTCCATATGTGCCAGCTCCATGGCCAGGAGAGTCTGTCAGCCCTCAAAATATTTGGTCTGTTTTCCCATACTGTCTGCATTTTAAGAAATTCATGCTGATACAGATTCCTCAGAGCCACATTTCTGGCGCCCAGTTTCCAAGTTCTGTCTAGATGGAGTTGCTGCAGACAAGCAGGTATGAGTGCAAAAAAACAAAAAAAAAAACCAAAAAAAAAAAAACCAAAACTTTACAGTCATAGAAATGTGTTTTATTCATACTTCAGTTATTCCTGAGTTTCTGTGCACCCCATCCCTTTGAGCCACCAAAAATGTCCACTATACCCAGGCACAGGGAGTTGTGAAGCAGCAGAATACTCAGTGTTCTCTTCCTTTTCCTGGTTTTCCATCCTGAAATTTGTTTCTCACCCTATGACCCCTGACCCATACAAGGCAGAAAGGGGCTGTTCATCTAAGTTTTACTTCACTCTCTTGTGAGGGACAGTGTAGCATGCACGTGTTTTGAGATTCCTGCCATTGATACAGAGAAATGAGAAGGGAAATATCTGAAGAACTTGTTTTCCTTGCCCCTCATGAACAATATATGACAGCTTTGAGAAATTGTGTTCAAAGGAGTCATTATTGTGCCATTTGAATTAGTGAAATAAAAGTAAAGACTTCTTATTTTCTAACAGCTTATTTTCCCAGTGGTTGTCCAATAATAACCAGCACTTCAGTCACAGGGTCAGGGAGTTCACATGTCATTAGCACACTCTGAAAGCCTGCAATGCCTTTTTGATTTATTTATTTTTTGATTTATTCATTTTCTTGCTCTACAGTTTGGGGTGGAGCCCTTGCAGTCCTAAAGCAGGGAATGCCAGAGTGCTTTGCTGCTTTGGCAGTCCACTGTGCATCCAACAAGGAGAAGTCTTTGAGGAATGGCACAGAGGATGTTGTTGCTATTGTGGCTATTGAAATTATCTCACAAGTTTTGTGCTTTTTGATGAGTACAAATTAGTCTTGTGATGGGTAAGCCTTGGAAATGGGTAATTCTGAGTTAGAGAAAAATTTTTGAGTTTTTATTTACCAAGATCTGCTGTTGCTTTGTGATCAGTTGTGCTTTGGGAGCATTAAAGCATTGGAATGAGAATTCTGCTTACTAAACCGTAACAAAAAATTTGTTCCACTTTGAGATTACTTTTTTTAAAATGAAAACCCAAATGAAAAGTGCTCAGAGTATTTACACTTCAAGTGACCTCAGCACAATTCACAGTTGTTCAGCAGGAAAAAAAATATCCAAGTTCTGATGTTCTAATTTATCTTTAAAAAGATTCCACAAGACAAATAAAACCACTTATATTCATTTTTCTCCCCAGCCTGCTTCCATTACTCAGTAGTGAACAAGACATAAAGGTGATCTGAGCCTGAGAGTTTAACCAGAAATAAAATACAGGAATGTATCCTGGCCCTCACACTTGGGTTGTATTTTCCTTTAGAAAAATTTTTCATGTGCTTGTGGGATATCAGAGATAATGATGTGTTGAGTAGGGGCAATGAAATGAGACTCTCAGTCAATAAATTTGCTCAAAATGCAAGCAAGTGAAATAATCTATTGTCTGGTGGAGCTGTTCTATGCAGGTACATAGTTCAAATCATTTCAAAGCTTAGGCTCTAACAGAAACTGTTGGGTTGGAGTATAGCTCACCAGAAATTAAATGTCATTTATGTCTCTGTGCAGGAATTTAGGACAGGGAGAAGATTTGAATTGAATTTAAAATTTTCTTCTGAATCTTATCCCAAATTTTATCTTGTCCTATTAATGCTGAGCTCGTAACCATTCTTGTAGACGATTTCTGTTTAGAACCAAAAGTAACCAAAAAGAATTTTTAGCAGCAGAATGAACTCCATGAGAATTTTTAAACCTGGAAATGCTTTTTTTAGTAGTTCAAAGAGAAGATAATTTTTTTCCATTGTGAACTTCCCATTAGGTATTGGACTGTCTGCTGTAACAGCCCATGTTCATGTAGTCAGTGCAGTCCAACAGGTCCTGGATAGTTCAGCTAAAAACTCATGGCAAATATTGACTCTTGAGAAGGGTGTCTTTCTCACAGAAGACTTAAATAACTCGGATTTATTTCTTTATATTTTAATGTATTCCCACGTTTACGATATTGGGAATAGCAAGAATTGTCTCCCTTAATAGTGGCATTTGCTTAAAATTTTTGAGTCAGGACTTGAAACCTTCTGCTGCCTTAATGGTTTGTCCATTTTCTAGACTCTTTTCCTGCTATTTTGCATGCAAATCCTGTGCTGTCTGCAAGCTGGGCCATGGATGGCTTTTATGCACAGGTCATTAAAGAACTTGCCTGTGCATCTCCAGATTTATTAAGTGACTTGGAGTGCCACTCTATCAAGCCATTGTATCCAATTAGTATTTCTCTCCCTTACAGTAGGATTTCTTGAAAAATATTTGCAGTTTATGAAATTATATATGCAATTATATAGGCTTTTGGATAATAACAAGTATATTTTCATTTTTCAGTACATTTTATTATGCTTTGTTATGAACTGTTTACAGCAGTTCTCGCTGGCAGGGGAGAGGAGAGAGGGAGGGCAAATGGAGCTGAGCGTGGAGTAAAACCAAGGGAAATCTCATATTAAAGATTCACCAATGAATCTTTACAGAGTTTATGCAAATCCAATGGGTATTTTGTGAAAGTGTTAATGAGTGTCACATCCTGATTACTGCAGATTTCCCCTTGCATTTCCAACCATACCAAATCCAATTGAAACTGCTAAAATTAACACCACGAGTCCACAACATTTTGCCAGAAAAACGTGTGAAATTTGTTTTTAAAATATTGTGCACTCATTATTCTTGGAAACATCTTACATAGATGTTGATATAAACGATCCTGTGTGCATTCCTTGATGGATGAAAAACTTAGCATTGGTCTTCCTAAATCCTTCTGAAGGACTGTCTATTTCTGAGCTGTATTTTGCATCTCACTATAAAGCAAACCCTATAATTAACTGCCCTGGCACTGAGGATCCTGTTGGGAATGTGCTTGTTTACCAACAGCTACCAGGAGCAGCCCTTTTTGCCAAGCACATGAATCCCAGAATGGATTGGGTTGGAAGGGACCTTAGAGCCCATCCAGTGCCACGCCTGACATGGCAGGGACACTTTCCACTGTCCCAGGTTGCTCCAAGCCCCGTCCAACCTGGCCTTGGGCTCTTCCAGGGATCCAGGGGCAGCCACAGCTTCTCTGGGAACCCTGTGCCAGGGCCTCCCCACAATCAGTAAACAGTAAAACAGTATCCTTTACAATCAGTAAAGGATTTCTTCCTGAAGGACATGCTGGTCCTTTTATTGTGTATGAAGTGGGGCCTGTGATGTGTGAGGTGACTTCAGACTCATTGATTTAGTAAATCTCAAAAATTGAAAGTAAAAAATTAAATTAAAAAAATAAATAATTTTGTTCCCCTTTACTTAAGAGTTACTGTCAGGGATTTGAGCACTCCAGCCAGCTCACTTCCCTATTTCCCCATTCCCTTTGCATTTTGCTGTGTGGGCCATCTCTCCTCTGAACCTTTCTCTCAGCTTTTGCTGGGTTTGAAGTTTTGAGACAATTTCATGTCCCTTTTGCTCTCTTTTGACTCAGTTTGCAAACATATCCTAGGCCAAAAAAGCCCTTGCAACTTGTGAGAACAACTTCAATCCAGAAACATTTGGGAGGAAGGAGATTTTCCTAACACCACTCCAGGATGCCACTGGTGGGGTGGATCAGGATGTGGCACCAGGCTGTTGGGCATTGATCTTTTATTTCACTGCCAGTCTGTTAATATAAACCAGAATGCTGTGTTTGTGACTAGCCAGGATCACAATGAGATCACAATGAGCCTGTTTATTTCCAGATACGTAGTGGCATCGTTCATTTGCACATTAAAGGGAACTTCTCTGCAAGAAGACAAATTTGAGGCTACAAAAGCCCTGTGATTATTGTAATGCTAATCTGTATTCAATCCCATGTATGTGTCACATCTTGAATACTTTAAAAAATTAATTAGTCAACTGTGTTGTGCCACAGATGAGCAGGAGCAAGGGGCTGCTTGCATCCACAAGCTGTGACATTCTCTGTGCCAACAGGACTTTAAAGGAGAGAAGGTCCCCAAGAATTGAGCTGGAGGTGGTCCCAACCTCTGCCTTCTACCTGATAGTGCAGAAAGTGGTGGCATTTGTGTGGTTGTGTTATATTAAGTGATGAAAATATGTTTAAAGTATCTCAAATAACAATCCCTATGCTGCTTTATATCCTGTGTTTATGAAGATATTTAAATCTTTGCATTCATTTTAGTAGGAAGTAAACATCATGCCTCTAAAGCTAGTGACAAAAGTCTCATTGGTGTGTTTTGCAATCTGGAGAGCAAATGCAAATGAAAATAGGTGGAGTAAAAATAAATACAGCTGCAAAATAAAGATTTTTCATTAGGTAAGGATAAAAAAATAGGCAGTTCCCCATTTTCTCAACAGAACTCTACCTCCATCCATCTCACAGAGCTGCCCAGGAATATTTCTTTTCCTACATTCTGGACCAAAAATCTTCTAGAAATCTCTAAACTCTGCCATTCTCTTTCCTTTGCTCAGATCACTGTGGGTAGGTGCAGCCACGTGTCAGACTCCCACCTGCCTCGTGGGGGTTGTGCTCACTCTGCTTTACTGAGGGGCAAAGGCAGAGTAAAAAGTCTCAGTTCTGACTCCTCTGGGGCTGGGTGCCTCTAGGGATGGCTGGGGGAGCCTCGGTGCTCCCTCAGTGCCTTCCAGCTGTGGTCCTGGAGCTGGGCAATGGTTTTCATTGAATTTATCTGATGTTCTGAGCAGCACTCAGGGTCCTGCTCTGTGCCACAGGCTGCACTTTATCATTTGGAGGTGTTACCTTGCACCACTTGGTTTCCAAGGGGAAGCACTTCCAGGTTTTTTAGGTATTTTCCATTGTGATTTGACATTTCCTCAGGCTGGTGTGGTGAGCACTGTCACATCTGTGTTTTCCTGGTCATGGGGCTCTGTAAACAAATTAACCTTTTGCAGTTTTATTGAGGAAACAATTTGCATTAATACTGTGGGAAGGAAAAAAAGACTGCGGAATTGGAAGACATTTTGAATTCACAACATAGTAAAAAGTTGTGTTTTCTAATTACTAAACAAAACCAATTAATTTGTTTGGGAAAAACACCTAAATGCAGATCCAGATTACCTCTGAAGGACATGCAGAATGAGATATTAAAGTCCATGTTGCAGCGTTAACTTGTAATCCTTGTTCCTGTGGAAATGCTGTCTGCTTCAGGAATGCAAATTCCTGTAACTACTTTAGCATTTCAACAGGGCTGTGAATATGTATAAGCACAGAAGGAATTATTTTGCTTCAAGATTTTTCAGAAACCTGTTTCTTCTTCATGATGGTAGATGTGTTGTTACCTTATGTTTCACATTAAACTTTGCGACAAGCTCAAAAAAAGAGTCAACAGTGTTGAAAGTGAATGCTGCTGGTGAATGGTGTCTGGTGCCTCCCTTACACTTGACAAAAATACAGGTACAGATTTTTTTCTTTGATTTGATGCTTCTTCAGAAACTTTGCTTTATTTTAGGGCTTTGAATAAGTAGTTCTGTTTTGAACTTGACCTCCTAAGCAGCAGTGGCTGTGCAAAAAATCCCTATCCTGTGGAATATGCATTTTTGCTCTTTACAGGGCGGTGAGTGCAGGCAATATTTTGTACTGGTTATTTTTATAGCAGTTTTCATAGCATTTCTGCATAAAATTTTGTGGCAGTGTTTGAAGTTACATTTATTAGAGCAGCACTAGTTTAGTTGCATCAAAGTTATGTTCCTCTACTCTTTTATTGATGTTGTTTGTTTTCTTGTTTCTGAATGAAATTAGGCATGACTTTTTGGACAAAATATAGAAAATAAGCTGCAGACTTTTGAACTTAGAATTGCAGTAAGAGTGTGAAAGTAGCTTTGGACACTTGAAATGTTTAAGTTACCTCATTTGTAAACTTCTCTAATTGCATGAATGGCAGAAACAGAACTAGAGCCTTCAAGAGAGATTGGTGACATCAGTAGCAAATACACCTTGGGAAAAGGCAACCCCAGCTCCTAATGCAAAATGAAGCAATTCAGATGGGTATAATCACATTTACAAATTCTTTATGGAGTCTACTTGTGGGCAACTGGCCAAAGAAAAGCACTGACATTTTGAACACACAGAAAAATTATTTCTGAAAACACCTAGTATTTTGTGTCACTGCTTTTTTGGAACATCTCTTACATAGGTCCAATGCTAAACCCAATTATTATTGTGTACTTTTGTAATTAGTTTTATTGTGAGCTTAGCAATGTTGTGGCTGCTTGACGGATCCAACCTCTGGAGAACATTTTAAAATTCTGCTTGGTAGAGAAGAAAACTTTTGTTTTCTGATTGCATTTCTTTTGCTAGTTGAGGTTTAAAATCCTTATCATTTAGATTCTCTCCAAAGGATACTATTTAGCATCAGTTAACATCATGCATTCTCAGATGTAGATTTCCTTGAGCTCCGATTGCTCTGTTGGGTTTGTGGCATCTGATGGATGTTGTATTTTTTAACACATTGGTTGTCTGGCTCAAACTTGCACATGGAAACCACCAACCCTTTGGAAATAAAACTGCAGCACGTTTGAGATAAATCACACAATACTTTTCCATCTGAATATGCTTCATTAGGCTTCCCTGGTGTGGTGCTGCTCATTAGATGGCTCGTAGGAAGGAACCATTCCAGCAGGAGTCCACCAGGCATGGAGAGCCCCCGTGTGTTGGACATGGACGTGAATTAAAGATTAAACCACATTTCACTGCCCTGCTTAACTGCAGTAAAAGCACTTTACAAACTGTACAGGTGCAGAATTACCTTCTGCTAGTGATGCTACTTGTGAATTTTACCAGTATTCACTTTCCTTCAGTGGTTATGTTGGTTTTTAATAGTTCCCACAGCACAGAAACTTAGTTCAGGAAATTATGGCTAAATCAGTACCCACTCAAGACTTGGAGCTGGAAGCTTTCTAGGATGACACATGCACCTTCGCATCAGTTTAAAAAAAACTCCAGCTGCACCATTCACTAAAAGGCACGTATTTTACAGCTAGTTGCTTTGGTCTTCTTCTCTGTAATTTTCTTTGTCAGTTGGAAAATTCAGAAGAAAAAAACCACTCCCTTTTTAAGGAGGAAAAGATGTAAGGGATGACAAACACCTAAATTAATTTAGAACTTTTTAATGTGCCATAAGATATAATGTGATGGTACTCGTCTGTAGTATTCAATAAGCGCATTGAAAATACTTACTTGAAGATCTCCAGTAAAAAAGATAGAAATCTGGAATTACTGAAACCTCAGCAGCTGCTGCCATCACTGTAATATTTCAGTTATGTAAGGTTTGTCCCTGCAAGTGCAATGGGAAGGACAGAGGTTCAGGAGGTGCCTTGCCCATGTGTATGAGAAGGTCACAGGGGGGATCCCCAGCAGCTGATCCACAGCAAGGCCCTGCTGTGATTGCCACTCAGCTTTTGCTCATCCCGCAGGGCACTTAACTCTGGCTCAGGGTGCGGCTCCAGCGGGTCTGGTTCACCCACAGCTGCTGGAGTATCCCTGCTGTCAACAAGGGCACCCCAGCTGAGCTTCTGCAACTGGGGTGACTCAAGGACAACCCTGGCATCACTGGGCCAGTAGAGATTTCAGATATTTCATCTCCAGTTCAACTGGGAGGTGGAAGAACCACGGTTACCCACTGCTGAGGTGGGTAAAAGGAATTTACCTGAGAGTGGTGAAAATGCATAATGGAATGTGTAATGTGCATGGATTTTTGTTCAAGGTTACTATTTCTACAGACTGAAACATAAATTTACAATGATCTTTTTTTAAGTTGGGCATAGGAATTCAGACCATTATTTTGATTTTGATAGTTGTCACAACTTTGTGAGTGCTGCAGCTCTTTCTGCAGCAGCATGTGCTTTGCCAGTGCTTCCCCCTGCCCCCCTTATATTTTTGCTAATGAAATAATTAGTTGGTTCAAACTCTTTTTCATTACTTGAATAAAGCATGGGGTTCTCTGAAGAGCAGCACTGAGGACCACATGTAGCATGTGCCAGAATTGCAGATCCTCTGATTGAAGACCCCTACGTGCTGCAAAGGCTCAAAACAACAGGCCAGAGGTAACAGAGATGTTTTCTGACAGCTTTGACTCTAAATGGCCTTGCCCTGGACAGGCAGGTTTTGTAAATTAGTAGTGCTAATTGCTGCTGGTGGCATTTTTAATGGAACTGAGCTTAATGCTAGGAATATATGGTAAAAATCAGATTTAAATAACAGAACTAATAAGCCAACCCATAGTATTTTGTTGATTGTAAGTGGTAGAAGATGGTATTTTAGTAATTCCTGTATTTTACTTCACCATTTTTAGACACACAGGGTGATTTAATTGGAATTTCTAACATTTCAGTGCTTTAGTGTTCTGAAACATATTAGCTCTGCTGTAGCAGTTAGTGTTTATTCAATCTCAGAGCACTGTAGGGTCATTAATCCTTCAAGCCCTCCTGAGAAGTCAGAGATGGGAGACACTGAAAGTCATATTATTCTAATTTTACAAGTGGGAAAACTGAAGTGATGAATAATGTGGTCAAAGCCACACAGTGAGGCAGTGTGAGCTCCAAGATGTTCTGGCTATTAAGCCCAGTGGTCAGGCCAACCCTTGCAACATTCTCTTTTTAAATTATACACTTTATTATGATTAAGGTGCCTTGATGGTCCCATAGTCTGTCTAGGTATAAAGCTTAATAAGTTGAGCATGGCTACAATAAAAACTTCCAAACAAGGAAAACACTATGAAATTACAGCCTGAATTTAATATTATTTTCTATATGTTAAGTTTTCTCAGAACATAATTAAACCTTGTCTCTCCTATTCTGCCAGAAAGTATTTGTATTTACAAAAAGGAAATGATTGATATCAAGTTGTTTTCCAAGGAATCAGATTGTTCTCAATTTTGATTGCAGAATAATGATAAACATTGAAAGATGTTTAAATAAACTTTTTGGGGTTTTTTGAGAAATAGTGAATGTGTGGTACAAAAATTCATTTTACAGAATTAGAAAAGTCCTCTGAGCAGCATCTTGAGAATTTTTCAATAGAGTACAAGTAGTTGTTTGCAGAATGTAACTTCAGTTGCATAAATAGACATACTTTGAAATAGCAGCTTATTTGGTAGGGCATAAGCAATGCTTTTGTGTAGTGAAAGGGATCAGTTTCTAATGTTTATCTGAAACTTTTTTTTTCTTCTCTGCAAATGGGTTAATTTCTGCCATCTCTTGTGCAAAATTTTCAGGTTTTGTTTCAGTTCCAGCCAGTCTTTGTCTTAAAATTACATAGTCTGCAATATTATTTTAAAAAGGAATTCAGAATTTCACAGGAGATTAATCATCATTTAGTCCAAACATTAACCATTTCGCATATATGATTGATCCTAGTAGTGAACCCCTGCAAACTTTAGCACCACGTCTAATATTTTAATAAGCAGCTAATATTTAGCCCATCCATTAAGCCACTCCATAAATGAATTATTGAGTGTAATCTGCTCTCCCGTGCCCACCTTCCTTTCCCACAAGGCTGTGGTTTTTAGCTAAGCCGGCGTGGAGCTGCTCTTATCTCCAAATAAAACAAAACGGCTCCGCCGAGCGCCTGCACTGCCGAGCCCGGCAGGGGAAGGCAGCGGCAGCCGAGGGCTCTCGCCCCTCGCGGCAGCATCTGGAGCTGAGCAGATGGAAAGTCATAAATACTGTCCCACGGCAGCGTGAATAATGCAGGTGTAGCGGGAGCCATCGCAGCGCTTCCCTCCCGCGCCCGGACCTTCCGCGGTGCGGGGCAGGGACGGGCACAGGGACACGGCAGCCGGGGCAGGGACGGGCACCAGGAGCACGGCAGCCGGGGCAGGGACGGGCACAGG